>CM046455.1:22159964-22549302 GCA_025506515.1 Flaveria trinervia | reverse complement strand
TCCTTTTGACTGCAATCAAGTGAGACTCTTTAGGAGCAGCCTGAAATCTAGCACAAACACACGTTGCAAACATAATATCTGGTCTAGAAGCTGTTAAGTACATCAAGGACCCAATCATACATCTGTAAAGTGTTTGATCAACAGCTTTACCTTTCTGATCTGCATCCAGTTGTGTGGTGTTGCACATGGGAGTAGATCAGGGCTTACAATTTTGTAAATCAAACTTATTCAAAAGATCTTTTGTATATTTAGACTAATGAATGAAAGTCCCATCAGCCTTTTGTTTGATTTGCAATCCTAGAAAGAACTGTAATTCTCCCATTGCACTCATTTCAAACTTCTTATGCATTAAATGGTAAAGTCATCACACAACTGGGGATCAGAGGATGCAAAAATAATATCATCAACATAAATTTGAACAAGTAGCTTATGCTGATCCACTTTCTTAATGAATAAAGTTTTATCTATGGAGCCCTAGTGAAATTATTTTGAAGAAGAAAATTTGATAATGTCTCATACCAGGCTCTAGGAGCTTGTTTCACCCATAAAGAGCCTTATCAAGCTTGGATACCCAATTTGGATGTTTATTCCTCAAAACCTGGTGGTTGACATACATAAACTTCTTCTTTTATTTTACCATATAAAAATGCACTTTTAACATCCATTTGAAAAACTTTAAAATTGTGAAATGCAACATAAGCTAGGAACAATCTAATTGCCTCCAGTCTGGCTACAGGGGCAAAGGTCTTATCATAATCAATACCTTCTTCTTGTGAAAACCTCTAAACAACCAGTCTGGCCTTGTTCTTAACAATAAGCCCATTTTTATCTGTTTTGTTCCTAAACACCCATTTAGTGCCTATTGCACACTTACCTGGGGGTAGAGGAACCAGTTCCCACACTTGCTGTTTCTTGAACTGAAGTAGCTCAAGCTGCATGGCTTCCACCCATCCATTGTCTCTCAAAGCAACATGATAGTTCTTTGGCTCTTGCTGACTGATGAAGAGAGCATAGAAGCAAAGTTAGACAATTGACTTCTGGTTGAGACGCCAGCATTGATACCACCAATGATTTGAGACATGGGGTGATTCTTCAGCTCTTGGTGCACGATAAGATCAGTGCAAGTGTTTGTAGCCGTTCAGCATCAGTAGATGTTGATTCAGATTCTTGAAACCAAGTATTAGATGGCAAACCACATGATATGAGGAATCAGAAATCTCATCGACATTTGTTGTGGATGGAGCTGCTGAAGGTACATGAACATCAAGTTTACAGACTCAGGCAGTTGGTCACTGAACTTGAAAAGGTGAGTACTGATATCATCATCATCTTCAGTACCACCAGGTGGAAGACTTGCTGTAGAAGATGATTTGTCCACATGATCTGCAACAGCTGGAGTTTGATAAGGAGCATATTGCAGTATGTCCAGATCAAAAAACTCCACAGGGTTTTGTGGAATTTTATCCTTAGGGATTCATTGAATTTCACATGCAAGGTTTCTTCAACTATCTTTGTTCTGCAGTTGAAGACTCTGTAAGCCTTGCAAGTGGATGAATACCTACAAATACCCTGCATCCACCTTAGGATCAAATTTGTGGAGTTGACCCTTTTGTTGAGAATGAAACAAGGACATCCAAAGGCTCTGAAGAATGAAATCAAAGGAGCCAAATATGTAGAGCTCATATGGAGTCTTCATCAACCTCTGATTTACTAACACTCTATTTGCACATAGCAAGCTGTATGACAGCTTCAGCCCAAAAGGTCAAAGGCAAGCCAGAGTCAGCCAACATGGACCTTGCGGCTTCAATTAAAGTCCTGTTCTTTCTCTCCACTACTCCATTTTGTTCTGGAGTCCTTGGGATGCTAAACTGCCTTTTGATTCCTTTGAAAGATAAAAATCATCAAGTGCATGGTTTCTAAATTCAGTACCATTGTCACTCCTTTACACTTGACTGATAGGGAATACTTCTTCTAACATACAACACAAAGTTTATAATCTTCTGAGCAACCTCATCCTTTGAATGTAGAAAGAAAGTCCATACGAATCTGGAGTAATCATCCACAATTACCATACAGTATTTCTTCTTTGCCATGCTCATCACTCTCACAGGACCAAATAAATCCATGTGTAGTAACTACAAGCAGGGAATGGACTTAGGTTCTTCAATAGGAGGGAATGAGACTTTGTGTTATTTTCCTTTCAAACAAGCAGTGCAGGCTTCATCACAGTGGAACTCCTTTGTTGATAAACCTCTCACTAAATGATTTTGGATCAGCTGGTTCATGTTTCTGAGATTAACATGACCCAGCCTTCTATGCCATAGTTTAGATTCCTGAAGAGAGGCTTTGGAGAATAGGCATGGATGACCCTTCAAATCAATTTTCTTTGAAAAATCCAAGGCATACACTCTTCAATCCTGTTGGCCTTCAGGGGAGTATGTTCATCCATTACCTTGTCAATCAGCCTCAGAACTTGGGATGACAGAATCCTGCAGTTCTGGCTTGTGAAAAGTGCAACATGCCCTTTATCACACATCTGACTGACACTCAGCAGATTGTACTTGAGCTTCTCCCATGGTTGACATCATCAAACCTGATTTGTCCATTAGACACATATCCTTTCCCAATGATGTAACCTCTGGCATCATTTCCAAATGAAACAAATCCCTTCTTTCCTTGAGAGTAGCCATTAAGAAGAGACCTGCTCCCAGTCATATGCATAGATCCTCACTGTCCACATACCAGATGCTCCTTTGGCATGTTGAAGAACCCTGCATGAAAAAAAACTAGTTAGATTTTGAGACCCAAACCTTTTGGTTTTGGGTCTGTTTTCATCAACAGATGCAACCATAACTTGTTCTTATGATTAACAACTGAAGGAGGAGATGGTGCTGAAATGGATTCCTTGGATTAGGGCTTGGAATGCCTTTTCAGTGATGTGATCACAGGTGCATCTAATTGGTTAACTCTCCCCACAAATGCTGAACCATCATAACAAGTTGTGTTGATTTGTAGCCAAAGCTTTCAGCTCTTGTGACATATCAGTACTTGTGTTTGATGAGTTCCTGTGATCCACCATTTCCTCCTTAAAATAACAGACTTAGTCTGACGTTTATCATGAGGAGCACCATCAACTGTTTTGTGATTAACCTTATCCTTCTTTTTGAAATTGGTCGAAGGCTTGGGTTTATCACAATGGAATAATTGCGGTACAAACTTGGTCTTAAACTTAGTTTTCATTTCATCATCTGGATTTTAATGAGCTTATCTCTGTTGAGTTTGGAACCTTTCTGTACCAACATTCATCAGAAAGATGATGAATTTACCACATATTTCACATGGCTTATTCTTCATCTTGGATTGATCAACTGCTGATGAGGAAACTACTGAAGGTGTGCTCTTTAGTACTTTCCTCCTTTCAGTATTTTGTTTAGTACTGAAGAATCTGTAACAACTGAAGAATTGTTCTTCAGCTGTTATTGTCAGCAGTTGTTAATCCATTTATTTCAGCTAATTTGAAATGCTTTTCAGTTGTTGTAACTTGCCCTTCAGTACTTAAGTTACTTTGAGGGACAACATCTGAAATACTCAGCCTCATGTGCTTATCAGTAGTTAAACCATAAGCCAATTGACTTGTGAGGTATCAACCCTTATTTCATCTTGTGATTTTGGAAGATCACTTATGAATGATGCACATGATAATGTGTTTGGAGGTTGCTTTCACTTTTAGATTTTACTATTGGTTTTGGAGTAAAATTTGTTGGAGGTGCAATATGGTTAACAAAAAAAAAAAAAAAAAAAAACAATTCCAAACTTCACATTCGAAGCAGATTGCTTACTGAGCAGCATTTCAAATCCCTTGCAGGATGACACCCAGCGGTCACACTCAACTTGGGTAACTGTAAGTTTTTCTTTGAGTTCCTTATGGTTCTCAAGAATGACCTCTAGCTTAGCCTTTTCATCATTTAATTGGCATTTAAGCTTATAAATCTCATCATCTTTGTCCTTAAGGACAGACTCGTATTCAGCTTTCTTTGGAAATAGTTTGCTCAAGCTCTAGATTTTGATTAATACAGCTACATTTCTTCTCTAATAGAGACAAATGCATCTATGCAAGATTCAAAAAAAGCTTGGCCTTAGCCTCAGAAGATACCTGGGTTACCTGTGAAGAAGATGCATTGGAGCAAGAACCCTCAGTAGATTCCAGGGCATGAGAGCTAGATTCCCAAAAGGATGTTCACCACCATGTTGACCATCACCAGTAAATAATTGCTCAGTACCAGAGAGATCATCTGGTAAACTGCTCCAGTCAACATTACCAGGGGTGAAGAAGCTGTGATGAGGTTATGAATGAGATGGTAGAGGCTCAGGTAATGCTTGTGTTGTGTGCAGTAGGAACTTGAACTGGATTTGGCTGAGGCATGTAATAGCAGGGATACGGATATGACATTGGACCTGAGGGACAAGATATGCAGGTGAAACAGGTTGTGAATGATGACCAGAACTGGCAGGTTGTTGCCCCTTGTTTTGTGGACTAGTGCTTGGAAAAGTCACAAGGGTGCAGAGGAGTTAGATCCAGATGATCTACACTCTCATGCAAAGTGTCCAAGCCTTTGGCATTTGTGACACCTCAACTTACTCTTGTCAAAACCAACTTTGGTTTTGCCAGAGAGTCCTGGAAATTTCCTGCCAGTCCTCTTGTAGAACTTCTGAGATCTGATATTAATCAAGGCCATTTGGCTCAGAATATCCATCTCTTCTAGATCATCATCAGCTATTCCTTTCAAATCATCCATGATAAAACATAAATTGTCACTATTACGGCCTAAGTGACTATCAACACCAACAAATGCATGATCTGAACTTTGAAGAGAAATCTATATGCTCATCATAATTACTTTCAGATGCAGCATATTCTGACTCATGACCAACCAAGGCAGTGTTCCCTGGTACAAAGTCATCAGTGAGCTTCCTGATGATGCTAGTTTCCTTTTCTGCTCATCAGTGAGCTTTCCTGATGATGCTAGTTTCTTTTCTGCTCTATCTCTCTTTCAAATGTAAGCAGTTTCCCATGAAGTTGGGTGAGAGATAGTTTATCCAGATTTGCACTGGAGCGTAGGACAATAGTGTATGTGTCCCATCTCTCAGGCAGTGATCTAAGGAATCTGTGTTCATCTGGCTATTGGTATATTCATGTTTGACCATTTTTAGCTCAGAGATCAAACAGGAAAAACGCTCAAACTGTTGAGTCAGTGTCTCACCCTTCCTATGAGAGAAGGTTTCATATTGTTGGGCAAGGATTTCTCTGTTGTTTGCTAAGACCTCATCAGTTCCATCAAATTGTTCCTTCAGTGCGTTCCAGAGGTCATGAGCAGTTTCATGATGCATAAGCCCTGAATAGATTTCATTCGGTAGTGCCATGGCCAGAATTCATGGGCTTTAGCATCAATCTCAAACAGTTTCCGATCTTCATCTGAGTATTGTTCCTTCTTCTTCAGAACCATTTGATTGGTTTCGGATTGTTCACCATAGGCTTATGTGGACCATGTACCACTGATGTCCAACAACCTGAACTGTTAACACACAGGTGATGAAGCATTCTTCGTTGCCATATGTTATACTCAGTCCTAACCAGCATCGGAGGCTTGGTTGAGGAACCGGTATTGTGAGGGTCATTAGAAGGAGTAGTCATTCTCAGATTCAACCAAAATCAATTAAGTTTTAATAGATTTAGAACAGAACACAACAGACCATTGAACCAAGAGAAAACAGAAAGCAATAAAACGAAAGTAGCAGAAATTCATTTAACTATAACCAATTCTTGCAAATATGCCAATTCAATCAAATGCAGATATAGATTAGCAGTTTCAATGACCAATTGTTAGATCGATCAATGATGAACCTGCTCTGATACCAAATGTTAGGATCAGTGATCTACGTTTGATTGATTAGAGAGTATTGCAGCGGAAATCAAACAATGAATTTAGACAATTCACAAGAATACAGTTGATATTCAAAGTAAGAACAAACGATTATAGAAAGAATTCTGCAAATCAAAGATTCATTCAATACGCGCTTTCGTGGTGGCAAAATGTCACACTTACAATCAGGTCAATCATCCCTTATATAGGAATGTCGTGGTGGAGCATTCCTTATATAGGAGATGTGACGTCTGCTGATGTCACTTGATAGTGACATCTAACAAAATTATTCAAACTACTGAAAGTAACACAACTACTGAAGATGTCAAAACAGCTGACATCTTCTTACAAAAATACTAAGTGTTAACTGTCACTACAACTACTAAAAAGAAACTACTGAAACTACAACGACTGAAGAACATGCTCTCCAGTAGTTTTTTACAAATACTAAACAAAAGAAAACTACTGAAAGGAAACCATCACAACAACTGAAGAATGCTCTTCAGCTGTTGTAACAAGCTCTGAAGGCTTCAGTACTTGTACTTGAACTTCAGCTGTTGTCATCAGCTGATGTTTTCAGTCTTGTACTTCAGCTGTTGATCTTCAGTACTTTGTTCTTCAGCTGTTGATCTTCAGACTTTGGTCTTCAGCTGTTGAAGTCTTCAGTACTTTAGTCTTCAGCTGTTGAAGTCTTCAGTACTTTAGTCTTCAGCTGTGGATCTTCAGACTTGGTCTTCAGCTGTTGAAGTCTTCAGCAGCAGTAGTTGTGATGTCTGTAGGACTTAGAGGTTTTTCTGATCAGGCTCATTGGTTCTTTTGGTCCAACAATAAGGCTCTTTATGGGTTAAAACAGCTCCCAGAGCCTGGTATGAAACACTGTCTAACTTTCTTGTTCAAAACAATTTCACTAGAGGCTCCATATATAAAACTTTGTTTCATTAAGAAAGTAGGCATGCATAAGCTCCTTGTTCAAATTAATGTAGATGATATTATTTTTGCATCCTCTGATCCATAGTTGTGTGATGCCTTTACTAAGTTGATGGAAAAAAAGTTTGAAATGAGTGCCATAGGAGAATTACAGTTCTTTCTAGGTTTGCAAATCAAGCAATAGCTGATGGAACTTTCATTCATCAGTCAAAATATACAAAGGATCTATTGAAAAAGTTTATTTACAAAATTGTAAGCCCTGTTCTACTCCATGTGCAGCACCACAAACTGGCTGCTGATAGGAAAGGTAAAGCAGTTGATGAAACTCTTTACAGATGTATGATTGGTTCCTTGATGTACCTACAGCTTCTAGACCAGACATTATGTTTGCAACTTGTGTCTGTGCTAGATTTCAGGCTGCACCTAAAGTATCCCATATGATTGCAGTCAAAAGGATCTTTAGATACTTGCAAGGAACTCAATCTCTAGGACTTTGGTATTCCACTGGGCACTCTTGCAAATTAGTTGCTTTCTCTGATAGTGACTATGCAGGGTGTAAATTAACCAGAAAATCAACCTCTGGTGGATGCAATTTCTAGGCAATTGTTTAGTTTCTTGGCAGAGTAAGAAACAAACTTCAGTTGCTACATCAACTGCTGAAGCAGAGTACATTGCTGCTTCAAGTTGTACATCTCAGGTACTCTGGCTTCAGAATCAATTACTGGATTATGACATTACAGAGACTAAGACTCTTTACTGATGGATAGTGCTTCGGCTCTTTGTATTGTTAAGAATCTTGTCCAACACTCTAGGACCAAACATATTGAGATCAGACATCATTTTATCAGGGATTGTTATGAAAAAGGTCTGATTGATCCAAAGTTTGTTCCTAGTGCTGATGAGCTTGCAGATATATTACTAAGCCTTAGGATAGTGCAACTTTCCAAAATCTAGTGCTAAGGCTTGGTATGCTGCAGCTAGAATGTTTTGACAACTACTGATGATCACAGTTCACAAGTACTGATGAGCATTAGTATATAGCTGTCAAAAGTTAGTACTGATAAGTTTTATTATCTTCAGCAGTTTTTATAACTACTGAAGACTAAATTACTTAAAAGTACCGAAGTACATTATTTGTTGAAAAGTACTGATGTAGTTACAACTACTGATGTGGTTACAACTACTGATGTCTGTTCTAACAAATAAGTACTGATGACCAATGAAACATCTGAAAATCAGATAGTCTGCTGAGTAAGTGTTAAGGTCAATGAAACAACTGAGATCTGTGAATTGACGACAACAACTGATGAGAAATTTTACTCTTCAATTGTTTCAAACAACTGCTGTTTCATTTCAAAACAACTGAAGCCAAAACCAAGTCTTCAGTAGTTTCAAACTACTAATGACTAACACCAAGTCTTCGGTTGTTTACAACATATGAAAGTTGAAACCATGTCTCCAGTCGTTTTCTAACAACTGATGACTAACACCAAAACTTCAGTTGTTTTCTTTCAATCGTTTCATAACCTATAAATACCTAACCCTAACTTCAAACTTTTCATAAGTCGTTTTTTGAACTTTCATCTTCCATTAATGGCGACCATGCAAATCAAACCACGACACAACTATGTTGCCTACTTCACAAAATCGGCCTTTTGGACTAAGTTTGATGCTGCCATTGATCTGATGGTTGATTCCCCGTATCAAACTGCTTTTCTTCTGAATCCAACCATCTATCCCGATACCCTTCGCCAATTCTGGACAAATGTCACTGTCCATACTTGTGAGAATGATGTCGCGATCATTCTCCAGTCGTTTGTAAACCAGAAGAAGGTGGTCATCACTCCTGCTATCATTCACCAAACCCTAGATCTGAATGATGCCACCTTTGTCACCAAATACCCAAAGAGCACCACTGATCTATCATTCATCAACCATGGGTATGAGGGCGACCTAAGTGCTACCACCATTCTGAAGAAGCACTTCCATGATGCTGAACGCCTAATCTTTCATATGATCAATGTCTGCCTTGCCCCTAAATCCTCTTCATGGGATCAAATGTCATCCAGGTGGCAGCATGTATTGTATACTATCCTTGAACACCAAAGCTTAAATTTTTCTAAAGTTATATTTTGGAATTAAAAGATATGGCAATGAAACCTGTGGCTAACAGATGGATATTATATTCAAGGTTTCTTATGGCCATAATCATCAATCAATTAAAATCTGATGGCCTTGTTGGCCTTGGAGTCCCTGCTGTGGTAGTTTTTCTTGAGGTATACTCCAGGCACAACTCTAACCCACAACTCAAAGAGGCTGCCAAACTGCTAAAACCCAAGCAGAGGGAACCCACAACCTCATCCTCCAGATCCAAAGTCCCTTCCAAACCACAATCCAAACAAACCAAAAAGGCTACTCAGGGAGTTGAGTGCCCTGATGATGCGCCTGCAACACAAAGGCAGGATGAAACTACTGGTAGTAACCCCCCTATAGTTTCCAAGACTCTATCGGCTGAAACCGCTACGGTATCCTCTCAACAGGATCCTGATGAACCAAAAATGGGGAAACCACATTACTGGAATCTCTCTCAAGAAATAGGGGCACATGTGAATACTAATCTACACTCAGCAAATGTTCATCCTGATTTAATCAGGAGGTCAGATGATTAAGCAAAGACTAATGATGACCTGGGCTTTTTCTTTGATGTTCTAGCCCACAACACCATTCTTGAGGCTGATGTATGCAGACTACAATAACTTCTTGCCAAATTGTCACAAGAATCAAGTTCATCTGCCAAATTCACCCATAGATGGCAGCTTCTTCTGAAGGTCTCCCAAACCTGAGCCACTCCCAACAACTGTGCCACCAGCCTCTGATTCAGGCACCATTTCTCAGGGACATAACCCCTCTGAGCAAATGGTTGCTGCCGTTCAATCCTCCTTACCTCTCATCACTTCCGTCATCACTACCATTGTGCATCAAGCCATTGATGAGAGGCTTTCCTCAAATTTTCAAACCTTAGTTGATGATGCTGTTTCTAAGAGACTTTCTGACATTCAAACCCTTGAACCCAATACAACCAAAAAAGGGGAGTCTAAGTCAGTGAAAACAGACAAAAGAAAGAGAGTTGAAGAGGAAGAAGAAAAAGAGAAGAAATAAAAGGAGATGATCACATACAAGAGAAAGACGAGTGCTGAACAGACTGAAGATGAGAAAAAATTAGAAGAATTGATCAAAGAAGCTGATGAGCAACATAGCAGATCTATGGATAAGATCATTGATCAACTCTTCAGACAAGGTTTTGACACAGCCAAACTTGACTCTGAAATTAGAAGGCTAGAGATTCAAGAGATTGAGCATAGATGGGCAAGTTATAGTGAGAAAGAAAGGGAAAGGCTGGAAGCTATGATAAGATTCATATCAAAGCATTTGGGAAGATCAATCATTGAAGTGAAGTGATGGTCCAGAGACAGTATTTTGGAGATAACCACCCGAATCTGTTCTTCTGAAGTATTCAACAAAGGATTGATCATAGAAGCTCTAGATGAAGCTGGTGCTGGGAAAAGGTCTGATATGGCAAAGTTATCCAAAGCCTCACTTACAACCAAGATGCTAGAGCAGCCTGTACAATCTCCCACACCAAAACAACCAACTTCACAACCCTCAAAACCAACTCCTTTACCCAAGAAACTTACTCAAACCACTACCAATGATGCACCCAAGATGAAGAGAAGGGTGTTGAGGATGGAAGAAGAAGAAGAAGATGATGAGGATGATAATCTGCCAATCTCTACTGTTCTTAAAACAAAGATGCTTGAGCCTGGGAGTCAACCAACAACAATCACACCTGACATCCAAAGTCAAATGGTAAAAGTCAAACTTGAAGAAGAAGAACAACACAAACAACATGATGAGCAGCTGTTAAGGATGGTTGATAAAGAGTTTCCTAAGTCTTCATCCATACAAGCTATGAAGAAACATGCTCAGAGGTTGTATGCTTTCAGATTCACATTTCAATATCAGAAATAGAGAGTGAGAATTTGGCCTGACCCCAGAGTAAGTGACAAAAATTCATAAAAAGAATATTCCAAGTCGATACAATGGCCAAGTAAAGAAGACTGTAGATGCTGTGATAATGCTGGCCATTGTAGTGTCACCCTGGGAAATCCTTGAAGACTTCAAGAGAGCTTACAAGTCTAAGATGACTCCACAAACTTTACTAGAAAACAAAACGGTGAAGAAGGGGTTGATCTACAAGAAGCTTGAAGAAATAAGAAGACATGAGCTCCAGTTGTTACTTGAAGGTACTCATCCTGATGAGTTTGCATACAGAGAAATAACTACTGTGGAGCTAAAGAATGAAAAGAATGTTAAATACTTATCAGAGTACTATGGGCCTGAGTTCTTCTTTGAAAGTGAAGCTGAAGAACTCACAATGGAAGAAAAAGTTATATTCCTTGAGGCCTATGTTAGAGAGTCTTACAGACTCATCATTAGGAAGTAGGTCTCATGGATGGGGTAACTGCTCTATGTCCAATTCCCCAAGATAGAGTTCCCATTCATCCTTTGCCAACCAATCTTTCTGAAACCTCTCCCTGGCCTGAGCTTAATTTGGTGATTTCTGAGCTGATCCAGAAAATGTTTTTGCCAATAAATGGGACTTCAATAATCTTAAAGGTTTTGGCTGCATTAGTTCAGGCGGAGTTTGTTGGACCAAAAGAACTAATAAGCAAGATCAGAAAAACCTTTAAGTCCCACAGACATCATAACAACTGAAGTGGTCTACAACAGCTGAAGACAAAGTCTGAAGACAACTGCTGAAGACAAAGTCTGAAGACAACAGCTGAAGACAACTGCTGAAGACAAAGTCTGAAGACGAAGTCTGAAGACGAAGTCTGAAGACGAAGTCTGAAGACGAAGTCTGAAGACGAAGTCTGAAGACAAAGTCTAAACTCAACAGCTGAAGACAAAGTCTGAAGACAACAGCTGAAGACAAAGTCTGAAGACAACTGCTGAAGACAAAGTCTGAAGACCAAGTTCTCAGAAGTTGTCACAACAGCTGAAGTAGTTCTTTTCAATAGTTGTGATGGTTTACTTTTCAGTAGTTTGTAATCAGTAGTTTTATTTTATGTAAAACATCTGAAGTTCTTACACTTCAAATGTTATAACTTCAGTAGTTGTAATTTTAGCTTGTACTTAGCTTTTTGTGAAGGTGTCCTCAGTTGTTATGAACATCTTCAGTAGTTTTGTCTACTTTCAGTTGTTTGTATAAATCAGTTAGCTGTGACTATCAAGTGACATCAGCTGATGTCACATTCCTTTATAAAAGGAATGTTGACCTAATTTCTTTGTAGCTGAAGCTTGTGCGTGAATGAAAATATTCTCTTTGCAGAAAACTGTCTCTCTCTATAACCATCACTGTTTGATTGAATATTCATATTATTCTTGCTTAAATTTCGTCTAATTCTTGTTCTATTCCGCTGCAAATCTTAATCTAATTGATCAAACTAGATCCCGATCCTTTCATTATAGTATCATAAATAAAATAAATTTTAATAAAGTGAAATAAATAATATTATATTATTAACTAATGTATGAATAATGTTTAGAGTAAATTACTATTTTAGTCCTTGATTTTAGACGAAAATTATAGTTTCAATCCAATAGTTTATTTATTATACTACCAATCCAATAGTTTTAGGATCTATTTTAATCTTGATCCACACGATTGACACCGTTTAATCAATCTTTTAAGTTAATATAAAATAACAATTTTACCCTTATAATTTGACATTCAAATTCGTAAAAAAAACAAATAAAACCCACATTACCTTATCCAACTCCAATATCTATTCTCTTTCCTCTCTCCCTTCTCTCTTTCGCCTCTCTCTTCTCTCTCCACCTCCACCTTCATCTCAGACAACCATCTCCACCGCCATATCCAACCTCCATCTCCGGGCTTCACCACCATCGCTGGCCTCTACCACCAAACTACATCCTCTTCTCTCTCATCTCAAAAACCACCGCCCACCTCTGTCCTCTCTTCCTAGCCCCCATTTTGGCTCGTCCTATACTCTATTACAAACCCAAATCAGATCTACTTCTATATTGTAAGATCTAAGATATTAAAAACTAATTTAAGAATACGAGATGATGATAGTGAGTCAACGGGTTTTGGTGGTTGTGGTCACATGAAGTCGTGATGCACCATAGATGGTGGTGGTTCTTTTACCGGTAAAACCAAAGGTTTGGTGGAATATGGATAAGCTGGCGGGTTTCTATGGTGGTGGGTGGTGGCCAGGGGTTTTAGATCGTCGGTGGTGGTGAGCATGGTGGTGATTGTGGTGGAATGAATACGACGGAAAGAGAGAGATTGGTTAAGGTTGGTGTGGCTGGTGGGTTACAAGTGGTGACAGTAAGCAATGTGGTGGTTGTGGTCATTGGAGGTGGATGTGATTTGGGGGCATAGAAGAAGTGTGTGTGATAGAGAGAAGAGAAAGAGAGAGCGTGAGAGGGACATGGATAGGGAAGAACATAAAAGTCTTTTTACAATGTTTAACGGAAGAAACACTAATGATGTTAACGGTTTGGGTAAACCTGAAACAAATGATAAAACTATTGGACTGCAGTATAATAAACAAAATATTGGTCTGCATTAGTAAAATCAGTCAAACCTTAAGGACTAAAACAATAATTTATGTCACACCTCCGCTTATAGCGGAAACACGAGGATGTAATGGACGGCATCGTCATAACACATTGTTAATTAATAGAGATGCAATAAATGATGAAAGTCAACGTGTCATGACGTCACCCGACACAAATGGAGACATGTGTCGCAGTTAGTCAACTCCACGACAAACATAGTCATTACATGATCGGTTAATGTCACTTAACACTTGGTTTTTCTCTCAAAACTCACTTATACTACCACTTAATTAGATGAAGAAGAGTCTATTCAAGAGTTTATAACAATATAATAAGTAGTAATAAACATAGAAAAATAATTTTCAAGGTACTTGCATATATTGCTTCTCAACTCAAAGTATTACAAGACTCTTACAAGCATGATGTTATGAGTTACAATGAGAAACTATATATAATACTACCTACAATCGGATATACTTTGATACCAGCTGTAATCCTTTAACTAAGGCAAATACTACAAAGTTATAGTCTAAGCTATCATAGATAATGTCTTATATAAGATATTGTAGTCATGACATGTCCAAGACTTACCTTTTGTCACCAACTAAAGTTGGTAACTTGTACTAACATAAAAAGGTGAACAGTGGAATAAAGTATGGTCAACTACATGGCCTTTAGGGAAAGCGTCATGCAGTATCAGAGGTCTGCAACGGAGTGTCAGACACCATACTTATGTCCACTGGTTCATAGTAGTGTCTTCCGAAGGTTAAATAGCTTCGAAAGAAAAAGTACTTCCGAAGCCACTTATACTTCAGAAGATGCTACTGCTTCCGAGGCTTGATGGACTTCTTCTTTTCTTCATACTTTGGAAGTTGTCTTATGATCTTTTCTTTTGTCTTGATTTTCAGAAGTGTTGGAGCTGTACAAGATAGTCTATATTATCAACACAGTCAAAGTCAACAAAAGTCAATGTCACGGTCAAAGTCAACACAAAAGTCAAACCCGACACGTTCGAGATGAGGAATCGAGACGAGACGTTGAAGATTTAGATGACTAGGAGTTATATTGTAAGAAATATATTTTGTGTGAACAATATATATATATATATATATATATATATATATATATATATATATATATATCTTGTTTTTAGTCATTTTTATGCTTAATATGTAATTTTGTATTAATTAGCCTAAGTCTAGGGGGTTAAGTGCAATTAGTGAATATTAGTCTAGACTACAAACAGGTTAATTGTCATTAGGTTTTCGTTAATGGTTGTATGACCAATTGATTGGGGTTTCCGCTTTGTACAAATCATATGCAATCAATATAGATCAAAGGGGTTTTATTGTGTTTATCATTGTTTGATCCATAATTCTTCATGTTATTTGATTCAAGTGTGTAACCTAGACTAACAGGAAGTGAATACTTTGTCTTTGGAAGTAGAGTTTGTCTTTGGAAGTAAAACTTTTACTGTCTTTGAAGAACTCTATTTCCTTTGGAAGTCCTATACTTAGCTTCGGAAGTCCTTTGTAAGTTGCACCAAAAATTTGTCTAAGTGATTTGGTTTGGTTGCATTAGCATTCTTCTTGATCCAACAAACTCGCCCTAGGCTGATGCTACCAAAACCTCACTTGTTTCTTCTCCTCAAAGCTTTCAGCACTAGAGAAAGCAGATAATTATTTGTTTCTTTGTTCTTCACAGAAGTGGCGCTGAGAAGCTTGTACAAATGATTAGTTGATAGGAACTCCAGTCTATCACCCTAATGATATGCACCCTCTGCTGGGTTCCTCTGAAAAGAGTTAGTTGATGAGAGTTGTAGTCATACTCCCATCTAACTATTGGTTCCAATTCAGGGCCTTCCACCATCTATAGAAAAGTTGTGCTTTTGGTGGTTGACCTTTCCTTGTCTTCCTTCTTTCCCAGTTTCAACTCTTCTTCAATCCTTGCCTTTGTGGTAAGCTCAACAAGGTGAAGGCTGCTAAGATGACTTCTGATATGTGCAGCAGTTTCGGAGTTGGAGGGGTTGGAAAATGGTTTCTCTGCTAACTCAGCAATGTCAAATCTGCTAGAGTGTAGCAGACAGGAGTCATTCAGCCTGTTGCTTTCACCATTTTCTCTCTCCACAACAAAGTTGTGAGAGGCTTCATCGAATCTCCACTGGATGATTTTCTTTATAGGAACAAGAGGCTGACTAGGAATCTTGTCCCCTTTCTTTGTGTCCAGCAGAGTCACCAGCTTTCTTCTTAGTTTCTTCTCTTCATCGTGTAGGGAATCAGAGTTGAGACCAAGAAGTCTAGTAGCATGGTCCAGTGTTCATCTGGGCAAATCAAGAAATTGATCTCTTGTGAAGGAACATGAAGATCCATCAACGTAAGTCAGTTTGACAGAATCTTCTTCACAAGAGATGACACTCAGGGTTGTACAGTTTGAGAGCTTTGTCTTGATTGCCTTGAATTCTTCTAAGGAGAGATGTTTGGAAGGCTGAGGGGATGGTTTGGAAGGTTGTTAGGTAGGTTGTGATGTAGTGATTCTGGAAAGTGTTTTGGGTTAGAGGATGGGCAGTTTGGGTGCTTCAGGTGAGGAAGTGGGTATGGATAGTGGTGTTGGTTCAGGTGTGTAGGGTTTAGTTTTGATGGTTAATAGAGAGGAAATTGGTTCAGGTTGGGGTTGAGTGGTTGGCTTGAAGATCATCCCCTGTACCCTTCTATACATCTCCTTCCTTTTGCCCAACCGAATGTTAGTCTTGATTTCACTAACAATTCGTTGGAGTGTCTTTTCAGACATGGGTCCCACCTGCCTGCCAGAGAAGCCGTGAGCCCAGAGATAGTCTTTCATCCAGGCTTTCTCACCTATCTTCTTGGTCACAGTGACCCTTTCTTCTTCTTCCTTCTTCTTCTTTTCCCTCAACTTCTCTCATGCAATTTTCTTTCTCTCTTTCTCCAGTTGATCCTGCTCTTTGTTGAAGTGCCATAGGATCGTTTCCTCATTATGTGGAGATAGTTCTTGAAGAAACCTCTGTAGGTTAGGAAAGCTATCCTTTCCCTCCGGAGCTACATATCAGCTTCCCTCTTTTCTCTTTCTCTTTCTTCCTCTAAGGCTAACCATGCTGCTTCCTTCTGTTGTTCATTCCATAGTTTGGTTGCCTTTTCTAGCTCTACTAACTCCTCTAGTGGTAACAAGAGTATGTCTTCATTGGCAACTCCAAGGTTGATGAGCCGGTCAATGATCTCTACCCTTTTCTTTTAAGCTTTTCAATCCTTTCCTCCTCCTGAAGCTCTTCCACGGTCATTATCTTCTTTCCTTTATCATCTTTTGACGTGCTTGACGTTGGTGGTTCTTGGAGAGAGGATTCAGATTGTGAGAGAGGTAGTGAAGGTGTCTGAGCAAGAGGTTGATTGAGAAAGTCCTCACTATGCACCTCAGATGCCAGCTCTAGAATTACATCTATGATGATTAGATCCTCAGACAATGAGAGTAGTCCTTCTGCAGCTTCCATTTTAGCTTTGGAAGATTCAACTTGTTCTTTCGAGGCTTTGACTTCAGCTTCAGAAGTTTGAGGGAGTGTAGTTTCTATCCCAACTGTTTTGGTTGCTGGGCCATCAGTCCTCATTTCCCCTTCGAATTGAATCTTAGGTTCTATTTGGAACTTAGGTTGACCAACTTCTTTCATAGTGGTAGAAGGCGCACTTAGCCTCTGAAGCTCTTTAGCTCTAAAGTACATCATAGCCGTATCAGGGCTAGGCTGATCTAGAGAGGATTTCAATAGAAACTTGGAGAAGAGTCTATAGAGATCTCTGAGCATCCTTGGATCTATTTTTAGTATAACTTGGGATGGCTCAGAAAAGATGGTTTCAGTGGGAGCCGCATATTTGGAAGTTGAATTTTGGCTCAGTGGTTCCTCCGATGTTTGTCTCTGAACATTCTCCCCTTTTTTGGTAGCATCATCTTGAGAGCTAGATAAGATAGAGGAAGAGGTCAAGGAGACCAGAATGGGTACATACCTAACAGATCTCTCAATTTGTTTCTTAACTAGTTGAGCCTTGAGATTGTCAATCTCAAGTTGCTGAGTGGCAGACTTATCCTCTAAAGTCCTAACCTTGGATTCAAGGTTTGAGACTTTAGAAAGCTGGTCTTGCTTAATGATGTCTCTTTTAGAGTCATCAAAAGGCATGGTTGCCACAGATTCAGTCTCAGAAATGTTACCACTATCCAGAAGATCCATTGAGGCATCTTCTGTAGTGGCAACCGAATCTGCATGAGTCCCCTCCACATCCGTGGGACTCACCTTAGTAAAGGAGGGTAGAGATAAGAGGTCTCTCTAGGCTCTGTTGATCTTTGAGAGAGTGTTCTAGATCAACTTCATTGCCATGAAGAGACGTAATCTCTTTATCAGTTTTGAAAAAGAAGGTCAGTGAAGGATTGAGAAGTTAAACCTAATGACCCGGGACCTTGATCAATGTCTACAGGAATTGAGCCTATGGTCGGGTTGTCCCTTTTTGGCTGCTCAGAGGAGTATTGATACTCACCCTGAGGGCTTTCAGCTTGGGTAATGGGCTCATGGGTTTGAGACCGAGGAGACTTAGGACCCATATTAAGGTCAATGGTGAAGGATGGTGAGACCTCAGACCGAGCAGTAGCCCAATGTTCCACTCTAGTCCTTTTGGATTGAACTGGAGGAGCTTGTTCAATCAGAGTAGATTGAACAAGGGTTCATTTGGGGCATCTTTGGTAAGTGATGATGATGGGGTGAGAAGGTAGAATTGGCATTGTGGGGGCAGTTGCTGGTGTGGGTTCATCACTTGTGGGGTGAACAGGGATGTCACTAAGAGCTATTTGCTCAGTCATACCTAGAAGCAAAGCAGTGTACCTTGCAATGAAGTTGGTGGACACCTTCTTTAATGTCTTGAAGATGGTTGGCCTCATGTGAGGGACAATTAGAGCAGCTACACAGACAAGCTGACTCTGGTCCATTTCACAGTTGATTATGTGCTGGAGAAATCTGGGATACATAAAGAGTGTTTCCCTCTAGAGATTTCCCATGAGACTGATCAGCACAAATCTTGAGTAGTTGAATCTGAGGCTTCTCACTATTCCATGAACTAGGCACCCTAGTTCACATGGAATTTGATCCCATCCCCCAGATTTGTTGGATAGGTAGTGAAGAACGACATGAAACAGAAACTTCTAGTTGTATGAGAAGTTAAACTTGTTGATACATCATGTTCCTAGTTTTTGTTCTTAATGTAAAAGTCTTTCATTTCTTACACGTGCGTAATGTAATTATTCAATGAAATATGATATGCGTTTGATGTTTACTTATCTTTGATTATTTCATATGTATGAACTTCATATATAGGTTTGAGGTTGTTGTACACAATTCTAAGTCAATAATGATTGAGAATTGAGTTCAACCTAGGCGGGTGATAATTCATGCTAATGCACCATACATATGGACCATACGCATGAATACATCATGTTTATGGACTAATCGCACGACTGAACCAGAAGACTGGATTAGTCGTATGATTGAGACATAAGATAGACTCAGTAGCACGACTAAACCTTCAGCCGTGCGTATGGATCAATCGCATGAGTCAGGCGCACGACTGAACCATGCTAATGGTTCAGTCTTACGAATGAAAACTACAAACCTATAAATACCACTTAATTCGTGAAAAACAGAATAGTTTGAGAGATACTTCGAATATACATAAACCCTAGCCGTCCAGAGCGTCCAAAACGGCCAATCCAACTTCATAGTTCGATCTTGATCGTTGCCTACTCATCCTTAACGTTTAGTTCATTGTTATATCGATCTAGTTACCACACTATTTGATCTGGTTTCAACTAGAATCCGTTAGTACTTCACACGAGAACGATCCCTTACAAGTGGTATCAGAGCCAGGTTTGTGATTTTGCGTGGATTCGATTAGTTTTGGTGTTAAAAACCCTACGTTTAAATCAAAAGATTCACCACTTTGCTTCAAAAGTTATTTTTGATGTTTGCATGCAATAAAGTTTTAGTTTTTCACTATACAGCAGATTAGGGTTCCTGGGAAAATCGTATTTTGTGTCAAAGTGTCAAAATATTTGATTTTACAAACACATCAGCCTTCAGTCACACGATTGGTTCATCCGTACGATTGAACTCAAACGTATACTCCATCCGCATGACTGAACTTAGTCGTATCCCTCATTCGCACGACTGAACAAATCCAGTCATTTGATTCCATTCGTCTTGTTCATATGCAAGACTGAATCCAATCGCACGACTGAATTCATTCGTATCCTTCATTCGCACGAGTGATCCATACTCATAGCCCATTCACACGAGTGAAACTGTCCGATTCTAAAAGTACCAAGTTTAAAGAAATGGAAGACCAATTTGTTGCATTTACTGTCGAAAAGGACCCCCGCATCCAGAACCTTCTACTTCTGGAGAATAAGATTGGAAATCATAATAAACCGCCAAAGCTATTAACGTTAGATGAATATCCACAGTGGAAATCTACTTAAATGGAGTGGACCCAAATCATTGGACATTCATTGAGATAGGTTATACGGTACCAGTCAGTGCTAATGGAGTGAAGTTGACTTTGGGAGGAATGAATGAAGCTCAGAAGATTCTGTTCAATGCTGAAAAGAAAGTGTACGCCTTGTTGACTCAGTCAATACCTAAGGACATCTTTCATCAGTTCTCTAAGAACAAGTAGGCTAAAAAGTTATGGGAGGCATTGGAAAAGAGATATGATGAAAACGCAACTCTTAAAGCACTAAAGGCTAAAGCTCTCAAAAAGAAATTTAAGAATTTCTCTTGATAGGGAATGAAATCTTGGATGATATTATTAACAGATTCTATCATCTAATGAGTGAGTTGCACACTCATGGTGTGACAACATCTATGGAAGATAAAGTTTCAAGCTTTGCTGATGGTTTTCCTAATAAATGGGATTCATTTGTGTCTAATCTGAGATAAAATGACATTCTTGCAACGTTAGACATAAATGACTTCATCTTGAAGTTAAGGGAGGAAGATCTGTGAATGAAATACAAGTTAAAGAAAGGATCCTATCTTCAGAATCCTTCACTTTACAACTCAGTTGCGACTCTAGCTGTTTCAGGAGCACTGTTACAAACAACGTTCATGTCTAGTTCTTCCGCTCCTTCCCAAAATAGTTGCTTTAGGAACCAAATCGTTAAGGTCATCTGGAACCCAATACATAGTTCGTGAGGCAAAAAATACAAAGTTGAAGACTGAGAATCTCAGTAACGTCATAGTGGAAGTGGCTAAGGAGCACATGGATCTTCTAGCGGCTGTTGTATAATCTTATGATGGTTTAGTTGCTGGTAAGATTGGAAATTATCATCTTGCAGTTGAGGATTACGAGGAAGTTGATGAAAATAAGCTACAAAGAATGGACATAATGTGGGCCTTGGTGAGTGCAGTCAGAAGAGCAAAGAAATTTGTCAAAAAGACGGGACAAAATCTAGTTGCCACTAAAGATACGACTTTTGGTTTTGACAAAACCAAAGTCACATGTTTGAAATAGCTGCAAGACCACAAAACGGGGTGAAAAAACCGAAAGCCCTTCTTTTAAGTTCCTCCTAGATACATGGCTTACATACCCGGCTCAACCTTCTTAGAAAACAATCGAATCAACTGTGGTGAAAAAGGGCACTTTAAATGTGAATGTGTAAAGCCCAAGAAAACTAGAAATGGAAACCCATTTCATACATTCAACCGTCAAGACAAAGACATGATTGGAACTACTTCTTCAAGTAAAGAGACAAAGGCTCTAACTACTCAAGGTGATGAAGGGCAAGACTGGTCCTTTCGATTTGTTTCTCCTAGAGAATCTAATATTGCCTTTGTTGATGCATTGGATGATGGATCTGCTAGTGAGGGTGAGATCATAGCTGAGCATTCGATGTCATATACTGAAGAAGCTATGAACGTTGTTGATCATCTAGTTGGTGAAGAGCTTAGTGCTCCACATTCAGAATCTCCGGTAACTGAAGAGTTAGACACTGCATTAGTGGATGCTCATTTGATTCCTCGCACGTAAGTTCCACAGACCAATTATTTGAAAAACATGCTTGTTCTAAATGTGAAAAATTTAGGGATAGCATTGATCTAAAATTTGCTAGGCTATTAGAACATAATGATAACCTAGTAAATGATTTACAACTCTGCACTGATGCTAATCGTATTTTAAAACAAAATGAGTGCAGTTTCAAAGAAAAAATAGAACTTTTGGGCAAACAACTAAGGGAAACCAAGGTTGTTGTATTAAATCAATCAAATGACATAAAGTATTATTTAAATTCTTTGGAAGAAACGAAAAAGGAAAAAGTAGTTTTAGAAGTCGAAGGTGAATCTTTGAAACAAAAACTGCATAGTTTGGCTAGTTCTTCTCACATAGTTCAAAACTTAGTGAAAAACAAAATAATGGGGAAGGTTTGGGTTATAAAGTAGTTCCACCACCACATGCAGTCCTTTTGAACACTAAATGTAGACCAATCAATAATAATCCAATAAAGGATCATGTGGTGTCCACTCCTCTGGTTAGCGATCCCGATTCTACAAGCAAATCTATGAAAAACATCACTAAGCAGAAGAAATCTACTTTGAAATCAATAGAGAAGATGCCTATTGAAAATTTGGATGATCGAATGGAAAAGGTTAATTTAAGGTCAGGTTCACACACGTCTACTTCTCAACCCAAAATGACTAATCTAGTTAATCAAAAACGTGTTTTTCATCAAAGTCCAAATAAACTAAAAGTTAAAGATGTTCAAAATGTTAAAACAATTAATTTTGTTAAACAAGCTGACACATCTAAAAGAGAAGTGACAAAACCCAACTAGATACACCTCACACCCTTACCAAACTCAACACCACATAAAAACTTTATTCAATTTGTAGAAGGGAGATCATGCTATAGTTGTGGAAAACAAGGACATATCTTTCCTAATTGTCCTTATTATCAGACTCCCAAAAAGAAAATTGAACTTTATGATGCAAAACCAAGTTTTTCTAAAATGAGATCTGTTGGATCAAGAAGAAGGCTGGTGCAACCAAAACCAAATCACTTAGATAATTTTGGTGCTACACGGAAATGCTTCCGAAGCTTAGCATGGAACTTCCGAAGGTTGTAGAGTTCTTCGAAGACAAAGTGAAATATCAACTTCCAAAGACAGAACTCTACTTCTGAAGTCAATATCATGCTTCCGAGGATCAAGTGTTAAGAGAACAATCAGAAGACTACTTCTGAAGTATGAAGAAAAGAAGAAGTCTCCAACCCTTGGAAGAAGCAGCCTCTTCCGAAGTATAAGTGGCTTCGGAAGTACTTGTTCTTCCGAAGTCATTTAACCTTCGGAAGACACTGCCATGAACCAGTGGACACAAGTATGGTCTCTGACACTCCGCTGCAGACCTCTGATACTATATGGCATTTTCTCAAAGAGCCATGCAGTTGGCCATACTTTATTCCACTGTTTACCTTTTATGATAGTACTAGTTACCAACTTTAGTTGGTGACAAAAGGTAAGTCAGGGACATGTCCTCACTACCATATCTCAGACAAAACTTTATTTGAGATACCTTAAACTATAGTCTTGTAGTTAGGCTTTAGTTATAGGATCCCAGCTAGTATCAAAGTATATCCGGCTGTAGGTAGTATTATATATAGGTTCTCATTGTAACTCATTACACACTGCTTGTAAGAGTCTTGTATTATTTGAGTTGAGAAGCAATATATAAAAGTACCTTGAAAATTACTTATTGTGTTCCTTATTACTTACTATATTGATCAACTCTTACTGACTCTGTCTTTACCCTAGTGTTGTTCAAAGCGAGTTTGAGAGAAAAACTAAGTGTTAAGTGACCTTAATCGTTCCTGCAATTGTTATCAGAGCTCTTTAGGCTCTTGATTGCATGATCTAACCATCCAAATCAAACTGTTTTTCACTGCTCCCTACAACTCACTCACTCAAAGTGGCCCTTAACAAATCCAAAGTAGAGATGGGAACTATGACAAAGGCTCCCGTCATTACTCCTGAAAATTTTAGGTCTTGGAGCAGAATAATGGAATGCTTCATCAAATACCAAGATAGCAAAATATGGAACTCCATTGTCAACGGCCCATATAAGCCAAAGGTGGCATCACCTGGTGGAAACAGTGCCATGATAGAAAAGGGTGTCGAAGATTATTCTAACGAAGACCGAAAGAATATGGACATCGACAGCAATGCTGTGACCATTCTTATGACTGCAATACCGAACTCCATTATGGTGGGGTTCGAGCATTGCAAGACTGCCAAAGAATGGTTTGATGCACTTGCTCAGATGTACACAAACTCCAATGACTCTAAGAAGGACTCACTGAAGCAGCAGTTCGAGAACTTCACTCATATTGCTAGAGAGACCCTCAGCCAGCAGTACTTTAGGTACATGGATCTTATCTCTTCTCTTTAGTCTGTGAAGATCACTCCCAAACTTAGAGATCTTACTAGAAAGTTCATGAGTGCTCTTCCAAACGAGTGGACATTCTACCGTGTCTCTATCAAGAGAACATAAAACTTGAACACTCTTACTATGACTGAACTCTATGGCATCCTTGATGGATATCGCCTAGAGATGGAGAGTAAGAAGGGCCACCAAACAAGCAGACCCATGAGTCTTCTTGCTAGCAATGCTTTAATGGTTGCTGAAGGCTCAATACCCCCACAACCTCAGCACTACCTGACCTACCAGCAGCCATCCTGCTCTTCTGGACCATACATCACTTTTCCTGAGACTCCAAGGTCTTAACAGGCTCAACACAATTCCTTTCACGAAATTTGTGCCTTCGTCTCAGGAAGTGGACACTCTGGTGATTTTCAATATTGTTTTGATGATCTTGAGTGTTTTAATCCAGACGATGTAGAGTATGTGGACATTGTCCAACAGATGGATTTTTTAACTTATAGAGCAAAGAAGTTCTTTAAGAGAACTGAAAGGCAATTCCCTCAAAAGCCAACTACTAGCAAGTTTGGGTTTGACAAGACCAAGGCAAAGTGTTACAACTGTAACCAACTCGGTCACTTTGCAAGGGAATGCAAGGCTCCCGAAACCAATCCAGGAACCCCACAGGCCTCCACACATCGATCAACCTCAAAGCCCACTGAAAAGTCAACTGAAACAACTGCAATGGCTCAAGAAGTTGATTGGAGCTTCATGGTACAGGATGTGACTCCTGCTCAAGTTCTCATGGCCGGAACAGACGATGCCCAGGTATATGAACATCTTTGTACTCCATTCTGTATAGCTAAAGTTAAACTTTATCAGGATTACAATATGGAAATCAAATCTGATTTTGAGTCTTTAATATTTTAAAATCTGATTTTAAGAGAGCTGAATCTGACTACCAAAAGAAAATTGAGGAGTTAGAGAAAACTATGTCTCTTTTAAAACATGAACACTCCATTTACGAGACTCAAATCAAGGATCTGATATCCAAATTGTCTGAGGCTCAAGCCCAGCTTGTCACTGCTGAGGCTCAGGCCAGGAAGCATGCTATTCTGAGTAGAACTTCCAAGCTATTCTTGCATCATCCTCCCACTCCAAACTCTGTTATCAGAACAAATGAGGGTTGGGAACCAATGAAATTGCTCCACCACACTCTTATGAGTCTATTAGACAACTTAGATGTGGTACTAAGGAGCAAGGGGTTCCAACTATTGACCCTTCCTCACTAGAGTTGAAGGATGAAGCAACAATAGTAGCCACAATAGGGAAGGAATAGGTAGATGTACCCATCTTCTCCTGTGAAGATCAAATCCTAACCACTAAGGCCAGAAGAAGCAGAGCTAAAGCTGCTAGAAGAACTGCCAAGAAAGTGGTTGAGTCCAAGCTGAAGATTGACCCAAAGTAGAAAGGTGTCTTTATCTCAGCTGGATTCCAAGTGTTAAGTACTTTGATTCAGGAAAGGAGTGTAATACCAACATTCCTATCCTGCCAAAGGATTAGAAGTTGAAGGGAAAAGTTACTGACGAAGAGAAGAAGCTCAAGAAACAGCAACCCTCACATTCCCAAAATACTAACATTGCATGCATAATGTGTGGTCTGCAAAACAACATGGCTAAAGATTGTTACTACAATCGTGCAAGTACACATTATACAAATAATGTTAGAAAAGAAGAAGTTAGGGAAGGTTTCACATTTGGACCTTTTCAAACGGTTCAAGTGATGAAGAAGGGAAAGCTAGTTTCCGAAGCAAGGTTGCTTTCGAAAGAAACTCTTTCTTCCGAAGGGAAAATGGCTTGGAAGCAAAAGCTACTAAGGTTGGAAGAACAAGAAAGCTCCCTTGAAACCATCCTAGAAGAAGACTGCTTTGGAAGAAAAGATGGTGAAGGCTTCTTCCGAAAAGAAAGAAGCTTCGGAAGAAGGCCATGCTGCAAAAGCTTCAACAAGCTCATCCTCCAAGATCAACCAAAGGATGGACTGGAAGATCAAGGAAGATGTTACAGCCCAAACCTCTTCTTCAAAGACCTCTATTGAACCCCCATGCATATCTTTTAGTTCAATTATGTCATTATCCTTGGAAGAACCCAAGACCAGCAAGGATTGGGCTTCCAAACAAAACTAACAATCTCATCTTATGTGTAGGGACATCCATATGACAAGAACAACAATATCTGGATTGTAGACAGTGGATGCTCCAGGCACATGACAGGGAACAGATCTCTCCTTCAATAGTTTCAGAACTATGATGGAGGTCCTGTCCAATTTGGAGGTGAGGTCGGAGGATATATTTCTGGCAGAGGGAGTATATCCAATGGTAAACTAAAGGTTGACAAAGTTCACTTTGTCAAACAGCTTGAACACAATCTGTTAAGTGTTTTGTCAATTCTATGATCAAAAGCACCAGATGCTTTTCACAGAACATGAGTGCATTATCCTCAAACCAGCGATGACAATTCCTCCAGAATTGGTGTTTCTTAGATCTCCCAAGAAAGGGGATATATACAAGCTGGATATGAACAATGCTTCCCCAATAGGTGAAGTATCATGCTTTCTTTCCAAAGCTGATAGTGATGAGCCCACGCTGCGGCATATACGTATGTGTCATGTAAATTTTAAGACAATGAATAAATTGGCTAAAAATAACTTGGTACATGGTTTGCCTAAAAAGGGGTTTTTCTGCAAAGATAACTGTGTTGCATGCCTGAAGGGGAAATAACACAGGACATCTCACAAATCCAAATGTGTTAACTCTATCACTACTCCATTACACTTATTAAACATGGATCTTTTTGGTCCCACAAGTATAATGAGCATTGGAAGGAAATCATACTGCTTGTGATAGTTGATGATTTTACAAGATTCACATGGGTATTCTTTTTAAGAACTAAAGATGAAAATTCTGAAACATTAAAATCTTTTATTCTTAAAATAGAAAATCAAATTGATCACAAGGTTAAAATAATTAGAAGTGATCAAGGGACTGAGTTTAAAAACTTCATTCTTGACTCATTTTGTATCTCAAAAGGGATTTCCAGACAATATAGTGCTCCCAGAACTCCTCAACAAAACGATGTTGTTGAGAGGAGGAACAGGACACTTATTGAGGCTGCTCGAACTATGTTAGCTGATTCAAAACTACCTCTAACATTCTTGGCAGAGGTAGTCAGCACTGCATGCTATGTGCAGAACAGAGTTCTTGTAGTTAAGCCACATGGAAAAACCCCTTATGAGCTATGGAACAAGAGGCCACCGTTCATTGGCTTTTTAAGGTCCTTTGGCAGCAGGTGTACCATACTTAACACAAAAGACAATTTAGCAAAATTTGCTAAAAAGTCGGATGATGCTATCTTTGTTGGATACTCTTCTAGCTCCAAAGCTTATAGAGTATACAATATTATGAATCAACAATATGAGGAGTCATCCAATATAGTTGTAAATGAGCACACTCCTTGTGTTAAAGGGAATGGCCCTGATCATATCTTTGATTTAGAATTATTTCCAAACTATTCTAAACCATCTTGTGAGAATGTTTCAGTTGGAACAGGTGCTCAAAATTATGCTGATGTTGCTATTGATGATCAACTGTTTGAGTTACCCAGACCTCGTCCAAATTCTCCAAGCGCTACAATACACCAAGCTTTCACTATTCACATATCTGATAGCTTAACCATATCAAGGAATAGTGAAGCTGCAACAAGTGAATCAGTTGCTAAGCCTCAAAACTCATCAGGTGATCCACCACAACACTAGGCTGAAGGCAGTAGTGTTTTGAAGGAACATGCAACTGTTAATACTACTTCACAGCCAACCATTGATGATGTTTCTCATTCACTCAATCAGTCCTCATTGAATGACTTTGAAATAGCAGCTGGATAGAGTGTTCCAGTTCCTGAGCAGAATATGTCCAACCTGGATCTATCTCTGCAACTGGAAGTGATTCCTCATCTTAGGATTCATAACACTCATCCAACTGAGAACATCATAGGGGAATTGATTATACTAATGTCTTTGCACCAGTTGCAAGACTAGTAGTTCAAGTATACACCCAAGAGGAAGGAATTGATTATACTAATGTCTTTGCACCAGTTGAAAGACTTGAGACAGTTAGGATCTTCCTTGCTTATGCTGCATCCAAGGACTTCACTGTCTACCAACTTGATTCCAAGTGTGCCTTTCTATATGGGGATATAGATAGGGAATTCTATATATGCCAACGTCCAAGATTTGAAGACCCATAGCACCCCAACTATGTGTGCAAATTGGATAATGCTCTATATGGGCTGCACCAAGCACCTAGGCTGTGGTATGAGACTCTGTCTCAGTTTCTTTTGAAGAATGGCTACACTAGAGGTACCATTGACAAGACTCTCTTCATCAGAAAGTCTAGAAAGGACATTTTGCTTGTTCAAGTCTATGTTGATGACATCATATTCGGTTCTTCAAATGACCAAATGTGTAAGGACTTTGAGAGCATTATGAAGAAAAAGTTTGAGATGAGTTCCATGAGAAAATGGACTTTTTCCTTGGAATTCAGGTAAAGCAAATGAAGGAAGGGTTTTTCATTAATCAATCTAAGTATGTCTCTAACATCTTAGAAAGATTTGAGATGAAAGATTGTAAGCCAGCCAAGACACCCATACCCGGAAACCACAATCTTTGTCCTGACCTTAAGGGGGAGGATATTGATCAACATTAGTATAGGCCCATTATTGGTTCTCTGATGTATCTCATAGCCTGTAGACCTGATATTATGTTTGCTACCTGCATCTGTGCAAGATATCAGGCTGCTCCAAAGGTGTCTCACCTAGCTGCTGTTAAGAGAATCCTAGATACCTCAAAGGAGCACCTAAACTAGGTCTCTAGTATCCCAGAAACAAGGATTTCAATCTCTATGGATACTCACACAGTGACTATGGCGGCTACAACATTGACAAGAAATCAACATCAGGAGGATGTCATTTTCTTAGGGGAAGGATGATGTGCTCAAAATTATACATAAAAATCCTATCAAAAGCATATCAATTATTCCATAATATCTTCCTTAAAATGATGAAAATGTACTTAAAAGTCTTAAATTGTGTTTTCAGGTGTTTAAAAGGGCAAGTTGGACAAAAGAAGCATATTTAGCAAGAAATTGAAGTAATCTGAGCCTTGGAGTCCAAGCATGGGGCTGTGCCTCTTTAAGCACGCCCCCATGCTTTGCCAGAAACACACCCCCGTATTTGGACATCTGACAAGGACAAAAGTACTGTTCCCTAAAAGTAGACACGGGGCCGTGCCCCACTATCAACACGGGGCCGTGCCCCATTTAGCACGTGGCCGTGCCCGACACAACCTGCATGCACGAGCCGACCAACTTTCGTAAGCATTGTATTAGCACGGGGCCGTGCCTTTTAGGCACAGGGCCGTTCTTAAACACTCCGGAAAGCCTATAAATAGAAGCCTAAGTTCACCATTTTTGGCAAGCTTTGGTGGGGGAGTTACTCTGCAGAACTCTCTCGGGAATCAAGAATTCAAGATCATTTAGAGGCTCGGGAGGTGCATACAACACTTGGAAGAAGCTCGGAATCATCTAAACGCCATCCATTGTGGATTATCGGTTTGATTGTTCCATTTCACCGATGATTACATATCTATCTTCTTTGTTATATGTTGTTATGTTCAAGCTCATTATGAGCTAAACTCTTT
Source organism: Flaveria trinervia (assembly GCA_025506515.1). Taxonomy (NCBI): domain Eukaryota; kingdom Viridiplantae; phylum Streptophyta; class Magnoliopsida; order Asterales; family Asteraceae; genus Flaveria; species Flaveria trinervia. The sequence goes on along the minus strand of CM046455.1, from coordinate 22,519,608 downwards.
TTATCATCCTAATCGGATGAAACCTATGTAATTTGTGATGAACTAATGTTGTGATAAATATTATGTTAATGTTATGGTGGTCTTGGGAAAACTATTGATGGGTAGCATCTACATGTGAACGGGAAGTTATAATTTATGGTTTGTGATTGTTATCGTCATACAAAGTTGAAAAACCGTATGATTAGCTTTCATTCGCGAAACCGGTCTTCATTATAAATCCATGGCTAATGAACTAGAAATGATTTTTAGAAATCATATCACTTTAACTTTCTGATCATTTGCGGGTTCCCTTTTATTTGATCAGAAACTTCAGTAATTGTTACGGTTTTCTAAAATTAATGGTATGTTAGGAAGGAACCTGATCAACTCTCTTTTTGACATTAAGTTATGTTTCAGAAATCGTATGTCAAATAGGTCACAAAAGATTTATCTACATTACTAGGGCTTTGATTAGAGCAGTAAAACTCAGCTTGACAGGATCAAGTCACTACGGCAGCAAGATAGACGAGAATCGCGCCAGCTCATCTTTATAAACATTAACATAATTACATTAATCCATATCTTTAAATCACACCACCAATTCATCACGGTTAAATAAGTGGAATCTAATTAGGATGCTAAATTTTATTCCCTGGTTTTAAATCCAAACGCTTCAAACCTTAGTTTACTTTCTTTCTATTATTGTTTATTTTAAATCCTAAAATCTTTCTATACAAATTATCATTTTCTTTAACAAAAACTAAATCTGATAGTCAAACATCAAGTTCGTTGAGTAGGCTAGGTGTGTCCACGGATTGATACTCGGTTCTTACCAAAACTATATTACCTCACGACAGGTACACTGCCTTTTGTGTGTGTGATTTAGTATTAGTAATAACCAATTAAAACTGAATCTGTGCAATAAATCTATATCAATTTATATATATTATCCGCACCCATCAAGTTTTTGGCGCCGTTGCCGGGGACACACGGTAGTTTGAAAGACAAACTAAATTTTTGACTATCTTGTATAGAACTTGTTAATTTATTTTTGTTTAAACTTTATTTTTATTCTTAGGTAGTTTGCCCTAGTTAGTTTAGTTACTTTTTCCTAATTCATTTTAAGCCTTAGTTAGTTTATGCTTCATTAAGTTAGTGTATGTCCGACTCGTCTAGTTCTAAACTTGTTCCACCTCTTTCGGAACCCGAATGACTTTTCCATCAAAGATTGTGCAAAAGATTACAATAAACAACACCAGTCATTGGAGAAGACATTTTGGAAGATACACCATCCAAAGAAGACATGGCTAACCAAGACGAGGAAATGAAGATGACACACTATGCCACACCGTCAATAGATGGTTATGAGTCTAGTGTTGTCCAACCAGCAATAGCGGCCAATATATTTGAGATTAAGTCTAGTATTATCCAACTCGTAGAAAACTCTGTTCAGTTCCATGGGATACGTGACGAAGATCCTAATACTCACATATCACGATTCCTTCGTATTTGTGCAACTTTCAAAATCAATAACTGTTCAGACGACGCCATTCGACTAAGACTTTTTCCATTTTCACTTCGAGGTCGAGCCATCGATTGGCTTGATTCACTTCCGCCTGGTTCCATCACCACATGGGCGGAAATGGCTGAACAATTCCTTTTGAAATATTTTCCACCCGATCGCACCGCCAAACTAAGAAGCAACATCACAAGTTTTCGCCAGGATGACGATGAATCATTACATGCAACATGGGAGAGATACAAAAGTCTCCTTCGGAGATGCCCATATCACGGACTTGATCTGTGGCTGCAGTGTCAAACCTTTTACGATGCAATCAGCGGAGCCCACAAGCAAGCGGTAGACCAAAGTGCGGGAGGAGATTTTGGAAGTGTCACGCCACAGAAGCATACCAAGCCTTAGAAAGAGCAGCTAAGAAGAGCTTTGCTTACAATCCCTTAAGAACCAAACCTAGTTCTAAAGGTATTCATCAAGTAGACTCTGACACCCTAATTGCAGCACAATTAGAAGCTCTAACCAAAAAATTCGAACAATTGCAAAGCGAGCTAAGAAAAACTCCAACACGATGGAACACATGTGGAAATTCACACAAGACCAACGAATGCCCACAAGGCATTATGATGGTTGAAGATGTTGACTACGTAGGAGGCCCAAACAACTCGTACAACAACAACTCAAATTGGAGAAGCAACTCAAATTACAGAGATGCTGGTAATAACCAACAATCATCTGGATTCAACCGAAGGCCACCTTACCAACAAAAAAATCACCATACCAAGGTCCAAGCAGTAGTAACCAAGTCCGTGGAGCATCATCAATGGAAGACTTATTACAGCAATTGTTGTTAACCACACAAGCCGCAGATGAATACATCTGGAAATCTGATCGAAGAAATGAGGAGATGTTCCAAAGAAACGAAGCTGACATCAAAAGCAACAACGCATCATTGCAAACCATAGAGCACCAACTAGGTCAAATAGCATAACAGCTATCTGAAAGAGCTCAAGGAGCTTTGCCCAGCAACACTGTAACAAACCCTAATGCTCAAGTCAAAGCCATCACCACCAGGAGTGGCAAAACCACTCAAGGTGATGCACCCGCATTACAACCCATCCTTGAAGAGGTAGAAACTAAAACTCCAAGTAATACGAGTGATAAGCAAAAGCAACCTGTTGTTATTGAAGAACCAGCCAAGAAATACGTTCCACCACCACCTTATGTTCCACCACCTCCTTATCCAGGTCGTTTAAGACAACAAAGAATGGAGGCACAATATGGCAAATTCCTTGGGTTGTTCAAGCAACTCCACATCAATCTGCCCTTGGTGGAGGCCTTAGCACAAATGCCAAACTATGCTAAGTTTCTAAAAGGTGTCTTGTCAAACAAAAAGAAACTGGAAGAGTTATCACACGTAGTATTAATTGAGGAATGCTACGTAGTTCTTCAAAACAAACTACCTCAAAAGTTGACTGATCCAGGAAGTTTCACCATACCTTGCCTAATAGGAGATCTTTCTGTCAGTAATGCGCTAGCTGATTTAGGTGCAAGCATTAACCTTATGCCTTATGCGGTTTTTGAAAAATTAAACTTAGGTGAACCTAGACCTACCCGTATGAGCATCCAGTTAGCTGACCACTCTGTCAAATATCGAGGGGCATCATTGAAAATCTCTTGGTTAAAATTGACAAATTCGTATTTCCCGTTGATTTTGTGATCCTTGACATGGATGAGACAAAAAGGTTCCACTTATCCTAGGTCGACCTTTCTTAGCGACTGCTCGAGCTCTCATTGATGTTTGTACAGGCAAACTCACGCTTAGAGTAGACGATGAGGAAGTAACTTTCGATATAGGTCAATCCATGAAACACCCTCAACATCATGATGACTCACTCTATTACGTTGATGCTTGCGATTTGATCATAAGTTGTCATTTGGAGAAAACTCTTCAAAATGATGCTTGCAACACTCAATTAATAGAAGTCCAAATCACCGAACCCATTTGTGAGAACCAAATCATTCAAGAACTTGAAGTTGATGAAATAACACATCATCAAGAAGCATTTGAGATCATTGAGCAAGACCTAGAACCAAAATCCAAACCTTCTATAGAAGACCCTACAGTTTTAGAGCTCAAAGAACTTCCATCTCATCTCGAATATGCTTTTCTTGAAAACAAAACTCAACTTCCTGTCATAATCTCATCCGCCTTATCAATTGATGAGAAGAACAAGTTGCTCAATGTACTCAAGGCACACAAACGAGCAATTGCATGGAAAATCATGTACATCAAGGGAATCAATCCATCCTTTTGCACTCATAAAATATTGATGGAGGAGAAATTCAAATCCATCATTCAACCTCAAAGATGTTTAAATCCGAGCATGCAAGAGGTGGTGAAGAAAGAAGTAATCAAACTGCTAGATGTCGGCTTGATTTACCCTATTTCTGACTCACCTTGGGTTAGTCCCGTCCAAGTTGTTCCAAAGAAAAGAGGAATGACTGTTGTAACTAACAAGAAGAATGAGCTTATTCCCACGTACGGTTACCGGATGGAGAGTTTGCATAGACTATCGCAAACTCAATGATGCCACAAGGAAAGATCACTTGCCTCTTCCTTTCATTGACCAAATGCTTGAGCGATTATCTGGAAAAGTGTTCTATTGTTTCCTGGATAGTTTCTCAGGTTATTTTCAAATCCCTATTGCTCCAAAAGATCAAGAGAATACGACATTCACCTGTCCATATGGCACATTTGCTTATCGGTGAATGCCCTTTGGATTGTGTAATGCTCCTACTACATTTCAAAGATTCATGGTAGCAATTTTTCATGACATGATTGAACACTCAATGGAAGTTTTCATGGATGATTTCTCCATCTTTGGAAACACATTTGAGCAATGTCTTGAAAATCTGGAAAAAATGCTGGTTAGATGTGAAGATTCTAACCATGTTTTAAACTGGGAAAAGTGCCACTTCATGGTTACGGAAGGAATAGTGTTAGGACACAAAATCTCTCGAGCAGGGCTTGAAGTCGATCAAGCCAAAGTCGACACTATTTCTAAACTTCCACATCCCACAACCATGAAAGATATCAGAAGATCCTAGGTCATGTAGGATTTTACCGTCGTTTCATTAATGATTTCTCAAAAATCGCTCGACCATTGACTCAACTTCTCGAGAAAGACGCCTAATTCGTATTTTCTAACGAATGCATTAATGCATTCAAGTTGCTTAAAGAGAGGCTGGTAACCTCTCCAATCATGGTTTCCCCAGATTGGACGCTACCATTTGAACTCATGTGCGACGCAAGTGATTTCGCGGTAGGAGCCATTTTAGGACAAAGGAAAGACAAGCAATTCCACCAATTCATTATGCAAGCAAAACCCTAAACGACGCACAAGAAAACTACACCACCACCGAAAAAGAACTTCTTGCAGTAGTTTTCACATTTGACAACTTCTGCTCATATCTCATCCTTTCGAAAACAATTTTTTACACCAATCATGCAGCCCTTCATTATTTGTTCAACAAAGAAGATGCAAAGCGGAGATTGATTCGTTAGATCCTTCTGCTTCAAGAATTTGACATCGAAATTCGTGATAAGAAGGGAGCAGAAAATCTAGCGGCTGATCATCCCTCGCGTCTTGAGGATTCAAGTCCTCCACAAACTAGGGAAGCCACAATAAACGACAACTTCCCTCACGAATTCCTTATGCACATTCAATCCTCAATTGATAAACATCCTTGGTTTGCCGATTTTGCAAATTACTTAGCAAGCGACATCCTTGTGAAAGGAATGACTTATCAGCAAAAGAAGAAGTTCTTTACTGATATCAAACTTTACTATTAGAAAACCCGTATCTATTCAGAATCGTGTAGACCAACTCATTCGAAGATGCATATATGGAAGAGAAGAAGAACAAATTCTAAGGCACTGTCATGAAGGACCCACCGGAGGATACCATGGAGTAACCTTAACTGCTAAGAAAGTATTTGACTCGGGATTTTACTCGCCCACGATCTTCAAATATTCTCACAACATGGTACGCACCTGTGATGCATGTCAAAGAGCAACCGATATCTCAACACGGGATGAGATGCCTCAGAAACCAGTTCAAGAATGCAAGATATTTGATATATGGGGTATTGATTTCATGGGGCCATTCTCGGTGTCATTTGGCAATCATTACATCTTGGTAGCAGTTGATTACGTTTCACAATGGGCTGAAGCTCAAGCCCTGCCTACTAATGATGCCAAAAATGTTGTCAAATTCCTTAAATAACTATTTTCTTGTTTCGGTGCCCCCAAAGTTCTAATTAGTGACCGAGGAACTCATTTCTGTAACAATAAGCTCGAACAAGCAATGGCGCATTATGGAGTTCACCATCGCTTTACAACTGCTTTCCAACCACAAGCGAATGGGCAAGCTAAAGTCACTAACCGAGGCATCAATCGAATCCTTGAGAAAACTGTAGGTCAAAATCACAAGGACTAGTCTATCAAGTTAGATGATGCATTATGGGCTTTTCGAACAGCCTATAAAACTCCCATTGGCACAACACCGTTTAAACTAGTTTATGGGAAGTCGTGTCATCTACCTGTGGAACTAGAGCACAAGGCTTTTTGGGCACTTAAAGCAACAAACCTGGACCAAGACCTTGCATCAAAGAATCGATTCCTACAAATCCAGGAATGAGATGAATTGAGAGAACAAGCGTACGAAAACACTAGGGTTTACAAAGAAAAGACAAGGAAATTCCACGACGCTCGATTAAAGAACACAAAATGATTTTATGTGGGAGAACGTGACTTATTGTATAACTCTCGTTTACGTTGTTTGTTGGAAAACTGAAGTCACATTGGTCTGGACCTTACACGATCAAAAACGTGTTTCTGAATGGTGCCATTGAAATTTATAACCATGAAGGTTTAAGTTTCAAAGTAAATGGTCATCATTTGAAACCGTATAACGACGGACCAACCAAAATTACCTGGAGGAATTACACCTTCGCCCCGACAAAAACTAAGTGTGGGGAAGGGTCGTGCCGATGACCTGAAACTTAAACGCGGCACCTGTATATATAATTTTCTTACTTTTTAACAATTTTTAGGATCCCACAAGCACAAGCACGGGGCCATGCCTCATCAAGCACGCCTCCGTATCTCTGACAAATTTCTTTCCACGATCTCCACTGACGTCTCTAGAACATTGCAGGTCGAATTTAAGATGAATTATGACAAGCATGGGGCCGTGCCTAGTCAAGCACACCCCCGTGTTCACTTTCCACGACCTGTATATAAATACCACTCTTGTTCCATTCTTTCATCACACTCACTTCTGTTTATAAACATCTGAAAAATGAAAGAATCAAGTCACGGAAGTTCAAACTGGAATCCTGTGTGGAAACCACGTTCTGAAACACAAGAACCAATGACTCAAGAATATTTCTTTATGTTGCATGAACTAATCAAACAACTGACTGAAATGAACCTCACTGCATCCCAACGCTTAGCTGAACTTATCCAAAAAGTTCAACAGATAAGTGAGGAACTCATTTCCATTAACCGGCAGCTTGCGGAATTGAGCAACCGCACCTCTCACTATCCCATCCCGAAAATTCCACACGAAATGTGTGGAGGTTTCTTTTAGAAGCATTCGTGATGTGCTAAGTCTGCTGTTGCGTGTTAAAGAGTCTGGTTTTGCTATTTCAGATGCTCGGCTTTTAATGTATTATGTAACCATAGGACCTTAGGAAATGTAATTTTCATTCTGGCTTGTGTTTATTTACTCTAGGACTAATTTCATATCTTTTCTGATGATTTGAAAGTGGTAAAACTTAACCGGGAAAATTACACAACGCGGGAAACTGAAAAACAGAACAACAAAAGACTGAAACCACCTAACCATACTTGAACACGGCCCCGTGCTCAAGTAGGAATGCCCCCGTGTTCAACAAAAAATGACACAAGCTGACTTATTTCAGCCTTTTGTCTTGTTCCTCTTCAATTGCATGTTAAATACCAACCTCAATTGCCTGCAAAGTCATATCCACTCTCATTTTCATCTTGTTTTTCCATTTTCTTTCATCTTTTCAAGAGTTCTTTCAAGAGTGTTTGAACAAAAGGTTAGTGCACTAATTCCTTTGATTATGAAAGACATTTACATGTAGTTAGGTGATTAGGTCTCTAAACAACCGAAATCCTAGCAATTATATGTAAAGACTTGTTCTTAAACGTTTCATGAAATGATGAATACTTTCAACCTACTTGTTCATGTTTATTCTTGTGAGTAGATTAGTGTTAATTAGTATGTTTCGTTAGTTATTAGTTTGTTAGATAATTAGTTTGTTTTCTTTTATCATTATCAAGACTATCTTCATAATTCATGGTAAAATATTTGTTAATCATGTTCAAGAGTTCCCAAGTGGTATTAAACGTAAAATATATTTTTGGGTATCTTGAACTATTAACAAATAATTAAAATGTTAAACGTACAATCTTTGATTTTTAAGCAAGAAAATGTTAAACCCATGCTTAATCAACGATTTACAAACATAACCACATGTGCTCGAGTCAAGATTCCATGCCTTACCATGTTTACCGCACCCTCACGTTTCACAAAACGCAACCCCATGTTCAAAATTTTTTCCTTGGATGATAAACTTTTAACCTATTTTTGATCATGAGTTGAACAATTATGATGTTATGTCTTGAAAAACACATGATTTTCACTAACATCATGAAACTGCTCAAGAAATCGGTTTTGTATAGATTAACATATTTTTGAAATCTCAGGATCATGAATCATCCTTACTTACGTTTCAAAGAAAGCCGAGAGAGATGGTGCCATGAAAGACTTCAAAGGCTGCTACAAAGGGTCAAAGACCCTATTTACAAGCAGATGAAGAAACACTAGCGGCAGTCAGACAGCTAGAAAGATACAATACATTATTCAGTGTCCAATGGAAGCGTTTATTCTCACAAAATAGACCTTCCGTTTATGAACTAACTCTTGAATTTTTAGCATCTTTCAAATTTAGCATGAAAGACTCTGATCCTTGGGATAATAATGCAGTTTCATTAGACTTGCTGGGCATTGGCACAAAACATCCATTGCCTTGTTGGTGTCTATCTCGGGATCTACACGGAACAGGAAATGGAGGAGGAAGCAATATCTCGAATGCCGGCATACCATACTTTCCCGGATGAGGAAAGTAAAGACGCGGAAAGTGGTGCAATGAGGAAAGCATTTTGGGAGCGGATTGGAAGTAGAGGGTTCAACTCGAGTAAAACAAAAAGCAGTTAGATACGAGAGCCGCTGCTGCGATACATTCATCGGTTACTTAGTCATTCCATAACAGCTCGTGGTCAAAGCGAGGGAGTTGTTAACTTGAGGGACTTGTTCATTTTATATTGTATGGTTAATCAGTTGCCATGTAATATTGGGTATTTGTTTTGTAATCTTTTTTCCAGGAATGCGATTGTAGGTGCTCCAACACCTATGTTTGGAGGAAGCTGGATTTTGAACTTATATGAAAGCTACGGTTATAACACTGAGGGAACTGAAGGAGTGATGCTAGGACTGTTAGACTTGAGCATTTGCACAAGTATGTACATGGTGACAAGCCTACCAAATGGGCAGCCAAGATTCATGGATAAGAAGGGACAAATCTGGGATCCGGCGGACCCCGAAGATATAATTATGGATCTTGACATGCCAATATAGCCGGAAGGAGCCGGAGCTGGATCTTCAAGTTCACGTACAAGGGAATTCCCGACCATGTTAGACCTTTACGAGTCAATACAAACAACCAGCGACCATGCAAGGCGATCATTTGAATATGCCCAACAAGCCTTCAACCGAGTCAAAAGTCTGCACTCCCGAGTCGATGACTCAGTAACGATGTCACATACATCAGGAACCGAATGTACCATGAGTGGGGGGATATTCCCCCACAAAGCCCTTGAAAACCGTATCATTTTGAGGACCCAACACAGTTGTTTTGTGCCAATCTATCTTTTAATTTATGTCGTTTGTTTTTATTTTGTGTGTTTAGGGCTTTAACGCTTTTAATAAATTGGTGAAATTTCAGGTGATACCGAGGATTCTAACAACACGAGGCCAACAAAACACAACTGAAAATTTAATCATTTTTAGAGGAGTTATTTCATTACCCTTTCTCGATCTTGATTATATCAATCACATTAAGACAATGTGAATTTTAAGTGTGGGGATAGGAGTAATACATTTGACTTTGCTAAAAGGTCCAAATTTAAAACTTTTAAGAGAAGATCACTTACCAAGTAATCTTTGTGACAAGAAACCAAAAATAAAATTATTGATAAACCAAATTATAAATATACGTTTTTGGGAAATAAAGAAGTAAACTCATGACATCCAAATAAAATTGAAAATGTTTTTTTTGATATCCTTAAAAGCAATAATCTAATCTAGTAAAATATTTAATCATGTAAAATGAAGTACTGTACCCAATTCCATCCATATGCGAGTTTATTTTTTGAGTCTTAAACAACTTTTGCAAAATTGAAATTCTACTTTCATTCTGGATTTAATTGAGGGTGCCATATGATACGTGTAATTAGAACTTGCTTTGGGTATGCATTTCATGACCTTAATTAGTATTTGTTGCATAAAAATGAGTTGGGCACTAGGAAACCTTAACCATTCGAGCCCCAACCATTTAAATTTCCTTACCCGAACGTCAACCATAGTGAGCCCCGTTGAGTTTAACATTTTTTATCTTTTAATCACCCGAGCCACCAAGTCACTTAACCAAAAGCCTTCTATAAAACCCGTTTTCGTTAAAGACACGTTTTTGGCTTATAAAAAAATTGGTCTTTTACCGGTAGACCTTAAAGAACTGGAATGCATTCTTTTTATTTCAATTTGCTTTGTTGCCTTCATCACGCAAAACCAGGACTTCCCCCGGAAATCCCCGAACAAATTTTCAATTTCACGTTTGAAGCAAGAAAGAAATGGCGAAAAAAGGAACAAGTTCCGCCATTTTGTGGAATTTCAAAAAGTGCTATAAAGAGACGGGCAAAAAGATATGAAAGATGCACGAATTATGGAAATTGGTCTCATAATGGAAAATGCAAAAAGAATCAAACTGAATCTGAATACGAATACACAGAACTAATCCGATTGGGTGCTATTAGGCTTCAAGCCGAACGATCCGTGAGAAAGGAAAGTTTTGTGTATCTTCGGGTAAAAGATGAAGTACGATTCTTGAAAGCAAAATATGGTCTTTACAATCTGACCTTAAACGAGTCCTCAAGCTAGCATATCCCTTCTAGCTTGAAGTATTGTATAGGGAGCCTTTATTAATTTCCTTATAGTTTATGATAGAAAAATAAGCCAAGGCCGTCGTCTTTAGCAATTAGCCAACTTTTCCAAATATTTCATACCCGAGCCCAAGCCAAATTACAACCCATCAAAGACCTAATGATTTATGCAAGTAAATATCTAAGTAGGTGGAGATTTGATCCCTTAACAAGCTTACGATTTCACACGTATTCATACTAGGCAATTGAGTGTATTAGTCATACTTAATCTTGATTATGACTCCATATATTGAGCCGAGTGTGAGTGCACCTTATGAAAGTGTGGATTTTTGCATGATTATAATCTTTACTAACCTATTGCTTGCTAGGATATCATTTTCCATATGCTTAGAATATTTATATTTGGATGTAAATATTGTTTACTTGCGTATTTCTCGAAAGACATGTTTGTAATTTGTTTTATTTGGTTTTTGGTGGATTTGTCATTTTAAGTGATTTTTGCTTGAGGACAAGCAAAGTTCAAGTGTGGGGATGTTTGATGTGCTCCAAATTATACATAAAAATCCTATCAAAAGCACATCAATTATTCCTTAATATCTTCCTTAAAATGATGAAAATGTACTTAAAAGTCTTAAATTGTGTTTTCAGGTGTTTAAAAGGGCAAGTTGGACAAAAGAAGCATATTTAGCAAGAAATTGAAGTAATCTGAGCTTTGGAGTCCAAGCATGGGGCCGTGCCTCTTTAAGCACACTCCCATGCTTTGCCAGAAACACACCCCCATGGTAAATTAACACACCCCCGTGTTTGGACATCTGACAAGGACAAAAGTACTGTTCCCTAAAAGTAGACACGGGGTCGTGCCCCACTATCAACATGGGGTCGTGCCCTATTTAGCACGGGGCTGTGCCCGACACAACCTGCATGTATGAGCCGACCAGCTTTCGTAAGCATTGTACTAACATGGGGCCGTGCCTTTTAGGCACGGGGCCATGCTTAAACACTCCAGAAAGCCTATAAATAGAAGCCTAAGTTCACCATTTTTGGCAAGCTTTGGTGGGAGTGTTACTTTGCAGTGCTCTCTCGGAATCAAGACTTCAAGATCATTTGGAGGCTTGGGAGGTGCATACAACACTTGGAAGAAACTCGGAATCGTCTAAACGCCATCCATTGTGGATTATCGGTTTGATTGTTCCATTTCACCGATGATTACATATCTATCTTCTTTGTTATATGTTGTTATGTTCAAGCTCATTATGAGCTAAACTCATTTTATCATCCTAATCGGATGAAACTTATGTAATGTGTGATGAACTAATGGTGTGATAAATATTATGTTAATGTTATGGTGGTCTTGGGAACACTATTGATGGGTAGCATCTACATTTGAACGGGAAGTTATAAATTTATGGTTTATGATTGTTATCGTCATACAAAGTTCAAAAACCGTATGATTAACTTTCATTCGTGAAGCCGGTCTTCATTATTAATCCATGGCTAATGAACTAAAAATGGTTATTAGAAATCATATCGCTTTAACTTTGTGATCATTTGCGGGTTCCCTTTTATTTGTTCGGAAACTTCAGTAATTGTTACGGTTTTCTAAAACTAAGGTATGTTAGGAAGGAACCTGATCAACTCTCTTTTTGACATTAAATTATGTTTTCAGAAATCGAATGTCAAATAGGTCACAAAAATTTACCTACATTACTAGGGCTTTGATCTGAGCAGTAAAACTCAGCCTGACAGGATCAAGTCACTACGACAGTAGGATAGACGAGAAATCGCGCCAACTCATATTTATAAACATTAACATAATTACATTAATCCATATCTTTAAATCACACCACCAATTCATCACGGTTACATAAGTGGAATCTAATTAGGATGATAACTTTTATTCCCTGGTTTTAAATCCAAACGCTTCAAACCTTAGTTTACTTTCTTTCTATTATTGTTTATTTTAAATCCTAAAAATCTTTCTATACAAATTATCATTTCCTTAACAAAAACTAAATCTGATAGTCAAACATCAAGTTCGTTGAGTAGGCTAGGTGTGTCCACGGATTGATACTCGTTCTTACCAAAACTATATTACCTCACGACAGGTACACTGCCTGTTGTGTGTGTAATTTAGTATTAGTAATAACCAATTAAAACTGAATCTGTGCAATAAATCTATATCAAAATATATATACTATCCACACCCATCAAGGATCATCTCATGGAAATGCAAGAAACAATCCTGTGTCTCTACATCCAGTACTGAAGCTGAATACATTACTGCTGCTAGTTGCTGTACTCAACTGCTATGGATTTAGAATTAGATGTTAGACTATTGATTCAACTTTATGAGTACTCCTATCCATATTGACAACAACAATGCTATCTCCATTACTGAAAATCCGGTGAAGCATTCCAAGACAAAGCATATTGATATCAGGTACCATTTCATTAGAGATATTCATGAGAAAAATCTGATTAAGCTAATCAAAGTTGACTCAAATGAACAATATGCCGATTTTTTCACCAAAACTTTTGATGAACAAAGATTTAAGTATCTCATAATAGCTATTGGGATGATAAACATTGATTAGCCTAACTCTTTTGAAAACCTTTTTTATTATGTAAGTCTTATGTTAATACATTTAATCCCTGTTACAAAAAGGTCTTTCTAAAATTTTCTAAGTATAAATTCCTTCCGAAGAGAAATTAACCCTCGGAAGTTATTTTCATATCTTCCAAAGCAAAATTTCTCAAAGGATAATTTTCTTCTCGAAAGAGTTTTTGGTCTCGGAAGAAGCGATTGATTACATATGAGATCAACTTCAAAGGCTTACACACTCTCCATTCGGAAAGCAATCCTACCCTTCGGAAGCAAGTCTTTGCTTTGGAAGTAAGAATTGCCTTCGGAAGTCAAATTACCTTCGGAAATGTTTTATATTTAGAAGAGAGATTCTACTGTGTAACGTAAATCTCTTGGGCCCCACACTATAAAAAGGAAATATTTTGTTAATGATGTCAGATTATTTTACTGATTTTAACCTTACCGCCACTGTCATTTCTTCCACTAAAACATCACATCACCTTATCCTAACCCCATTACCACCTTTCCACCCTCTTTTAAATAATCCCGACTATTCAATTTCAACTTCTTACTTAAAATTTTTACTGCCCTAGAAATTTTTTCTCCACTCCAACTTTACCCAAGCTCAAATTCATCTGCATTCACCTTTTCTCCAATGGCACTTAACCCTTAGCACAACCAAGTTGCACTTCTTGATTCATCAAGAGATGCTGACTTCTCTGAAATCATCTCCTTTCTCACCCAATCATCTTACTACACAGCCCTTACCGTTACCCCTGTTTACTCCAACAAAATGGCCGAATTTTGGGAAATGGTCAAGCCGAAACCCTAAATAGGATTCGTGTACTTAGATCCAACATATGTGGACAAGAGTTGGTCATTACTAAACAACTTGACAGGGAGCATCTCGAGCTTCATGACAAAGGAGCTCCTATTAAATTCCCCAAGGAAGATTTAGACAACACTTACATTCTAATGGGATATGGTGGAGACTTAAGCAGGTCGACAGTCTACAAGTTCATCTTCTCCTACAACTGGAAGTTCCTCCTACATGTTGTTCTCCACTGCTTGAAAAACAAATCTGGGGGATGGGATCAAATCCCGTATGAACGAGGATGCTTAGTTCATGGATTGGTGAGAGGCCTTCGCTTTAATTACTCAAGATTTGTGTTCACCAATCTGATTGGGAATCTTCAAAGGAGACATTCTTTACGTATCCCCGATTCATTCAACACATAATCAACTGTGAGTTGGACCAGAGTATGCTTGTCTGTGCAACTGCTCTGATTGTCCCTCACATGAGGCCTACCATCTTCAAGACTTTGAAAAAGGTGTCCACCTACTTCACTGGCAGATACACTTCTCTGCTTCCAGGTATGATTGAGCGCATAGCTCCTGGTGACATCCCTGTTCACCCCACATGTGATGAACCCACACCAGCAACCTCCACCACAGTGCCAACACTGCCTTCTCCACCCATCACTATCATATACAAGAGATACCCTAAACGAACCCTTGTTCAATCTACTTTGATTGAACAAGCCCTTCCTGTTCAATCCAAAAAGACTAGAGTATCCAAGGTCTCCCCATCCTTCTCTTTTAACCTCAATTTGGGTTTTGAGTCTCCTCAGTCTCAAACCCATGAGCCCGATACCCAAACCACCAGCCCTCACGATGAGTATTTACATTCTTCTGAGCAGCCAACAAGGGACAGCCCACCAAAGGCTCAATGCCTGTAGACATTGACCAAGGTCCCTGGTGAGTAGACTTAACCTCCTTATCTTTCACTGGCCTTCTCTTCAAAACTGATGAAGAGATAACATCTCTCCATGGCAATGAAGTTGATATACAACACCGTATTCAAGATCAACAGAGCCCAGAGAAATCCCTTATCTCTAGCCCCCATCAACAACCTATAACTGAGGTGAGTCCCACTGATATGGAGGGGACTCATTCAGATTCAACTGCCACTATAGAAGGTGCCTCAATGGACCTTATGGACAGTGATAACATATCTGAGACTGAATCTGTGGCAAACGTGCCTTTTGATGACTCTAAAAGAGACATCATTAAGCAAGGGAAACCAGGGTGCCAAGGAACCACATCTGGTGGTGAGGCTGAGCATACTAGGTATGTTACCTCATCTCCCCGTGATTCTTCAAAAAATGACGAGGGAAGCATGAAACTCATCATAAAAGACCTTCTAGTTAAGTCACAAACCTTGAATCCTTGGTTAAGACTTTAGAAGAAAGGTCCGCCACTTAGCAACTTGAGATTGACAATATCAAGGCTAAACTAGCTGAGAAACAGACCGAGAGATCTGTTAGGCATGTACCTGTTCATGTCTTATTGACTTCTTCCTCCAGCTCATCTAGCTCTCAAGATGATGCTACCAAAAAGGGGGAAAATGTTCAGAGACAAACATCTGAGGACCACAGAGCCAAACTTCAACTTCAACATCGTCTACTCCTATCATCACTTTGTTTGAGCCATCTCAAGTTGTACTTTAAAATGATCAAAAGATGCTCAGATGCTGAGTTTCTGTTGAGATCCTACACTGATCAGCCAAGCCCAGATGCTGCAATGATTTACTTCAGAGCTGAAGAGCTTCAAAGGCTTACTGCATCTTCTACCACTGTGGAAGAAGTTGGTCAACGTAAGGTCCACATGGAACCTAAGACTCACTTCGAAGAGGAAATGGGGACTGATGGCCCAACAACAGAAATGGTTAGGACAGAATCTGCATCTCCTCAAACTTCTGAAGCTAAAGTTAAAGCCTCGGAAGAACAAGCTGAATCTTCTGAAGCTAAAATGGAAACTGCGGAAGGACTGTTCAAGATGTTTGAGGAACTGATCATCATAGATGCAATCCTAGAAATGGCATCTGAGGTGAACAGTAAGGACTTTTTGGATCTACCTCTATCCCAGACACCCTCTCTGCCTCTCTCACAATCAGAATCCACTCTCTAAGAACCACCACAGTCAGGCTCTTGAAAAGGTAACAAAGGGAAAAGGAAGATGACTACGGAAGAGCTTCAGGAAGAGGAGAAGATTGAGAAGTTAAAGAAGAAAGGAATACTTCCAACTGGAAAGTTGCTAGCGGCTAGTACAAAAGCAGCTGCAGCCAACTAGGAGGCTGTCAACAACAAGAGAAGAGAAGAGATAATTGACAAGCTTATCCAATTGGGAGCTGCCAATGAAGAAACACTCCTGCTACCACTAGAGGAGTTGGTGAATCTGGAAAAGGCAACCCGCTGAAACATGAAGAAGAAGCCAGGTTGGCCTTAGAGAAAGAGAAGAAGAATTGAAGGAGGCTGACTTGCAGCTGAGGAGAGACAGGAGAAAGTTCCTAACCTCCAGAGGCTTTAATCTTCAAGAACTCTTTCCACACAATGATGAAACGATCCTCTGGCTCTACACCAAAGAGCAGGATCAAATGGAGAAAGAGAGAAGAAAGGCTGCAAGAGAGAAGATAAAGAAAGGAAGAAGGAGGAGGAAGAAGCAAGGGTCACTGCAACCGGGAAGCTCAGTGAAAAGGCCAAGACTATCTTTGCGCCCATGGATTCTCTGGAAGGCAGTGTGACATCCGTCACCTCAAGGTCCGTCAATTAACGCGACCTTCTATTAACTTTTCTTTGATCGTTCACTCATCATCTTTATTAACTCCTTGTGTGGATATCATACTTGTTTTATGATCTTTAGCTTGTGTTTGTATCGTGAATGTGTGCTATACTTAAAACTTTTACAAGTTTAACCACCATTATCACTAAATATATCATTTTTATATAAAACCATTTTTAAGTTCCGATTAACATTAAATACATTTTTAACATTAATATAACAAACACTTTTAATGTCATTTTCAACCGAAACAAATTTGGGAAACTCGAGGGCTAAGTGCAGGGACAAAATGTGACATTTTGCAAACTTGGGATGGGTATAAAAACCCCATTTTTCCAGCCCTAACTTCATCTTCTTCACTTCTTCTTCTCCATTCTTCTTCACTTTACAACTTCTTCTTTGCACCAAAACTATCCTGTTTCGTCTCATTTTCGTCGTCTAGACTTCATCTACAACCTAGTCTACTCCATCCTTGCAGGTAGACGACCTTGGTCGTCCCTTTCTTGATCATTTTACTGCTGTCCATTTCTAGGGTTTCGGGTGTTCGGGTTCAACCCGAACACAAGAGGTCGTGTGGGTGCGTGTGATGTCTTTCTACTTGTGCTTCTTGTTTGTGAGCGTTTTTAGTGTCTTTCTGGAAGTCTTCGTTGTGTAAAACTCGTGCTCGGAGTAGCCGAAGGCTGCTCTGCACTTCTGCAGTCGCGAACCTGCTGTCCAGACGACTGGGTCTGTCATGCGACTGAGTCATGTGACTGTGTCATTCGGGCGACTGAGTTGTGCGACTGGGGAGGTCATGTGACTGAGTTGTGCGATCAAATGAATGTGTGCGACTGAGTCAATGCAGATGAGTGATGCATGCGATTGAGTCAATGCAGAAGAGTGTATGTGTGCGAATGAGTCATGCGACCGAATGAACGTGTGCGATTGTGCGTGTATCGCACTACTGAATGCCAATCATACAAATGGAGGTTCAATCGTACAAATGAAGCTGATTCGTATGAATGAAGGTTGATTCATGCGTATGGAGGTTGAGTCGTGCGATTGGGTGCTATGTAGTACGACTGAATGCCAGTCATGCGAATGAAAGTTCACTCATACGAATGAAGCTGATTCATATGAATGAGGGTTGATTTGTGCGAATGGAGTGTTGAGTCGAGCGTCTAGTCCTGTTGTGCGACTGAAGTTGCTGTGTGTGTGAATTCCTTCTCATATGTCGTGTGATGATGAGGTAACATCAACACAGTTGTCATTGCTTGACCACAAAGATTAAAGTCAATGCTATCAACATGAAAATACTATTCCAAATCAAATCAACCTAACATTTTACAATTATCAACAACCCATTTGGGACTACAAATATTTAACAAGTACTTTCTCTTATAACAATGGGGTCTTTACACAAATATCATCGGCAATGGCGACTACTTCTAGTACTTGGATCTACACAAGATCTAATACGTGTGTCTGCTTATGTGTGTTACCCACGACCAACCCGATGCAACCCGAACCGACTGAACGATACTATA
Organism: Flaveria trinervia; assembly: GCA_025506515.1. Classification (NCBI taxonomy): domain Eukaryota; kingdom Viridiplantae; phylum Streptophyta; class Magnoliopsida; order Asterales; family Asteraceae; genus Flaveria; species Flaveria trinervia. The sequence continues at coordinate 22,501,072 of CM046455.1, read as the reverse complement.
TGCTTTATACATATCATTAATGCTTAACAATAACTGTCAATAGGTGATTGATTGTTCATTACATACAACACTTAGGAAACATTGATCATTCATACTTACCACTTAACAAGTGAGTTTCGTGGCCCCTTTTTATGCTTATATAACTTTTTAATCATTTACAAATAGGGGGAAAAGTATGCTCACCCATTTTATATGCTGTACAACATACATACAATTTACATACATGGAATCAACGTGCTACTGTTTTGTGAGTACTTATCTGATACATGCTTGAGTATGCTGTGTGGTTCTTTCTTTACAACCATTTAATTCTAGTGTGGGAACCGACAGATAGGTATTGGTAGTACTACTAGGTTGACACCCCCACCCTCGTTTGTTGGTATTCTAGTTAGTACCAACAGTCGCCAGGAACGGGCCTTGGGTGAATATATTCCGACAAGATTCTGTGTGTACGTCGTTAGGTTTGGTTGTAAAGCTCATGTCATGTGATTTTGCTTACTTATAACTGTATTCACGGTATTCCACAACTATTATACAGCATCAATTGCTCATTTACAATTTAAACCTACGAGCTCACCAATAATTTTGTTGACCATTTTGAGCATATCTTTTCAGGTGACAATGCTATTTGAAGATCTAACTGTGCTGCCTTAGTGGAGACCCTAGGATGCATTTTTGAGACTAATCATATTTGACAAACATACATTTTGGAAACATTTGTTGTAATTAGTTTTAAACAACATTATTCATTTGACACTTGATCCTGGTTGTAGGAATTACATTACAATGTTATTATCCTTGTTTATGTGAATCATTTACATGTTTGTGCTTATGGCTATGTTGTCGTGAATATTGACTAAACACGACACAAATCCCCTTGTTGTCGGGTGTCGTCATGACACGCTTGTCATCATTTGTTATATTGCATCTCTATCGCTTACCATGTGTTATGACGATCGCGTCTCGTTACATCCCCGTGTTTCCGCTCTTAGTAGGGGTGTGACAAGCAGGTAGGCCCCATGTCAGAGAAGACACTCCAACGGATTGTCAGCGAAATCAAGACTGACATCCGATTGGGAAAGAAAAAAGAGATATACACAACGGTAAAGGGGATGACCTTCACTACAACCACTCAACCGCAACCTGAACCCACATCCTTACCTACATCCACTTCATCACCACAACCACCTAAACTTCCCATCCTTCAACCAAAAACACTTTCCAGAATCTCTGAACCACAACCTACCCAAAAACCATCCAAATCATCCCCTCAGCCTTCTCAACATCTCTCTCTTGAGGAGTTCAAGGCAATCAAGACTAAGCTTGCCAACTGTACAACTCTGAGCGAAGTCTCATGTGAGGAAGACTCTGTCATTATCACCTATGTTGATGGATCTTCATGTTCCCTCACAAGAGATAAATTCCTTGATTTGCCTAGAGGAACATTGGACCAGGCTGTTAGACTTCTAGGCCTCAACTCAGATTCATTAAATGATGAAGAGAAGAAACTTAGAAGGAAACTAGTGACTCTAATGGATACAAAGAAAGTGGACAAGATTCCTAGTCAGTCTCTTGTCCCTAGAAAGAAAATAATCCAGTGGAGGTTCGATGAAACTTCTCACAACTTTGTTGTGGAAAGGGAGAATGGCGAAGTCAACATACTTAATGCAACCTCTCTGTTACACTCCAGCTTGTTGAGTTAGTAGAGAAGCCATACTCCAACCCCTCCAACTCTGAAACTACTGCACTTATTAGAAATCATCTCAGCTACCTTCATCTAGCCGAGCTAACTACAAAAGCCAAAATTGTAGAAGAGTTGAAGTTGAGAAGACAGGAAGACAAGGAAAGATCTCCCACTAAGGGCGCTGCCTTTCTACAGATGGGGAGGGTCCAGAATTGGAACCTATAGTTAGATGAGAATTGATTACAGTTCCCATCAACTAACTTTTTTCAGAGGGCAACAACATAGGGTACACATCATCTAAGGTGACAGACTGGACATCTTATCTACCAAGGATTTGTACAAACTTCTCAACACCACATCAGGGAAGAACAAGGAAACATATAAATATCTATTCTCCTTGGTGCTGAAAGTTTTAAGAAACAGAAACATGTGAGGTTTTGGTAGCATCAACCTAGGGAGAGTTTGTTGATCAAGAAGAAGGATAGTGCAACCAAAACCAATCACTTAGATAATTTTGGTGCTACATGCAAAGGCTTTCGAAGCTTAGCATGGAACTTCCGAAGGTTGTAGAGTTCTTCCAAAGACAAAGTTTAAGATCAACTTCCAAAGACGGAACTCTACTTCTGAAGTCAAGAGCATGCTTCCGAGGATCAAGTCTAAAGAGAACAATCAGAAGACTACTTCTCAAGTATGAAGAAAAGAAGAAGTCTCCAGCCTTAGAAGAAGCAGCCTCTTCCGAAGTATAAGTGGCTTCCGAAGTACTTGTCCTTCCGAAGCCATTTAACCTTCAGAAGACATTGCCATGAACTAGTGGACACAAGTATGGTCTCTGACACTCCGCATCAGACCTCTGATACTGTATGGCGTTTTCTCAAAGAGCCATGCAGTTGACCATACTTTATTCCACTGTTTACCTTTTATGATAGTACTAGTTACCAAATTTAGTTGGTGACAAAAGGTAAGTCAGGGATATGTCCTGATTACCATATCTCAGATAAAAAATTATCTGAGATACCTTAAACTATAGTCTTGTAGTGTAGGCTTTAGTTATAGGATCCCAGCTGGTATCAAAGTATATCGGCTGTAGGTAGTATTAAATATAGGTTCTCATTGTAACTCATTACACACTTCTTGTAAGAGTCTTGTATGATTTGAGGTGAGAAGCAATATATAAAAGTATCTTGAAAATTACTTATTGTGTTCCTTATTACTTACTATATTGTGATCAACTCTTACTGACTCTATCTTTACCCGAGCACTTTTCAAAGCGAGTTTGAGAAAAAAACTAAGTGTTAAGTGACCTTAACCATCCTGCAAGATTGTGTTTGATAGTGAGAAAATAAGAAGAAAGATATGCCCTCATCCTCTAAAAGAAAGTGGGTTGAATTCATGATGTATATATGTATACAATAGTCACACACGCACCCAACATACGACATAAGCACACACATAACATATATGTATATATGCACAAGCTACAAAAACAATATATATATATATATATATATACACCTCATAATCATATACACACATGAGTCATACGACACACGTCATATATATACATACATACGAATGGTACGTATATATACACACACGAAACCCTTACACTACCCGATCGAGGGCTACGTGTGCTTGGTTCTTTCGATTCATTGCACGTGGTACATCATACACTCATATAGATACATGCAACAATAGGCATATACACGTGTATATATGAACACACACACACACACACATATATATATATATATATATATATATATATATATATATATATATATATATATATATATACACACACACACATTTGGTCATATACACCTTAAACAATACATATATGCACACTAACACACCACACATACATACATCATATACGTATACACAACGTCTATATACACACATACATACATACATACCGAGCAACACAAGGTATGCCCAGGGCAGCCACTGGACAAACCTATACCAACCGAAATGAACCAAAAGATTTTGAAACGGTACCACGAACAATAAAATAATACTTAATTGATATACTTGAATGTCTTGCACTTATATATGTTGCTTCAGAACTTATATACTTGAAAAAATTACATCTTTTGTCAAAGAGATGTATTATATTGTAGTATACATATAAGTATTTAAATATAATAATACTTAGTTTAATTAGTATTTAGTTATAAAAATATGATTAACAACTATAAATTTAAATGTCAATTTATATATTATAAATAAATTAAATAAAATTTAATAAAATTAATTAAATAATATCATATTATTAAAAAATGTATTAATAATGTGTATTAATAATAAAATAATTAGAAGTAGTTGATTTAGTGGGGGTAAAAGTGAAACTATTACATAAAGAACTTGTACTTTATGTTTAAAATATAGTATATGTGTTTTACACTTTAAATTAAATTACATCTTATCATTCGAATATGTATTATATAGTAGTATAGATTAGTAGCATGGATGTTTTAAATGGTTTGAGACACTATTGTGTCATTAGGTGTGATAGGACAACTCTTATTAATGATGATGAGTTTTTAAAGGTGTTTAAGTGAACACCTTTGACAAATCTTACATTTGTGAATGAATTGGTGGGCAAATCAAGATGTTAGGACATAATGAATATCATGCATCAAATATTAAAACGCATTTTGTGCACATTAAGAATAAGATGAGAACTATATAGATAAACGTTTTGAATGATAACAATCTAGATATGGGTGATCTCTTGAGAAATTTTCATCTGAGCAAATAAAAGTAAATCTATGAGATTCTGGTTTTCAAAGTCGAAAAATATTGCTGGTATAAAAACCGGATTGTACATGTTAACTGAACAAACTTGTCATCCTTTTCTTTCTCAACACTCCCTCGTTATTTCCTAACTCTATATTCTTCTTCCCTTACCTATGTTAGCAAACTAGTCATCTTCAATGCATTATTGTCTTCATCTTCTAGACCACCAAATCAACATCCACCATATTTGATTATTGATTCATGTTCTGCATGCGATTCAATTTCTTTATTTGTCCCTTCATTTTCATCTCTGATTTCTATCTGGTTTGCTCTTATTCATTGTCGAATTTGATTGATTTTATTGTTGATCTTCATTGATTTTGTTTATGTGATGGTTGTTGGAGATAGGTTAAAACATTTTTTTTACAGTTTTGCGATGGTTACTCGACACGCTCGAAAGGGTCCCAAATGAGTTGAAACATATGTTACGGTTTGCGAATACTAAAATTTGGTTCCACCATCGGATTTCAGTCTTCACACTTCACTGATTCGCATGTTTTTTTATTATATGACTAGTCGCTTCTAAGTCTTTGGATTTCAGTTTCATCGTCGATTATTTTTTACTTTTAATAGTCTTAAATATTCAAGCATTGTTCTTCATTAGCATTGGTTTTCTTTAGACTTGATTTTGTCAAAGAGTTTTTGTAAACATCTTGATCTTGATAGACAAATATTGCTGGTATGAGAAACCGGATTGTACATGTTAAAAGAACAAACTTGTCATCCTTTTCTTTTGTTAACACTCCCTCATTATTTCCCAACTCTATATTCTTCTTCCCTTACCTATGTTAGCAAACTAGTCATCTTCATTGCATTATTGTCTTCATCTTCTACACCACCAAATCAACATTCACCATCTTTGATTATTGATTCGAGTTCTACATGCGATTCAATTTATTTATTTGTCCCTTCGTTTTCATCTCTGATTTCTAACTGGTTTGCTCCTCCATGTAGCTATTCATTGTCGAATTTGATTGATTTTATTGTTGATCTTCATTGATTTTGTATATGTGATGGTTGTTGGAGATAGGTTAAAATAGTTTTTTTATAGTTTTGTGATGGTTACTCGACACGTTTGAAAGGGTCCAAATGAGTTGAAACATATGTTACAGTTTGTGAGTGCTACAAGTTTGTTCCACCATCGGATTTCAGTCTTCACACTTCATTGATTCACATGTTTTTTATTATATGAATTAGTCTCTTCTAAGTTTTTGGATTTTAGTTTCATCGTCAATTATTGTTTTACTTTTGATTAGTCTTAAATATTCGGCCTATGTTCTTCATTAGCATTGGATTTTCTTTAGACTTGATTTTGTCAAAGAGTTTTTGTAAACTCTTGATCTTAATTGATGGCTTGAGCTTTTTTGATTGGTTTGAAAATAAACTAATCAATGGTCTAGGAAATGATCAATGGTCTATATCTCATGTCTTTGCTTGTAAGGATATAAAAGGTAATGACTCAACAAATAGCTATGTTTCTTGAGAAGCTTTGAGACTTTCGGCCTTGACAAAAGTCTATGTTTTATGTTTGTTGTTGAAGTAAGTAGTATAAATAGAAATTCATGTAATTTTTGAAACTATCATTCTTTATATTGTATGAAGAAAATCATATTGTGATTAATGTAAAGTAATGCCTTTATTTACTAGATATGTGTTTATATCATTATCATATTGTAATTTTTCATAGTTGCTTCATCATTTACCATTTGGTTATGCTAGGTTACTAGCAGATCTTAGTATACGAATCTAGGGGTTTCATTGCGAATCTAGGGGTTTCATTGCGAATCTAGGGATTTCAGGATCCAGATTGGTAACGGAGTCTTGTGCTCATTTTAGTTGATTTGGAGCAACTATGATCTTATTGAAACTTAATTTAGTGATAAGTGTATCTGTTTTTCAATTGATATAATACATATATATTGCAGGATCGGTTTTTGTCACTAAACACTTGGTTTTCTCTCAAACTCACTTATACTCATATGGTTATGATGAAGCAGAATCTCTCAAAAAATTGATTATAATATAATAAGTAGCTTAAGAACACAAGGAAATAATTTTCAAGGTGCTTTTATATATTACTTCTCAACTCAAAGTTTACAAGACTCTTACAAGCATGATACAAGAGTTACAATGAGAAACTATATATACTATCACTTATAGGTGGTTATACTTTGATACCCGCTAGAATCCTCTAACTAAAGTAGATACTACAAAGATATAGTTAAGGTATCTTAGATAATGTCTTATCAAAGATATAGTTGTCATGACATGTCTATGAATTACCTTTTGTCACCAACTAAAGTTGGCAACTGTACTAACAAATAAGGTAACAATGGAATAAAGTATGGTCAACTGCATGGCATTTTGGGAAGACGCCATGTAGTATCAGAGGTCTACAGAAGAGTGTTAGAGAACATACCTATGTCCACTGGTCCATAGCAGCATTTTCCAAGGTTAATTGGCTTCGGAAGAACAAGTTCTTCCGAAGCCTTTTATACTTCGGAAGAGGTTGCTTCTTCTGTGGCTAGGGGACTTCTACTTCGAAAGTCATTGTCTTTGAATTCTTCTAAGTTTTGAACTTCGGAAGAGAAGACTTTGTATTCGGAAGTTGGAGCTTTTCCTTCGGAAGTTGATATTGTACTTTGTCTTTGGAAGAACTCCATTTCCTTTGGAAGTTCCACATTTAGATTCAAAAGTCCTTTATAGTTGCACCAAAAAACAGTCTAAGTGTTTGATTTTGGTTGCACCAGCCTTTCTAGATTCAACAGCCCCTAGGCTGATGCTACCAAAACCTCACTTACTGCATATGGGATAGGAGATATTTGTCTATTTCTTTGTTCTGGAGGTTGTGCTGAGAAGTTTGTGCAAGTCATTAGTGGATAGGAGATCCAGTCTATCACTGCTAATGACTTGCATCATTTTTTGTGCCCCTTAAAGAGAGTTAGTTGACGGGAGTTATAGTCATACTCCCATCTAACAATGGATTCATGTTTAGGATCTACAACAATTTAAAGAAAGGATTTGTCTTTGGTTGTTGATCCCTTCCTCTCTTCCCCCTCTTTTAGTTTTAACTCCTCTTCAATCCTTGTCCTAGCTGTTAGCTCAGCCAAGTGAAGGTTGCTCAGGTGATTCCGATATGGGCAGCTACCTTAGAGTTAGAGGGGTTGGAGAATAACTTCTCTGCTAACTCAACAATATCAAATCTCCTCAAGTGTAGAAGAGATGAGGCAATAAGTCTGTTCAGGTCGCCATTCTCTCTCTCAACAATAAAGTTATGAGAAGAGTCTTCAAACCTCTAATAGAAAATCTTCTTTCTTGGCACGAGGGGTTTGCTAGTATCTAGTAGAGTCACCAGCTTCCTTCTTAGCTTCTTCTCTTCATCATTTAGTGAATTAGAGTTGAGACCAAGAAGGTTAACAACCTGGTCCAATGTTCCTCTAGGCAGATCAAGGAATTGATCTTTTGTGAGGGAACATGAGGATCCTTTTGTATATGTTAGCTTGATAGAATCCTCCTCATAGGATATTTCACTCAAAGTTATGCATTTGTTGAGCTTCATCTTGATCTCCATAAACTCCTCTAAGGAGAGATGTTTAGAAGGCTGAGGGCATGGTCTGGATGGTGTTAGATAGGCAGAGGTGTTTAGGTTCTGGGTAGTGCTTTTGGTTGAAGGGTAATAAGTTGAGGTGGTTGTGTGATGAGGTAGGTATGGTAGTTGATGTTGGTTTAGGGTGTAAGGTCAGGAAATGAGCTCAGTTTTGATAGGGACAGGAAATGGAAAGGTTCAAGTTGAGGTTGGGGTTGAGGTGTTGGTTTGAAGATCATCCCCTGTCCCTTTCTATACATCTCTTTCCTTTATCCCAAGCGACTGTTAGCCTTGATGTCACTAACATGTTGCTGGAGTGTCTTTTCAGAGAAGGGTCCTACTTGCCTACTAGAGAAGCCGTGAGCCTGGAGATAGTCCTTCATCCAGGCCTTCTCACCTATCCTATTGGGAGCAATGAGCCCAGCTTCTTCTTCCTTTCTCTTCTTCTCCCTCATCTTCTCTTTTGTAGCTTTCTTCCTCTCTTTCTTCTGCTGATCCTACTCTTTGTTGAAGAGCCATTGGATAGTGTCATTGTTGTGTGGAGATAGTTCTTTACTTGGGTTGAGTAAGAGTAATATTCTTACTGTGAATCGAATATGGTAACCAAGTCAATGATTGAGTGGCGGAAACAAACAATCAAAGAACATTAATGCAAGAAAAATACCTATAAATGCTTTTGTATTGATATATGAAAGTTGATAAATTACAGAGAATAATTACAATAAAAATTCTCTATCTATCAGCCGTCACCTCATGTATGAGGTATCTATTCTATTTATAGGCAGACAAGATGCCTTTTACAAAATGACTAAACTACCCCTGACCTATTACATCAGAACTAGTCTAAGTCTTCATCCACATCTTTGCTTGTTCATCCGCATTAATAGATGCGGATGTGTTAACTTGATCAGCATTTCTTCACTTGATCAACCACATTAGTATGTTGGTCATCCGCATTGGTTAATGCGGATGAAAAAAATACTTAGGCGCATTTGTTCGGTCATCCGCATTTGTCAATGTGGATGAGCAAAGTCTTGTCCGCATTTACTTTGTCTTCCACATTAGTCAATGCGGAAGAGTAAGTACTTGTTCGCATCCATTCTTGGTCTTCTGCATTTGTCAATGCGGAAGTAACAAATACTTGTCCGTATTTGTTTTATGCCTTCCGCATTGACAAAGGCGGGAGACAATACTTTATTCTTCTTAGTAGATTCTTCATCCGCATTTCTTCTTGGACTTAAGGGATTTCAGCAGAGCAATCATCAAATCACCCATTGAGTTGCATGTATAATCCTTTTAAGGGTCCAACAATACTCCCCCTAAGGATTATACAGCCAAGTTTTTCTCAATGTTTGGGAGGTGATTGATGTTGTGAAGATTCTGCTGGGTCTTCTAGGGGTAAGATGAATGCAGCATTAGTAGGATCCGGTATAGCTTTGATCATATTCATGAAATCTGTTGCTTCTGACATCCTTTCTCTGCTTAGTACATGAATCTTCATCTTGCTCATGTTGTAGATGGCTTCCATTGGCAGCTTCTTTAGTGAAATAGGCTCCCATATAGAAATTGTAGAAAGTCCATCTCTATGTATCAGTAAGCTCCCCCCACATCAACCTCAAGTTTTACAATGTTTCCAAGTTGCAATGGTGTCTTCTCCTTCTTTATTCTTTTGTCTCTTTTAGCTCTTATCTGATCATAGGCCAACTTTACCAGCTTGATGCATTTTAGAAAGAATGCATATCCAACTATCCCAATTTATTATTCAATTCCTGAAATGTCTAGTGTATATGTAATGGATATATGGTTCATCAAGCAATCTAACCTCATATCCACTGAATAATCTGATTTCAGCTCCCTTCTTTCCTCCCCACTTCCTTTCAATTACCATCTCATAAGTTTTTTCATCATAGTACACATTTGAGATGGGTGTGGAGGAATGAGTACCAGACACCATTTTCCTTTTTAATGATTCTGTAGGCTTCACCTTCAGCTCAGGAATACAATTTCTTCTGCTTGCATCTTTTTCTTCTTCTCAAGGGGATTGACAAATGTTTTATCTTTTCTCATGCATATTGTCTTTAATGAATTGAAGTTGTTTGTTCTTCTGAACATCTTAAGTATGTTCTCAAATTCATATCCCCTAAACATAGTTGCATGATTGATCAGTTCAAGTTGAGCTAGTTTCTTTGAATCATGAATCTCCAGGGCATATACAAGAGCTGAGTACTCTGTACAAAATTGTACTAGCCCTGAGATCCTTTTCACCATGAACATATTCCATGTATTGCCGTACTTCCAAGCTATTATCTTTTGATCAACTTTACCCTTAGAGTAGACACCCCTCTGATCAGTTCTGCAGTGGTCAATCCTTCTTGCAGTTTCAACTGAGATGGTTCTACAAACCATTCAGGGTACTTGTGTAGTACAGGAGCAAGTAGTTCTTGGTCTTTCTGGTTCAGCATCATGTCTTCAGCTGATACTCTATTTCTTGGCTTAGTGCTTGATAATTCTTCTTCCAGCTTCTTAAGTTTTTCTTTCTTCTCATTAATCAATTGAAGAGTTGCAGCCCTTAATGAGTTGGTCTTCATGCTTCCAATCCTTCTTCTTGTGAACCCATGACTTGAGAGATAGTCCTTCATTTCCTTATCAGACATATTATAAGGATCAGGAAATAATGGTTCATGTGTTGGGGATGATTTCTTCATTGAAGACAGCTTGTGTAGAGGAGCCCTTCTTGGCAATGGTCTTTCATACCCGATTGATTTCTTTATAGAGGATTCTTTATGCATTGGAGCATCCTTGGTGATTGCCTTTTCATATTCTGTTTCAATGTTTGGATCAAGCAGCCTTTTCACTTTATCTTCTTCTACTTTCATTCCTTCATATGTCATTCCAAATACTTCATCTGGATCATATCCTTGATTGATCAGAAACATAGCTTTGATCATCAAGTCATTAGTTTGGGCTTTGGACACCATTTCTTCCACTGCCTGTTCTGTTTTCATGGGACTATCCATATGAACATCCTTTTCAGCATCATATCCACTAGCAATCTCACCTTCTTCTAAATCAAGTGCACCAGCTAATTTCTTCAATTGAGCTTCAGTCTGCTCATGCTCTTCCAGAAATTCAGCAATTGCTGCTAGGCTTCTGGGGTCATCTTTTTGTTTCTTAAATATTTCTTCTTCAACTATTGGTCTCTTACCCTTAGCCTTTCAGCTAAATATTTCCTCTTTCGTGAGTAAGTTTGAAGTTAAGGTCTAGAAGTTGCAGCTTTTTCTACTGCTTCAGGAACAGAAAGAAAAAATAAAACAAATGTATGAAAAAGAAAAGAAAGAGGAATAAGAAACAGAAAAGAAAGAGGAGGAGAAATGTGAACTTAATGATCAAGAGCCAATCACACCTGAAAAGAGATAGCAGGGACAATTTGCATAGTCACTTCCTTCTCCAAAGGAACTGGTGACTTAGGGATGAATACAATAGGCTCTGTATCAGTCCTTTGATTGTTTACAAATTCCCAAATTTCATCATCTATGCTGAATTTTTCAGATGAAAAACTATCTAATGCACTAAAGAGTTCTTCAAATTGAGCTTTCTCATAGTGAGAGTCATCTGTGTTTCCAGAGTATACCACCATTTCTAGACTTTGTTCCTAAAGTTTTGGTTTGACTTACATCATCTTCTTTCTCTTCATTTTTAGAAACATACTTGTTATCATCCTTATCAACCTTTTCTTTTTCTTCATCTTTCTTTTCATCATCCACTTTACCGTTTTGACTTTCAATTATTAGTTCTAGTTCAAAGATTCTGTTGTTTTGTCTTGAAGCTCTATTTCAAGACTAGAAATGATTTATGCTTGTTCCTCAATGATATTCTCATGTTCTTCCATTGGTATAGTTTGAATAACAAGAGTGTCCACATGACCACTAACTTCTTCTCTGGAATGGTTTAGTGTAGCCTTTAAGTACTCAATCTCTTTGTCTTTTTCTTTTCTTTCAGGACTAGAAGATGATTTGGATGATTTAGATGCACTTGTTGATCCTTCAATTTCAGCATGGTGATCATGGGATGGTGGTAAAGGTTGATAAGGTGACATAGGTGATTGATGTGGTGGTGATATTAGAGATTGATGATAAGGTGATATAGGTGAAGGTTGAGGGGTTGTTTGTGGTGTTGGTTGTGGTGATTGTTGTGGTTGTGGTTGTGGTGATGGTCGTGGTAATGTTTGTGGAGATGGTTGTGGAGTTGGTTGTGGTGAAGATTGAGGTATTTGTTGTGGTGGTGGTGGAGCTTGACCTGCTTGATTTAATTGCTGAATCATCCAAGGAAGAAGAGGTGAGTGGGCACCACTGTAAAAGTTCCTTGGATCCTTCTTCTTGATGTATTTATAGGATCTTGTATCATAGTGGGGGATGTCAAGCACAGGTCCTTCATTAACAATGTCTTGGAATGATTCATTGATTAGACATTGAATGAATCTTGGATACGTGAGAAACTTGTATCTTATTCCTTCTTGAATGTTAGAAATTAGGCCATTGAACACATATGCAGACATATTAAATGGCCTATTGGTGCAGAGAGCACATATTGCAGAGGATGTGAGGACTGGAATGTCATTCCATCCTGTTTTTCCTTTCGACAGACAGTGTTGGAACATATGAATTAGGAATCTCCAATGCAGATCCACTAATCCTTTAACTATAGGTTTTGTTTCATAACCTCCTTCATAACCAATTTTGGCGAATAATATGGTTATTTCTTCATCATCTAGTTCGTGAGGATCATTAGCATTATCACCAAATTGTAGACATCTTCTAACAGACTCTTCAGTGATCCTCAGAGTGAGCTCCTTTCTGATTCTCCGAGTTAATGTTCTCACATCATCAGCTTCAACTACCTAAACTGAGTCCTAGAAGGACCTAATAAGATTCTCATAGATTGTGGGTCTCACAGTCATGGCACATGCTACCCTTGTGGTAGATAAGAATCTTATCATATCTCTAAGTCCTTCGGCTTCAGGCACATGAGGGTTTAAATAACCGCTGACGTTATGGAGCTTGCTCCATGTAAGATTTTCCATGTAATATGCACAAGAGACATGTGTATTAGTTATCAGTTTGACTTTAAATTGACACGGATAACTGCTTGTCATTTATGTTGCATTGTTATCATGGAAAATGGTGAGTTTGTCATTTAACAATCATAGTTTGTATGTTTGAACCACTAATGAGATGTTGTTTCATTGATTTGTTTCAAATGTTAATTTTTTTCTAGATGCTCTGTTCTTACAATGAACATGAATATCAAGTTTTCCATGATGATAAGAATTTATGTTGGTTTGCAGGCTCATTGAAGTCGAAAAGGTGTATTAGGTTACATCAATAGAACATGTTTTTTGTGTTCTTCCTTATGAGTTGGTTCATTGACTGATTTAGGTTTAACATTCTGAAACTTAGGTCTTGATTAAAATTTTTATGAAAGTTTCACCTTGTTTCTGATATTGTAAGGCCCCGTTTCTGGGACGCTTACAACTGGTCACCATTGCACATAAATCATACATTTATAGTTATTTTAAATAAACATTCGCAACGGAAACATTGAAAAATGGCATTTCATTTCATCAAAAAAAACTTTTGCAAAATAATGCATCGTTTGTCTATTACAAAATTACATTGTTGTATTACATCACAAAAGCTTTATATAAATGGATGCCATCCAAAAGAGCTGAGTAGCTTCCTCGCGCCATCCTCAGCAACATTACCTGCCAACTGGAAACACATAAAAGTCAGTGTTGCTGAGTGAGTTCTAGTATTATAATAAAACATATTTTTCATTCGTAAAACCATTCTTTCTCTCAAAATCATATTATGCTTTGCATTCGTTCATGATCATACATCATACGTACATACAGATAATATAATTATCATCTTCGTCATTCTTTCGTTCATACTTCCATTCATACATCATTTCATTCATTACTTCTCACCAGGAACTTTACCCTTCATGCTCATGATACTGTGCCTAAGCCTATAAAAGACCTTCATTGGTGGTGCCTGGCACCAAGTGGTCACAGTACCTAAGGTAAAGTAAAGGTATACCAATGTCATATGCTATGCCCCTCATGCTCATGATACTGGACCTAAGCCTATAAAAGACCTTCATCAGTGGTGCCCAGCACCAAGTGGTCACAGTACCTAAGACACGTAACACTGGTTCATCCATACGGTCAATCACAAAGAAAGACCCCAATGTGCATCCTTTGGGGTAGCTCACCCGCACACGTTGAGCTAACACCTACAATGGGTGTGCACCTCCATACATTTGCTTGCAAGCCTTTCTTACATTCATTCATTCATTAATGCATGCATTCATCATCATGTTGCTCTTTCATTATCTTTCGCTTTATGTTACATAATACTTCTTTCATTCATTATCATAACACGTAAAGTCATAGGAAAGATAAACATACATCATCATAAGGAGCATAAACATAACATTCATACATCATCATGTAGGGCATCATACATACATAACATACATCATGTATAACCATGAAACATCATCATCATCATGCATAAGCATCAAGCACATATCATTACATGCCCATCATACCATTTATGACCCCAAAAGTCAACTTACATAACCCCTGGGAATCCCCTAGGTCAAAGCCTACATTACTCCTTGTTCTCCAAAAAGTCAAATTATTCTAAGTGTTCATCAGCATTGACCCTATCGTTCATCGGCATTTGAGATGCTTCATCCGCATCTAAATTGCTTCATCCGCATTGACATACTTCGCCCGTATTTGTCATCCACATTTGTCATCCGCATTTGACTTACTCATCCGCATTTCATATACTTAGTCAAATGCTCATCCGCATTGACATACTTCATCTGCATTTGTCATCCACATCTGACTTACTCATCTGCATTTCATATACTTAGTCAAATGCTCGTCCGCATTTCATGCACATAGTCAATGTTCATCCGCATTGACTTCATCCGTATTTGACTTCATCCGCATTGGCTTACTCAATGGTTAATGTTCATCCGCATTAACCCTTTCCATCCATATTGACTTTCAAACACTTAGGCAGATTTAAAAACTTAACATTGGCATACGACTTCTGTCTATCTTTGGCTGCCTTCATGAAGGCCTTGATCTTCTCAAGCTTCTCAGTCGTAGCCTCGATTACCTCGACGCTCCCTAACTCTTTTTGACCAATATCACCCCAACAAACGGGTGTTCTGCATCTCCTACCGTATAGCATCTCGTAAGGTGGCATACCAATGCTGGCATGATAACTGTTGTTGTATAAGAATTCAGCTAACGGTAAGTGGTCATCCCAACTCCCACTAAAATCAATCACACATGCCCAAAGCATGTCCTCCAACGTCTGAATGGGCCTCTCTGACTGACCATCAGTTGGGGATGATAAGTCGTGCTAATGTGTAACCTCGTCCCCATTACGTCATGGAATTTCTTCCAGAATTTAGATGTAAACCAGGTGTCACGATCAGACACAAAGACACCGACACACCGTGACGAGTTACAACCTCCTTGATGAACAGATCAGCCAACCTCTCGGATGAATATGTCTCGCGAATCGGTAGGAAGTGGGCACTCTTCGTCAGACGGTCCACAATCACCCATATGGCATCGTACCCTTTCAAAGTACGTGGGAGCTTCGTATGAAATCCATGGTGATGTGCTCCCACTTCCATTCCGGTATATCCAAAGGTTGGATCTTCCCATACGGCTTTTGATGCTCAGCCTTCACTTGCAAACAAGTACGGCACTTACTCACATACCCCACCACATCGCGCTTCATACCCGGCCACCAATAATCTTTCTTCATATCTTGATACATTTTCGTGGCACTAGGAAAAATGGAATATTGTGTCTTGTGAGCCTCATCCATTATCTTCACCCGTAGATCCCCAAAACAAGAAATCCACACCTGTTCAAATCGGGTTTTAACACCAGGGTGTTTTCACCCAATTTTGCGACCAGACCTCTCATTCTCTCAAGTTAAGATGGTCTTCTTTCAGTGCCTCATCTTGAAACTCCTTGACTTGCTTCATCACATCAGAGGTCATGATTAGTTGATAAGCTTTCCCTGAATTTGTTCGGGTCTCTCCTTCCGGCTAAGGGCATCCGCCACCACATTGGCTTTGCCCGGATGGTAGTGGATCTTGCAATCATAGTCTTTTATGAGCTTCAACTATCTTCTTTGTCTCATGTTCAGGTCCTTCTGCTCAAAGAAGTACTTCAAGCTCTTATGGTCAGTGAAAATGGTGCACTTCGTCCCGTACAGATAGTGCCTCCAAATTTTTAATGCAAAGACCACGGCTGGTAGCTCCAAGTCATGAGTAGGGTAATTGACCTCATGAACCTTCAACTAACAGGATGCATAGGCTATGACCTTCACTCTTTGCATTAACACGCACCCCAACCTAGGAAGCATCCGAATAAACCACCAGATCTTCACTTCCATCGAGTAATGACAGAACAGGAGCTTGAGTCAATCTCGCCTTCAATTCTTTGAATGCCTTCTCTTGAGCTTGACCCCCTACGAACTTCACATCTTTTCAGGTCAACTTGGTTAGTAGAGAAGCAATCTTGGAAAAGTCTTGAATGAATCTTCTATAGTAGCCAGCCAAACCCAAGAAACTACGAATCTCGGATGGCGTCTTCGATGGCTTCCATTGCATAACCGCCTCCACTTTTGTCGGGTCCACCATGATCCCATCGGGATTTACCACATGACCCAAGAACTGAAGTTCGCGCAACCAGAACGCGTATTTGGAGAATTTTGCATACAACTTCTCCCTCCTTAATGTCTCAAGAACCTCCCGAATGTGATCGGCATGCTCTATCTTGCTCTTCGAATAAATCAGTATATCATCAATGAACACAATCACTGATTTGTCCAGCATCAGCCAATACACTCGATTCATTAGATCCATAAAAGCAGCTGGCGCATTAGTCAAACCAAAGGACATGACAAGAAACTCGTAGTGACCGTAGCGCGTGAGAAAATTTGTTTTAGGGATATCCGACTCCTTCACCTTCAACTAATGATAACCAGATTAGAGGTCTATCCTTGAAAACCAACTGGCACCCTAGAGCTGATCAAACAAATCATCAATTCTCGATAAGGGGTAGCGGTTCTTCACTGTCAACTTATTTAGCTCAAGGTAGTCAATACACATCCTCATACTACCATCTTTTTTCTTCACAAACAAGACCGGAGCACCCCAAGGGGAGATACTTGGTCTGATGCACCCCTTATCAAGTAGCTCTTGCAACTGCTCCATCATCTCCTTCATCTTCGTCGGAGCTAACCGATATGGTGCCTTGGCAACAGGTTGGGCACTTGGTATCAAATAAATCTGAAATTCAATCTCTTTGTCAGGTGGCAATCTTGGTAAGTCTTCTGGGAATACATCTGGAAAGTCACACACAACCGGCATATCGGATAGTTATGGTGTTGGCGTATCCAGATCCTTTACATAGGCCAAGTAGGCACTGCATCCATGCCTCATACACTTTCCCGCCACCGCCATCGAAATCACCTTTGGAATCGTCATGACTCGATCCCCATAAATCGTTACCAAACTCCCGTCAGGCGCTGTCAACCGAATCATCTTCTTGCGATACACAATGTTCGCCTTGAAGTCCGCCAACCAATCCATCCCAAGAACCAAATCGAAACCACCTAAGGTCATTACAAACAGTCTAACAGGAAACTTATGACCCTCAAGTTCCATGTCAAAGTTCTTTATCATCTCGGAAATCCTAGTATACTTACCTATGGCAGTTTCTACATCAAAGGGAGCATCAACACGTCTACTACTAACAGGCAGGTTAGCACATAAAGTAGTAGAAATAAAACTTTTACCGGCACCCGAATCAAATAACACAGAGCTAAAGTTTGGTTCACTAGAAACGTACCGGACACAACATCGGGCTTCGTACTAGCATCCTCCTGTGTCATCGTGAATGCCCTAGCACTCGCCCTTGGTCCTTCACCTCCTGTTTTCTTCGCCCCGAAACCCTCGGCTCTTGGCTTCTTACAATCCATATTCATATGACCCACTTCACCATAGTTAAAGCACTGGGTCATACGACAATCCCTGGCCATGTGCCCCGCCTTCCCACATATAAAGCACAAGTTTGACCCAAACCTACATTCCCCACTATGCTCTCTCCCACACCTACCACACTTCTTCGTACTTGCACCCAACGCGACCACACGGCGGTCGTCCACCCGTGCGTTCTTTTTACCTATCGAGGCATCACCTCGACCAAACCTTTTCCCATTCCAGTTTCTATCACCTCCACCCTTCCAACTACCTTCAGCCACCACCACTACCCCCTTTCATCGTATAATTTCCCTGCCAAATCCATCGCTGACCTAAACGTGCTCGGTCGGGCGGCAATCATGTGCCTGCGAATGTCCGCTGGCAATCCCTGAATGTACCTCTCGATCTTTCGAGACAGAGGTGTCACCTGATCTGGGACCAAATGTGTCATTTCGTTAAATTTGGTGGTGTATTGTTGGTGCGTCATCGTTCCCGCCTCCGGTTGCAGAAATTCCCTCTCGACCTTGTCCATTTCCTAGTGAGGACAAAACTCCTCAATCACCAACCTCTTTAGTTCGGACCATCTCATTCTTCCAATGGTCCTGCTACCCTCGGCTTGAACTATATTGTCCCACCAGCGCAGAGCCGAGTTCACAAAGAGTGGGTAGCGAACTTAACTTTCTAGTCCTCTCGGCACTCGCTGATATCAAGCACAGCCTCCATTTCCCTCACCCATCGGTGAGCAGCAGCAGCAGTGCCGTTACCATCAAAAGTAGGGTGCTTGCATCTCATAAACACCCCATAGTTACAGCCTCATACCGTCTCCTGCACAAGCTCTGCTTCTTCTCTTCTTCTTCATCATCAGATGGAAGCGGCTCAGTCTCGGGCTGTCTTCTTTCGCCCGTAGGTCTACTCCTTTCCCTTCTCTCCCCTTCTCTAACTGCCTTTATCACCTCGGTCAACACAGACGGTAGGATTGTCTGCAAGACTTGATATACTTCCTCCTTCAATAAGGCTCTCAGGTTAGCACTCTCATCTTCGCCTTCCGGATGAGGGGTTTCTGGTTCTTCAAGAACCACCTTTTCGACCCTAGGCCTTCCTCTCGTAACTCGTGGTTCAGCACCACGTCTGCCACCACGCGAAGCCTTAGATGATCTACCACCGGCCATCCTCTAACTCACACTGAAAGATTTAAACACTAATACGGTCATTCAAGGAAACGGCTCAGTTTATGGCAAGTATAGTAAGTCCTTAATTACAGTGGCCAGTTGTGATTAGCCACTTACTTTACTCTTCATACCCCAAGCATTACCTGTCCGGACTACATCACTACTAAAATCTACATACAACACATAACCACATACCATGCGCACATAAAACCAGTTATCTTTACGAAAACACATGATGGCGCGCAGCTACTCAGATTGGCATCCCTTTCCCTTCCGTCCCATTCTCAGTTTAAGTTAAGGTTTATTTTGAAAATTTACCCACTTCACCTAAACTTTGGCTCAGATACCAACTTGTAAGGCCCCGTTTCCGGGACGCTTATAGCTGGTCAACCATTGCACATAATTCATACATTTATAGTTATTCTAAATAAACATTCGCAGCGGAAACATTCAGAAATGGCATTTATTTCATAAAAAAAACTTTTGCAAAATAATGCATCATTTGTCGGTTACAAAATTACATTGTTGTATTGCATCGCAAAAGCTTTATAAAAATGGATGCCATCCAAAAGAGCTGAGTAGCTGCCTCGCGCAATCCACAACAACATTACCTACCAACTGGAAACACATAAAAGTCAGCGTTGCTGAGTGAGTTCTAGTTTTATAATAAAACATACTTTTCATTCGTAAAACCATTCTTTCTCTCAAAATCATATTATGCTTTGTATTCGTTCATGATCATACATCGTACGTACTTACTAATAATATAATTAACATCTTCGTCATTCGTTCATTCATACTTCCATTCATACATCATTTCATTCATTACTTTCATCATCACCATGAACTTTACCCTTCATGCTCATGATACTACGCCTAAGCCTATAAAAAACCTTCATCAGTGGTGCCCGGCACCAAGTGGTCACAGTACCAAAGTAAAGTCCAGGTATACCATTGTCATATGCTATGCCCTTCATTCTCATAGTACTAGACCTAAGCCTATAAAAGACCTTTATCGGTGGTGCCCAACACCAAGTGGTCACAGTACCTAAGGCACGCAACAATGGTTCATCCATACGGTCAATCACAAAGAAAGACCCCAATGTGCATCCTTTGGGGTAGCTAACCCACACACCATTGAGCTAACACCTACAATGGGTGTGCACCTCTATACATTTGCTTGCAAGCCTTTCTTACATTCATCATTCATTAATGCATGCATTCATCATCATGTTCCTCTTTCATTATCTTTCACTTTACGTTACATAATACTTCGTTCATTCATTATCATAACACGTAAGTCATAGGAAAGATAAACATACATCATCATAAGGAACATGAACATAACATTCATACATCATCATGTAGGGCATCATACATACATAACATACATCATGTATAACCATGCAACATCATCATCATCATGCATAAGCATCAAGCACATATCATTACATGCCCATCATACCATCTATGACCCCAAAAGTCTACTTACATAACCCCGAGGAATCCCCTAGGTCAAAGCCTACATTACTCCTTTTTCTACCAAAAAGTTAGAATTATTCTAAGTGTTCATCCGCATTGACCCTATTGTTCATCCGTATTTGATTTGCTTCATCCGCATCTGAATTGCTTCATCCACATTGACATACTTCTTCCGCATTTGTCATCCGCATTTGACTTACTCATCTGCATTTCATATACTTAGTCAAATGCTCATCCGCATTGACATACTTCATCCGTATTTGTCATCCGCATTTGACTTACTCATCTGCATTTTATATACTTAGTCAAATGCTCATCCGCATTTCATGCACTTAGTCAATGTTCATCCGCATTGACTTCATCCGCATTTGACTTCATTCTCTTTGGTTTACTCAATGGTTAATGTTCATCCGCATTAACCCTTTCCATCAACATTGACTTTCAAACACTTAGGCAGATTTAAAATCTTAACATGTGAGCCTAAAACATCATATTGGATTTCCATGCATCATTCATCGTGTTCTAAGCTTAAATCTTTCCCTCTAAGCCTTAGAAACACAATCATACATCATCAAGCATGAACATGGTCACACATCACATCATAACATCATCATACACACATTCAAGCATACGGGTTCGAAACCCAGTTTAATAAAAACATACATTCATGCATTTCCAGGCCCAACATCAGTTAAAAACTAGTAAAAGATGGGTTCTAGAAGTCACCTTTGCAGCTCTTGAGTATGATTTCTTCCAAACTCATTTGCAAATTGAATTCAACCTCCTAGAAACCCGCTAAAAACATACCCGAACACATACAAACACACATAAGCATAAACCCGAGGATATGACCAGTCAAGAACACCATAAAAGCATGAATTCTTACCTTGAATTGGAATTCTTTCTTCTTGTTCTTCTTCAAACCCGAGCTCTGCTCTTTCTCTCTCTAAAATCTGGACTCAAAAGTGAAAAGTGGCATGGCATGGGCGGCCATGCTACTTTTGTACAACATAAAAAGTAAATCTTATACTTTTTACATGTTTAACCCTTCATCTTGGGTTAAATAGCATTTCTTTCTTTTCCTTCGTTTTATTCTTCTCTTTCTTTGACTTTACAATAACTGGGTGTTACAAATATGAATGTTGTTTTAGAATCGATAACAGAAGTCGATTGAGTAGAATCACACGAAAATCCTTGATTGTTTATGATGAAGATGATTGAAGATGGTGTATTGTACGTTTGCGCTCGTCTCACTTTAAAGTCTCTCAAATTCGAAAAGTATTACGTGACCCGTTTGAATTCCTTTAAATACTCAAATAATACATTTTGAAAGATTTTACAAGTTTAAAAGCAAATACAGTTACCACTGTAGCAAATGCGGAAGGTTAATTTGTTTGACTTTTGGTCATCCGCATTTGTTAACTGTAGCAAATACGAAAGACAAATTTTGACTTTGACTGTTCGCATTTGGCTTCTGTTGTAAATGTGGAAGTTTTGTTTCTTTTTTTTATTCTTTCCGCATTTGTATACTGTTGCTAATACGGAACTTAGAGCTTGAAACATTTGACTGTCCGCATTTGTGTTGTAGTAAATGTGGAAGAATAACTTGTGATTGTGTTCATCAGTATTCACTGTAACAAATGCGGTAGAGTTACTTGTTTTATCCTATCCATATTTGTACACAGTAGCAAATGTGATAGAATAAATTCGACATTTACTTCACACACTAATACGGTAGAGTAAAATCATTGTCCGCATTAGTTGCACTTGAAAATATATTATTACCCGCATTAGTTACATGCAAGGGTTACCTTCACCCGCATTAACCAATGCACTTACCTGCATTAGCTTTTGAACTTAATCAAAAGTTAATGTGATTGAATTGATTATTCATCTTATGAAGATTTGTCTTTGATTGATTTTTTATGAAGTTGACTGTTGAAGTTGTTAATTCTTGCTTGGATTGACTTGTATATCACAATTGATACAAGTTTCCCAATTTTGACAGATCTTGGACTTATCATGCTTCTAAGAATCTAAATAAGCTGAGATATATGGTATGACTTATTGCAACAACACCAACTAAAATTCTTTTTGTTTTGTTTTTCAAATTAAGTTAATAACAAAAATTTGGACTTACTCAAAAATTTTAAATTACCCCCCCTAAAGTTTATGTCCACATTGGATAGAACTTTAAAGATTTAAAACCTTTTGAATATTATTTTGATTATTATTAATAATGAAGAGAAAATCTCTTTGTTGGGATCATATCAGTCTTACATTACACTTGTGCATCCTTTATGATTAAATGTACATGATCATGTACTTGAAGATTGAAGGTATGTTTGTCCTCTTAACTCATACCTGGTTGATATTTTGATGCAAATGACTTTTATCATGCTTTGGTTGATTAATTATCAATGTGTACCTCACACACATAAGCATGAAATGATAACCCTCCTTATACAATGCATGGTAGAAATTTTTCACAACTTTTCTTACCAGGTTACTTAAGTCATGAAATCTCATTTTCACTGATCCTCATTGGATTCTTTTAATTTGATCCTTTTTCATGTTGATCCATATTGGGATTCTTTTCACTTCACTTTGGAAGTTGATCCATGATAGGATTCCTTTGTTCATTCACTTAGAATGTATTACTTTGTTAATTCATCCAATTTTGGATGTGTTTCACATTGGGAATCTTTTGGATCATAACATCTGCACTATGTGCAAGTTTTATTAGGTCTTTGCTCAGCAAAACAAAGATGAAACATGATGTGGTGAAAGAGATTCATAAAGTATTATTACCTGGTGTGTTTAGGCTACTACACACATACATTCAGATAAGCCAATACATACCTTTACTTTGTGATGAGTGTTTCACAATTGGATAAGTCTTTTAATTCATCACTGCATGTATCTTTTCTTCCAAGTTGAGCCTACCAACATATCTTGTAAGTCATTTCAGTCTTTTATATTTTGAAATTAAGCACAGTGAATGATATAACGAATGTAATTATATCATTTCCCAAGAATTCTTTTCTTCATCAAACTTATTTCTTTTGTGGTTTTTTGATGTTTTTAATTTTTTTGATATTTTTCATGGTTTTTACTCAAAGTTAATCATGCCAATTGACTGAATCAAAAATTCAAACCTACTAGGTTCAAATGCCTTGGTAAACAAATCAGCTAATTGATTTTCAGTTGGTACTTGAATCAATTTGATTAAACCTTTTTCAGCATAGTCTCTCAAAAAATGATATTTAATTTCAATATGTTTTGTTTTTGAATGCTGGACTGGATTATTAGTTATAAAGACAACAACTTTGTTGTCAATAGAAATTGGTGTGTGCAAGAAGTTAAAACCATAATCAAGCATCTGCTTTTGAATCCAGAGAACTTGAGAGCAACATGCTGATGCAGCAATATACTCAGCTTCTGCTATGGACACAGACACATTTGTCTGCTTCTTGCATTGTGAGGATACTAGTCTGGGACCAAGAAATTGACAACCGCCAGAGGTGGATTTTCTGTTGAAGTTGCATCCTCCATAATCACGTGGGTGTAGGCATAGAGATTAAATTCTCCCTTTTGGATACCATAACCCAGAGCTGGCTTGCCCTTCAGATATCTGAATATCCTCTTGACAGAGTTCATATGTATTCTTTGGATCAGCTTGATATCTGGCACACACACAAACACCAAACATAATGTCAGGCCTACTGGCTGTTAGTTAGATACAGAAGGAACCTATCATTGATCGATAGTGAATCTGATCCACTGATTTGCCTTCAGGGTTAGGTCCAATCTTCACTTTAGTATCCACAGGAGTTCTAATAGACTGACAATCAGCAAACGTGAAATTTCTTCGACATGGTTTCTACATATTTTGATTGGTTGATGAAGATTCCATCTGCCGTTTGTTGGACTTGGCCCCTAGAAAGAAGGTGAGTCCCCCATAGCACTCATTTGGAACTTTGAATGCATAAGGTCTTCAAATTCTTTGCAGAGTTGCTTGTTTGTCGAGCCAAATATAATGTCATCCACGTAGATCTGGACTAACAACATGTCTTTTCCTCTTGTTCTTCTGAAGAGAGTCTGATCAATCTTTCCTCTTTCATACCCATGTTCAAGAAGAAAGGATGATAGAGTCTCATACCACTTTCTTGGTGCTTGATGAAGACCATACAGAGCTATGTCAAGCTGTAAACTCTGTGAGGGAAATCTGGATCTTCAAAGCCAAGTGGTGACTCACATAGACTTCTTGAGCAATCTTTCCATACAGAAAGACACAATTTACATCCATTTGATAAATAGTAAATTTCATGGACGCAGAAGATGCAAGAAAGATTTTGGTTGCTTCTTGTCTGGCAACAGGAGCAAACACTTCGTCGTAGTCGATTCCTTCATCCTGAGTGTATCCCTATGCAACTAGTCTTGCTTTATTTCTGATGACGATCCCTTTCATCAGTCTTGTTCCTGTATAGCCATCTGGTACAGATAGGGTATTGTATTCGGGAAGATCTACCAGCTGCCATACTTCTTGCTTCTTGAATTGGAGCAATTCTTCCTTCATTGCTTTAATCCAACTATGGTCTTGAAGTGCCTCTTTGATATTTTTGGGTACTGTTTGACATAGAAAGCAAGAGAACAAACAGATGTTTGCAATACTTGGAGTTGCTTCTTGTCATCCTCTCAATAAGATCACTAATAATGTTTCAACTAGATGATTCTTGTGTATTCTTGTGGTTGGAATGGTGTCACCAACATTAGTTACATCAAGATTGGAGACATTCAGTTCATTATTGTCAGAGGCACATTCATCTGTATTGTTGTTGAATTATGAGGATTGTCAACTTTTGTTTTAGTAACTGCTACATCTTCAGTAGCATTGAGATTGCTTGCATCATTTGATGTACCTTGTGTTTCTACTAGATGAGAAGCCTGTTTTTGATTTCTGATCTCATTAGACAAGTCATCTGAGTGAGATGGTACCAGGCCAGGACCTTTTTCAGAAGAAACACTAAGGTTTTGTGACAGTTGTCTGATGGGATCAACTTGAAGAGGAACGTCTTCATCATATGTTCATCAATGTAGGTGGAATCAATGATAATTATCTCTTCTTTCTACAGATGATGAAGTATCACCTGAATGTATATTTTCCTGCATCAGACAAGTGAAATTGGTCAAATGATTTTGTAAATGTGTCAATATCAAACAACCAATCAGGACCATTTGTAGATTTGGGAAACGAATGTTCCTTGAATTGAATATTGTAGATTCATCAATAATGTTCAATCTAGAATTGAACACTCTATAATCCTTTGAAACAGAAGAATAACCTACAAAGAATCCTTCATCAGACTTGGATGAAAATTTTCCTAAATGATCATGGGTGTTTAATATTGAGACTGGACAACCAAATGATTTCAGAAATCCAATAAATGGTTTCCTATGGAAGATCAATTCATAAGTGTCATGTACTTTCTTTAACAATCAGAGTTCGATTTTGCACAAAGCACCATGTGTTAACTGCTTCTGCCCAGTAGGTGATTGGCAGTTAGCATCGGCTAGCATCGTTCTTGCTGCTTCAATAAGTGTTTTGTTTCGCCTTTCAACTACCCTATTTTGCTGAGGAGTTCTAGCTGCTGAATGGATGAGCAATGCCTTTGGTTGCACAAAAGGAACTTATATTTTCATTTTTGAACTCAGTACCATTATCACTTCTTATTATTTTGACCTTACGATCAAGTTGATTTTCAATTTTAGTGATAAATTCTTGAATGGTTTGGGATGCTTCGTTTTTATGAAGTAGGAAGAACACCCATGTGAATCGAGAAAAGTCATCAATGATCACTAAACAATATGTTTCTTTCTGATAGTCATTACATGAGTTGGTCCAGATAGATCCATGTGAAGTAGCTTCAATGGAGTATTGTTAGTGTTCCCAGCTTGGCTTTGTGAGACGATTGTGTTGGTTTCCTTTGAGGCATGCTGAACATTGATCAATAAAATTGAATTGTTTTTGAAGAAGACCAATGACATGGTTTCCTTTGACTAACTTATTCATATTTTTAAAGTTAGTGTGCCCCAAACGTCTATGCAAAGTTGTGACTCATCAAATGATGCTTTAGACAAAAGACATGTTTCTTCTTAGGTGATGTAGAACACAGGTTTAAGACTTATGTATTATTCTTCCTCGGAGTCTTTAAACAACCCATTCTTCAGGATCTGAAATCCAGTTTTAGAATATAGCAGTGAGTGTCTGTAAAGTGAGTGGAATATTTTTTGTCGCAGATCTAGACACGCTTAGCAGATTGAAATTCAGTTGTTCACAGTAATTCACTTTGTCAAAGCTCAGCATCCCGTTTGTCATAGATCCTTCTCCTGTAATTCTACCACCTTCTGAATCTCCACCGAATGCCACAGTAGTTCCTTGTATGTGCCTGAAGTCATGGAGGAGGGAACGATCTCCAGTCATGTGTCGGGAGCATCCACTGTCTATGTACCATAGGCTGTTAGACCTGTGTGGATGAACCTACAAGCAAACAGAACTAATTAGAATAAGGAACCCAAGCCATGATGGTCTTGGGTTTCCCGTTCCTATTCATGATAGTGACCTCCTGGTATTTCCCTCTAAATTGTGATTTGGATGGAGGTGTTCTGGGAGATTTTTTGTAATGAATTGATTGAGTCATCTCATTAACATCTACTGAGGATTCAGATGAATAATGAAATCGTTGGTCTCTATTTCTTTGTAAAAATTTAGCCCGAGTTTCATTATCAAAAGTTGGTTTTTGCTTTGGAAGGTCAAGTTTGTGTTTCATTGTGAGATGATTTCTTTCGCCCTTCCTTAATTCCTTCAAATTATTTCTGTCATTTGTTGATCTAGGTGTCCTAGATTGAGTATTATGAAGATGAGGTCTGACAGAGTGCATCATATAGATATTTTTGAGATGGGCTTTTGTTGGGAATTCTCAACCCCTTCTGATTGAAGTAACAATCAGATGTATTGGATTGTTCAAGTCACAGTTTGAACAATACTTGTTGAAATAGCAATTTTTGGTGGAGTGATTGTTCATATCACAGATAGAACAATATTGGTTGAAGAAGCATTTATCTGTCTTGTGATTGACCATTTTACAAATATGACAATACATTTGTTTGTTTCTTGAATCAGATTTTTCCTTGTGTGACTCAAGTGATATTTTCTTTTGACGAGTCACTTTCTTTTCTTTAGGTGATGAATCAGAATCAGCCCTTTCAGTACTTTGCTTCACAACACTACTTTTGTTTAATTATCTGGTTGTTTCTGTTT
Organism: Flaveria trinervia; assembly: GCA_025506515.1. NCBI lineage: Eukaryota > Viridiplantae > Streptophyta > Magnoliopsida > Asterales > Asteraceae > Flaveria > Flaveria trinervia. The sequence continues at coordinate 22,472,942 of CM046455.1, read as the reverse complement.
CTTCAACCTAGTTCTCACTTCTTTCTCAAACTGGTCAACATGTTCCTTGTTACAGATATCAAACCCAACCCATGCTTTAATCTTGAAGACGAGGGTCTGATGATGTTTTATATGTTGAACTTAGTGTTACAGTTTGTTTCTTTTGTAGTGAAACCTTTTTGATTTGCTTGAATTTTATGGAGATATAATCTCATTATCAGATTTACTCTTAGTAGTGGGTTTCACTGTCTTGACATATTTCTTTTTGCCTTGTAAAACAGAGGGTATGAATTTTATAAAAGGTATAATTACTTTTTACAGGGCTTGATGATTTCATGACACTCACTGTCTTGTCTGAACACTCTATGATTTTGATTGGGTGACCTAACTTGATTTTATCCTCATTGATTTCAATATAAACATCAGGTTTGTTTTGAGGATTTGTCACCTGTTTCATTACAGATTTAGGTTCCATAGTTTTAGGTTCAATTGCTTCAGAGAGTGAGACAGATTCAGGCATGACAGTGTAGTTGTCATTGTATGGTGGTGACATGAATTATACCCAATCCCTGTCATGTCCTTTGGTTCCTTTTGGGAATCAAGCATCTCTTGCAACTTGACTGAAGACATTTGGAACTTTTCATTTTCACTTCAGTCATAGATTTTTGAGCCTTAGATTGAGCTAACTTTTCAGTAAGTAGCTCATTCTCAGCTGCAAGAGTGTACTTCTCCACCATGCAGTTTTTTTATATCAGAGATGAGAGAATTAATATTGATTTCAAATTTTTTATTTCTCTTTTCATCATCTCTGATTTCACCTTTTCTTCTTTGATTTTACCAGCCAGTTTGTGATTATGCTCCCTATACCCTTGCAATTCATTAATGCATTTTTCACTACAAAGATTAGATTTTACTTTAGTAGGCATTGGAGATGGTCCATCATTGATGTGAGCCATAAGAGCATGATTATGAAATTGAGGCTTGACTTCCTCTGCATACACACTCAGTCACATACTCCATCTTGCTTTTCACTAGAGTACTGGCTGAAGACTGACTGCTTCCATGAGCTTGATTTGTCATTTGGGTGGATTCTGATATGATTGGTGTTGATGATACTGCTATTGTTGGTTGTTGGAGTGGAAGCTTGAGTTAGGCTGTGAGGATGATTGGCCTGGAGAGTTCCTTTGATAGTTGTTTCTCTTGGGGGGTATTGCACTCTATTAAGAAATGGCCAGCCATGCCATAGTTAAAGCATTTCACCTTGGATTTATCATATCCAAGTTTTGTATTCTCATTTAGGCTCAGCTTTCTTCCTTTTCTGAAGAATTTCTTAGCTATCATTTCAATCATGGCCATTTTCCATTGTAGATCCATTTCTTCCACATCATCTGGATCCATTTCCTCCAGATCTTCTTGAATGAGGTGAGCAGAAGTGAGTCTTCCTCCCAAGTAGGCTTCAAAGCTTACAACAAAAGCATTGTAAGTTTCCTTTTGTTCTTCTAATCTTGAGTCTTCAGAATTGGTTTGAGGAACAGTATTGAATCTGGGGTTTGAGGAGCAGCAGTGACTCTAGGAGGTTGAGATGAGGTTGAAGGATGATTGATTGGTGGAGTTGCAATGAACCCAGTATTATTCATTTGATATCTAGTTGAGATAAAATCATCTTCCTCAGTGATAAATGCATTTTCCACAGAATGAGATTTTCATGGAAATTTGTAAGACTCAATCACTCTAGGTCCACTAAGATTTCTGCTTCTTTCATCAAGTTCTAAAGCTTCAATTTTGGCTATCATGATGTCTAGAGTAGTACTCTCAAGATCAAGAGTATTTTTCAGCATGGTTACATCCTGTTTCTAGCTTTCAGGGAGACTGTGAAGCATCTTTTTGTTTAATTCTTTAATTTTGTAAGGGACTCCCATGATTTCCTAGTCATTTACTAACTGTACAAATCTGTGCAGTTTCTTAGAGATTGATTCTCCCTTGGTGTGTGAATGTTTCATACTAATTAACAAGCTTGTGTTTGTTGATTTCAGCCACTTCACTGCTTCCTTCACACATGATTTTGAGTGCATCGCACACAGCTTTTGTAGTTCCATACTTCTCCAGTCTTTTCAGCACATCCATCTTGAGTGCTTGAGTCAGAATTAAGTAGGCTTTAGGTCTATCTTGATTTTCTTGTAGTATTCTTCATCTAAGGTCAGATCTTCAATGGTATTCTAGCAGTTCTGTATATTGTAGCTTGATCTGCAGATAGAGTAACAGGGATGTGTGGCCTCTTGCATATTGATATCCAGAAATCAGGATCTACACCTGTGATGTAATTCCTAAACCTGATTTTCCACTGCTTAAACTCAGATTATGTTTAAGCATTGGAGGTTTAGGTGTATGACCAAGTTCTGAGTAGCTGTTAGAATCCATTTTAACTATGAGTTTAACTAGTAATATAGATTTAGGAACAGATCAATCGACAAGAGTATATTATATTGATTAGTCCAACTTAGTCCAACAGTTCCAACGGAATTCAGAAACAGATCTATGATGATATTGAGTTTCTTGGTATTGTGATTATTTTGATGAGTATGTGTTGACAAGAGTAATTTCTGCTGTTTACTAAGTAGAGAATATGATATACTTTACTAGCAACTCGATTACCAGATCAATCAAATTCTATTCAGTTCTTTCGCAGATCTGAAAAAGAATCGAGAGCCAAAGCTCTGATACCAATTGACTGGGGTTGAGTAAGAGTAATATTCTTACTGTGAATCGAATATGGTAACCAAGTCAATGATTGAGTGGCAGAAACAAACAATCAAAGAACATTTAATGCAAGAAAAATACTTATAAATGCTTTTGTATTGTATATGAAAGTTGAAATTACAGAGAATAATTACAACAAAATTCTCTATCTATTAGCCGTCACCTCATGGAGGTATCTATTCTATTTATAGGCAAACAAGATGCCTTTTACAAAATGACTAAACTACCCCTGACCTATAACATCAGAACTAGTCTAAGTCTTCATCCACATCTTTTCTTGTTCATCCGCATTGACAAATGCGGATGAGTTAACTTGATCAGCATTTCTTCACTTGATCAACCGCATTAGTATGTTGGTCATCCGCATTGGTTAATGCGGATGAGCAAATACTTATGCGCATTTGTTCGGTCATCCACATTTTCTCAATGCGGATGAGCGAAGTCTTGTCCGCATTTACTTTGTCTTCCGCATTATTCAATGCGGAAGAGTAAGTACTTGTCCGCATCCATTCTTGGTCTTCCGTAGGTCAATGCGGAAGAACAAATACTTGTCCGTATTTGTTTTACGCCTTCCGCATTTGACAAATGCGGGAGACAATACTTTATTCTTCTTAGCAAATTCTTCATCCGCATTTCTTCTTGGACTTAAGGGATTTCAGCAAAGCAATCATCAAATCACCTATTGAGTTGGCATGTATAATCCTTTTAAAGGTCGAACAATTCTTGAAGAGAGAAACCCCTGGAGGTTAGGAAGGATATCCTTTCCCTCCTGAGCTGCAGATCAATTTCCTTTTTCTTCCTTTCTCTTTCCTCCTCTAAGGCCAAATTTGATAGTTCCTCTTTTCTCTCAATTTGCAGCATGGTTGCCTTTTCTAGCTCTACTAACTCCTCTAGTGGTAGCATGAGTATATATTTAGTGATAGCTCCAAGCTTGATGAGCCCGACAATGATATCCACCCTTTTCTTGTTGTTGACTGCCTGCTGGTTGGCTTTAGTTGCTTTTGTACTGGCAGCTAGCAACTTCCCAGTTGGAAGTCTAACTTTTCTTTTAAGTTTTTCAATCCTCTCCTCCTCCTGAAGCTCTTCTGCAATCATCTTCTTTTAACCCTTTACATTGTTAGGATCGTGTACTGGATGATGTACTAACTCATTAACGTGTATACCAAACCAAATAGTGCGAAATCCTATGTGATTGGCGATCTAATCAGTGAGAACGCACGTAGAAACAATTACGTATTGAATCTAACATTAAGAATCGATTAGGAATCGATCTACTGCGATCTATGAACTTGGAGTATGATCTTAGAGGTCTCTGGACGGCTAGGGTACGTCTGGAGTCGAAGTGTGTTCAATGCTTACGTTTTTCCACGAATTAGGTAGTATTTATAGGTTAGCGTTGCTGCGCAGCTGAACCATTAGCATGGTTCAGTCGTGCGATTGAGTCATGCGGTTGGTCCATACGCACGACTGAGGGTTCAGTTGTGCGACTAAGCCAATCTTATGTGACAATCATACGACTGATCCAGTCTCCTGGTCTAGTCATGCGACTGAGTCATTCGCATGAAGTTGTTCATGCGTATGGTCCATTAGCATGGGCCATTCGCATGATAACTTCATGTTATTAAGTTTGAACGTATTAATTGTCATTACATTATTTATATTAGTTCAATCAACAACAAACCTATATAATCAAGTCAATATGCGTTAAACAACTCATTAATGAAATATCAAACATGATAAACACAACCAAACATTTACATTTCATTAAGCACTCAACTATTACAAACGTGTAAGACATTAAAGACATATTACATTAAGTTCAGAAACTAGGGACACATGTACCTACAAACTCCCCCTTGGATCTAGTTCCATCTAATGTCTTACCGTCTTCATCACCTTTTCATACTTCTTGTACTTCTCTTCTTTTGTAACTCCTGCGTGTATCTCAAACGCAAAGCAGAGTCGTATAAAATTTTGAAATTGTAGAGCTTGTACAATATCTTGAGAGTCATAGAATAGTGGCCACTTGTATAACGTGTATACATCATCTGCAGACAAGTTTGTGAGCCATATCAGGTCAAATACCCTATAGTATCCATTTTTCCCTCTTTGTTCAAGACTATGACTACCTCTCCTGTCCTCCAATCATAGTACCGCCATTTGAAGTGTGGAGTGAAGTCCTGTGGCATTTCCCATAGTGGGATCTTAGACATGGTGCGCGGAGGACTCCACTTCAGCACTATTCTTGGTTTTCTAGTTATGGCATCAACCTTAGACCTTCTGATATACCTCGTTGGTTGTTGAGGTTTGAAGTTGACCCATCTAGTGTGGTACTCTCTCTTTAGTGCTGTTTCAAACCAGCCAGACATCTTGCGTGTATTAGCGTATTACAGTTTCAACTTTGCTAACCGGTTAAGCTCGAATCCAGGAAGAGTCTTCAGGCCGTGTGGGAACCTGAAATATTCGATCCCTTTCTCACGTTTAACAGCATAAATGTTGAGATCATCAAAATATGCCCATGCTATGATTCTACCCGATAACTTGTGATGTTTCATCACTTTGTACAACTTGGTGTAGAGAGTCGACTTTGACGCACTGCGTTGGGCTCTTATCTCTTCAAAGCACGCAGCCCACTCAGCCTTCTGATATTAACTTCAGCATCCAAGGCTTGGGCCTTATGTTTCGTCTTGTCCGACTCTTGTTCCAGTTTATCTAGAGTCTCAAAGGTTTCACTGACTAGATTGTCTCCAGATTGGGAATGACACTACCCTCATTGTCAGTGTACTCTGGATAATGCTGGTTAGTGACGTCTTCAATCTCGATTTCATCCACATCGTTGAGCTCGTCGTCACTTTCCACATGGACTGTTGGAGCATCTTTCACAATCTCATCGGTATGGAGTTTGAACATTTTTGCTATTTGCTCGTCAGTGATATTGTGAATGATCTCTCCTTCTCCAGGAGTGCACATCACCGATCTCCTGACTATACCCTGCAGATCAAGAATCAACATGAGCTGAGTCTTGATCTGTTGGAGGGGAGCAACATCATATTCATCCCTCTGAAAAGTTTGGATCTGCTTGATTTAGACATTCAACACAACAATCATTAGTTAATAATCAAAACAGAAACATCAACATTATATATTACATTCATTACATTAATGTGATACAAGGTTCAAATACATATGATTCATATAACAAAAAGAGCTAAGTATTACTCTATCTTGGATCATATGCTCTTTTACTGACCGGGCGGATGTGAAGGCACCTTGATCTTGTGCTTTCTTCGTCCTCCTCTCACTTGCAGGTGTGGCACCCGCATCAGATGTGTCATCTTTATCATCATCAACAACATCATCACCAACATCATCACCAACATCAGTATCATCCCCTTGATCATCACCATCATATCATCATCATCATCATCACTGTCATCATTATCACCATTATCTCCATCTCCCTCTCTGATCTTTAAGGGCTTGTCTTTTGATCCCTTGAGCTGCACCATGATGGTCTTGTTTGTAGTCTCCAACTCCTCTATCCTTTTAGCTGATTGGGCATGATGCTCTCGGAGTTGAGACATCTCTACATGCTGTGCATCCATCAGCTGGGCCTGTCGCTCTATCTGCTGTTGTAACACCCCCGCTAAGAGCGGAAACACGGGGATGCAATGAGACGGGATCGTCATAACACAGGGTAAGCGATAGAGATGCAATATAATAAATGATGACAAGCGTGTCATGACGACACCCGACAACAAGGGGACTTGTGTCGTGTTTAGTCAATATTCACGACAACATAGCCATAAGCATAAACATGATACATGAATCACATAAACAAAGATGATAACATTGTATGCAATTCCCATAACCGGGAACAAGTTACAAAAGTATAATGTTGTTTAAAGCAAACTACAACAATGTTTTCCAAAACACAAAGTTTAGTCTCAAAATGCATCCTAGGGTCTCCACTAAGCCAGCACACCTAGATCTTCAATTAGCATGATCACCTGAAAATAGATGCTCAAAAGGTCAACAAATATGTTGGTGAGCTCGCAGGTTTAAAAGAAAGTAAGTATTGATGTTGTATAAATATTGTTGCGGAATACCGTAAAATAGTTATAAGTAAGCAAAATCACATGACATGAGCTTTACAACCAAACCTGACGACGTTCACAAAGAATCCTGTCAGAATATATTCACCCAAGGCTTGTTCCTGGCTAATGTTGGTACTAACTAGTATACCAATTAAAAGGGTGGGGGTGTCAACCCAAGTAGTGCTACCAATACTATCCGTTGGTTCCACACTGGAATTAAATGGTTGTAAGAAAGAACCACATAGCAGACTCAAGCATGTATCAGATAAGTACTCACAAAACAGTAGCAAGTTGATTCCAAGTATGTAAATTGTATGTATGTTGTACATCATAGAAAACGGGTGAGCATACTTTTCCCCCATGTTTGTAAATGTTTGAAAAGTAGTATATGCATAAAAAGGGGCCACGAAACTCACTTGTTAGGTGGTAAGTATGTGTGATCAAAGTTCCCAAGTGAAGTATGCAAAAAACGGTCAAACACCTATTGACAGTTATTATTAAGCATTAATGATATGTATAAAGTACACAGTAATGTTTAGTCGGTTCGGGTTGTATCGGTTCGGTCGTGGGTAGCACACACAAGCGGACACACGTATCAGATCTTATGTAGATCCAAGTACCAGAAGGAGTCGTCATTGCCAATGACATTTGTGTAAAGATTCCATTGTTATAAGAGAAAGTGCTTGTTAAATATTTGTAGTCCCAAATGGGTTGTTGATAATTGTAAAATGTTAGGTTGATTTAAATTGGAATAGTATTTGCATGTTGATAGCCTTGACTTTAATCTTTGTGGTCAAGCAATGACACTTGCATTGATGTTACCTTATCATGATAGACATTCAAGAAGGGAATTCACACACACAACATCATCACGTTAATTGACGGACCTTGTGGTGACGGATGTCACAGTATCCCCTAGTTGAGAGAATTTCATCCCGAAATTCAGCTGGAGTTAGGTCCAAGAGTGTCTGATCTTCCCGTTCCCATGTAAACTCTTGCCCTCGTTTTGAATTCCATCTCACGCGAACGATTGGTATCCTACTGCGCTTCAATTGTTTGACCTTTCGGTCCATGATCTCAATGGGTTCCTCGACAAAATGAAGCTTTTCGTCAATCTTGATGTCCTCAATTGGTACGTGAAGTGTCTTGTCAGCCAAACACTTCTTGAGGTTCGACACGTGGAAAGTATCATGTACGCCGCTGAGTTCTTGTGGTAACCTTAATCGATAAGCCACTGGACTAATTCTTTCTGTAATCTTGAATGGTCCAACGTATCTTGGGGCTAACTTCCCTTTCTTTCCAAACTGAACAATTCCTTTCCAAGGAGAGACTTTGAGTAAAACTTGATCTCCAACGTTGAATTCTAGAGGCTTCCGATGGTTGTCGGCATAGCTCTTTTGGCGATCTCTAGCAGCTTTTAGTCTGTCTTTGATTTGGAAAATCTTGTCGATTGTTTCTTGAATGATCTCTGGGCATGTTAGCTGACTTTCACCAATCTCGGGCCAACAAATGGGAGATCTGCATTTTCTTCCATACTACGCTACGAATGGAGCACATCCAATGCTCGTATGGTAGCTGTTGTTGTAAGAGAACTCAATCAACGGTAAATAAGTGTCCTAACTACCACCAAAGTCGATTACACTCGCCCTCAACATGTCTTCTAGCATTTGTATAATTCATTCACTTTGGCCATCTGTCTGAGGGTGATAGACTGTGCTCATATCTAATTTAGTGCCCATCGCTTTCTACAGTGTCTGCCAAAATCGTGAAGTAAATCGGCTATCGCGGTCGGATATGATTGACACCGGCACTCCGTGTCTTGTCACAACCTTTTTTGTGTACAATCTCGCCAATTTATCCATATTGTAGTCTTCTCATATCGGCAGGAAATGAGCTTACTTCGTCATTCGATCCACTACGACCCATATCGAATCATTCCCACTACTCGTTCTAGGAGTTTGGTAATAAAATCCATAGCTATGTTCTCCATTTCCACTCGGGAATTTCAGGTTGCTGCAATAATCCTGATGGTTTCTAATGTTCCGCTTTAACTTTTGAGCATGTCAAGCATTTGCTTATGTACATAGCGATGTCTTTCTTCATGCCTAGCCACCATACCAAGGTACGTACACCTCCCCATCTGGGTCTCATGGTATATCTTGTCTGCACCAGGATGAATCGAATATCACGTCTTGTGTGCTTCATCCATGACCAAGGTACGTACACCTCCCCATCTGGGTATCCATATGCGATCTATGAAGTACTGTACACCATCATCCTTGCAAATCATCTGTTTATTCAACCCTCAGAATTCTTCTCCCACAAGGTTTTCTTCTTTCAATGCCTCACTTTGTGCAATTGGATATGAGCCTTTAAATTCATTTGGATAGTCAATCCCAACGCTCGAGCACGTAATGGTTTCGCGCGTTCTTTGTGGCTTAAAGCATCAGCCACCACGTTGGCTTTCCTAGATGATACCGGATTTCACAATCGTAGTCACTAAGGAGCTCTACCCAACGTCGTTGATGCATATTAAGCTCCTTCTGATCCAGGATATGTTGCAGGCTCTTATGATCTGTGTAGATCATGCATTTGGTTCCATACAGGTAATGCCTCCATATCTTGAGTGAAAATACTACAGCGCCCAACTCAAGATCATGAGTTGTATAGTTCTTTTCGTGCACCTTAAGTTGTTGCGAATCGTAGGCAATCACCTTATCCTTCTGCATTAGTACACATCCCAATCCTTAATGTGAAGCATCACATTATACCACAAAATTGTTAGTTCCGTCTTGGAGGGACAATATCGGTACATTGCATAACTTCTCTTATTCCTGTCCCCAATCAAACTTCTTGTCTTTCTGAGTCAGCAGCGTTAACGGTTGAGCGATCTTTAAAAATTTCGCGATGAAACGACGATAGTATCCGACCAATCCTAAGAATTGGCGTATCTCTGAAGGCGTATGAGGTGTATCCTATTTCTTCACCGCTTCGATCTTGCTAGGATCTACATGAATCCCATCCTCGTTAACCACGTGACCCAAATACTTCACTTCCCGCAACCAGAATTCACACTTCGAGAACTTGGTGAAAAGTTTCTCTTCCCGTAACAATTCCAGTATTGCTCGAAGGTGTTCTTAGTGATCCTATTTCGATCGGGAGTAGATAAATATATCGTCTATGAATACGATCACAAACATATCCAAGTAAGGTTTACACACCCGATTCATTAGGTCTATAAACACGGCTGGTGCGTTAGTCAATCCAAATGGCATGACCAAGAACTCATAGTGCCCATAACGAGTTCTAAACGCTGTGTTCGGTATGTCCTCCTCGAAAACCCTTAGTTGATGATATCTAGAATGAAGATCGATCATGGAGAAATACGAAGCTCCTTGCAGCTGGTCAAATAGATCGTCGATTCTGGGGAGAGGATACTGATTCTTCATAGTTAACTTGTGCAAGTCGCGGTAATCGATACACATTTCGAATAACCCATCCTTCTTTTTGACAAATAATATCGATGCTCCCCATGCTGAGTGACTCGGCCCAATGAAACCCTTCTCAGTTAGTTCATGTAACTGACTAGATAATTCCTGCATTTCAGACAGTGCCAACTGATATGGTGTCTTTGCCACCGGTGTAGCTCCAGGAACCAACTCTATACGAAATTCCACTGTCGTGGAGGAGGCAAACCAGTCAAGTCATCAGGAAATACCTCTGGGTAGTCCCGTACTACTGGAATATCTATCAATTTCTGCTCTTCTTCTTTCTTTTCTACCACATGAGCCAGAAAAGCGTGCACCGTTTTCGTAAACTTCAACGTGCTTTCATGCAGGAGATAAGATTTAGGTTTCTTCCCGGTCGTTCTCCTTGAATTCTGAGTACCTCCCCGTCTGGTATGGGGATTCGTACTACTTTTTCCCGACAGACAATCTCAGCTCCGTGTTTCGACAACCAATCCATTCCAAACATCACATAGAAACTTCCTAACTCAAAGGTTATCAAGTCTATATCGAAGGCATGGTCCTCCTATATCAATAAGCACTTTCTAATAATTTCATCAGCCTGAACAACTCTCTGTTGGCCATTTCTACAGAGTAGCTAGTTTCTAGCCTACTAGGACTAAAATCAAGCAATTGCACAAACTCAGAAGACATAAAACTACTGTCTGCTCCAGTATCAAACAATATAGATGCGAAGTTATTATTGAGTAAGTGTGTACCCGTGACAATGTTCAGGACCTGAAGGGCATCGTTGGCTCCAATGATGAATGCACGTCCCCGAGCTGTATTCCCTTGATTTCCCGGGCCTTGATTTCCGGTTGTGGCCATCACTAGTTTCTAGTTGTTCCCTTGTCGATTAGGCGTCCAATTCAGTCTGGGGCACATGTTTCTATAGTGATCAGGGCTTCCACACTCATAACAGCCCCTGGCATTCCCGCGGGGTTAACCGCGTTGACTGGCGCTACCAGATTCAACGCTGTTCTGCAATCTTTCGCTAGATGCCCCGGGCGTCTACAGTTCACGCACACCCGGCACGGCACTGCTGGGGGATGATGGAAATTCCACCTATCACATTTGGGGGCGGCCCAACATACTCTCTCCTGCCTTGTGTCACGGCCACAAAATTCCTAGTGGTCTTGGCCCTTTTGTCGAACTTCCCGGCACTCGACCGGCTCGTTTCTCCAACATCCTTTGTCTTTTCTGCTCCCCTTCCCAATACCCTTGTTCTCACCATCTCATTAGTTAGAGTGCCAGCCTTCAGAATTGTGCTCTGAATCGTAGGAGGAGCAGCTGTTGTAACCATTGCCCGAATTTGAGGCGCAAGTCCCCAAATATACCTCTCAATCCTCTTTGATTCCGGGGTGACCAAATATGGAACCAATCTTGCCAACTCATGAAAATGATCAGTGTAAGTGACGTGCCCAACCCCCGCTATAGCATGGTTTCAGAATTCATGCTCCAGTTTCTGCATCTCATTGAGGGAGCAGTATTCCTTAGTGATCAAGGCTTTAAACTCGTCCCATGATATCTGCATTGCTGATTCTCTTCCCCTAGCCTGTATCTGAGTGTTCCACCAAGTTAGTGCCTTGCCTTGTAGTGAGCACGTGGCATACTTGATTTTCTGGCTATCGAGGCACTCGCTGATGTCAATCACTGCCTCCATTTTCTCCAGCCACCTGGTCAGGGCTATCACTCCACCCTTTCCATCAAACTCTTTCGGTTTACAGGGCACAAACTCCTTGTACGAACACCCCCTTCTAGCATTAACAACCTCGGTCTCATTAACAATCCCTGTTTCATTACTGGCTGTACCACCATTCCTGGTCTCCTGGTTACTCTCGTTCCCAGTCGGGTTTCCATTATCCTTATTATCAATGCCACCAACCCTGTGGGGGTGGGGATTTTGAAGCGCATCGCTCACTTGGGCCACAATAGTCGGGATCAGTGGGGCCAGCTATTGAGCGATCAGAGCTGCCACGTCAGTGTTTCTTGTTCCCTGATTGTTGCTGGCAGGGCCATCATTTGCTCTTGGTGCTCTACCTCTGCCTCTGCCTTTGCCCCTCGGGGCTTCACTCCCACCACTGTTGCTGCGGGTAACTCTTCGCGATGGCATTTTCTAATCATAGAAGTAGTAAACACATAAGCTTTAACCATTTCAAAGCATATTAACCATACTACTCATCAAGTCCAGCATTCCAAATCACATACAAGTCGTGTAATTCTCATACCATGAATTGATAAAGTTACAACAGTAATCCATCATAATTATTGCAACCCATGCATATAATCACGTTAGTCTTGTGAAGGTTGTCCATTTCCTCCTCTTTCGAGGTTTCAGACATAACCTCCTCAGGGTAAATCTCAATGTCCAAGGTCAAGTGCATTGGCATGATCTGTGGAGATCTCTTCGGGTTAATACCTGGGTTTGATAAACCAACTCAGCGCGCAGAGGGAACGGAAGATCCAATAGAACCATCCCATAAGGAGTGAGCACAAGGGCTCTCTCATAGGGTGAAAAGATCACAAAATAGATAGATAAACAAACAAGCAAAGAGAAACACATACACGAGATATAAAATGCACACAACCCTAGCATACAAATCTACATGAAGGTTCCTTGGTTATAGTCTAGGTCAAGTGAATTGCCTAATTCTCTATAACCAATAGCTCTGATACCAGTCTGTCACACCCCCGCTAAGAGCGGAAACACGGGGATGCAACGAGACGGGATCCTCATAGCACTTGGTAAGTAATAGAGATGCAAATAATAAATGATGACAAGCATGTCATGAAGACACCCGACAACAAGGGGACTTGTGTCGTGTTTAGTCAATATTCACGACAACATAGCCATAAGCATAAACATGATACATGAATCACATAAACAAATTTGATAACATTGTATGCAATTCCCACAACCCGGAAACAAGTTAAAAATGTATAATGTTGTTTAAAGCAAACTACAACAATGTTTTCCAAAAGACAAAGTTTAGTCTCAAAATGCATCCTAGTGTGTCCACTAAGGCAGCACACCAAGATCTTCAATAGCATGATCACCTGAAAAGATATGCTCAAAAGGGTCAACAAAGTTATTGGTGAGCTCACAGGTTTAAAATTAAGTAAGTAATTGATGCTATATAAATGTTGTTGCGGAATACCGTGAATACAGTTATAAGTAAGCAAGATCACAAGACATGAGCTTTAAAACCAAACCAACGACGTACACAAAGGATCTTGTCGGAATATATTCACCCAAGGCCCGTTCCTGGCTACTGTTGGTACTAACTAGTATACCAACAACAGGGTGGGGGTGTCAACCCAAGTAGTACTACCAATACCTATCTGTCGGTTCCACACTGGAATTAAATGGTTGTAAGAAAGAACCACACAGCAGACTCAAGCATGTATGAGATAAGTACTCACAAAACAGTAGCATGTTGATTCCATGTAAGTAAATTGTATGTATGTTGTACAACATAGAAAACGGGTGAGCATACTTTTCCCCCATGTTTATAAATGTTTGGAAAGTAGTATAAGCATAAAAAGGGGTCATGAAACTCACTTGTTAGGTGGTAAGTATGTATGACCAAAGTTCCTAAGTGAAGTATGCAAAAAACAGTCAAACACCTATTGCCAGTTATTGCTAAGCATTAATGATATGTATAAAGTTCATAGTAATGTTCAGTCGGTTCGGGTTGTATTGGTTCGGTCGTTGGAATAGTATCGGCATGTTGATAGCGTTGACTTTAATCTTTGTGGTCAAGCAATGACACTTGTATTGATGTTACCTTATCATCACATGACATTCAAGAAGGGAATTCACACACACAACATCATCAGTCACACAACAGGACCAGACGCTCGACTCAACACTCCATTCGTACGAATCAACCTTCAATCGTACGAATCAGCTTCATTCGTACGATTGGACCTTCATTCGCACGGCTGGTATTCAGTCGTACCACACAACACCCATCGCACGACTTAACCTCCATACCCACAAATCAACCTTCATTGGTACGAATCAGCTTCATTCTTATGACTGAACCTTCATTCGTAGGATTGGCCTTCAGTCTTGCGACACACGCATAAACGCATACATCCATTCGGTCGCATGACTCAATCGCACACAACACTCATCCGCATTGACTTAATCGCACACATCATTCATCCGCATTGACTCAATCACACACATTCATTCGATCGCACACACTCATTCGATCACATGACTTAGTCGCATGACATCCCCAGTCGCACGACTCAGTCGCCTGAATGACTCAGTCGCGTGACTCAGTCGCACGACTCACCCACTCGCACGGCTCAGTCGAATGACGGACCCAGTCGCCTGAACTGTAGGTTCACGACTGCTAAAGTGCAGAGCAGCCTCCAGCTGCCCCGGGAACGAGTTTTACACAACAAGGACTTCCAGAAACACACTACAACACACACAAACGAGAAGCACACGCCGAAAGACATCACACGCACCCACATGACCTCTTGTGTTTGGGTTGACCCGAACACCCGAAACCCTAGAAATGGACAACAGTAAAACAAGCAAGAAAAGGGACAACCAAGGTCGTCTACCAGCAAGGATAGAGTAGACTAGGTTGTAGATCAAGTCTAGACGACAAAAACGAGACTAAATGGGGCGGTTTTGGTGCAAAGGTGAAGAAGATGTGAAGTGAATAAGAATGAAGAAGAAGAAGAAGAAGTGAAAGAGAATGGCTTGGAATGGGGTTTTTATACCCATCCCAAGTTTGCAAAATGTCAGTTTTAGTCCCTACACTTAGCTCCGAGTTCCCAAAGTTTGTTTCGGTTGAAAAGGACTTTAAAGGTGTTTGTTATATTAATGTTAAAAATGTATTTAATGTTAATTGGCACTTAAAATGGTTTTATTAATGACGATAATATTATTTAAAATGATATTTAGTGATAACAATGATGGAAATTTGTAAAAGGTTTATGCATAGCACATGTTAACGATAAGAACACAAGTATAAAGATGATAACGCAAGTATGATATCCACACAAGGAGTTAATAAAGATGATGAATGAAGGATCAATGAAAAAGTTAACGGATAATCACGTTAATTGACGGACCTTATGGTGATGGATGTCACAGCTGTGCCTGCTGAGATATCTGCATAGATTGGGCAGCAGTAAGGTCTACTAGCTGTCGAATCTGCGCAGTCTTCTCGTCATCGGCAGCCAACAGTCTCAGCACCATACGGTTAAGTGTAGAGCGCTGTTCTTCTACCCCACTTGGAGGTAGAGGTGATCCAGATGTATGGGAGGGATATGATGATGGACCGGCATGGTGGCTAGTTGTGGTGGTGGTGGCAGTGGTGAAGATTAGGGGTAATATAGATTAAGGTGGTGGTGGAATGGGTGTGGTAGATATGGTGGTAGATGGGGTGGCCGTAGTGGTGGTAGGTGGGGTGATGGTAGGTGGAGTGGTGGTAGCAGGTGGAATAGTGATAGTAGGTGGAGTGGTGGTAGTAGGTGGAGTAGTGAAGGTGTGGTAGTAGTGGTGGTGGTGATGAAGGTAATCCTCATCTTCTTCTTCTTCAACCCTTGGGGCTGAGCCATCCATTTCTTCCTCGAGCCCTTGGAGGTGGACGCTCCCCCTTGGATACTGGGCTGATATGGGGTGTAGGTTGGATTGGTCATAGTATCCCCAGGCCCTCTCAAGCGTTCACCAACCGCCCTAAGCCCTCACTCAGTGGCAACGACCTTGCTGGCCACCGTTTGTGTCAATGGCTCCTCATCCGACTCCTCCTTCTCATCAGGTTGGAAGTCCTAATGGAAACCTACAGTCTCTGTTCCCCCTTGGGTGGATGCTGGAGATGCTATATCAGTAGTGGGGGCCCTATATTGAGTGGGCCCTGCATCTCTTTCATCACTGCTATCATCGTCGTCTGAGTCATCGTCTGGGAGCACAAGTTGCTCAACGTCAGAATCACTGTCTGCGTGACGCCATTTACACCTCGCTGGCGCCATGTAATCCTCCTGGGCCAGATGCCCGAACAATCTCCTTACAGGGGGCTTAACCTGCTTCCCCTGTAAACCTTCATACGACCCAGTGTGGTGTCGTCCATCACCTCAAGTACCACAACATCCTCCTTCTTTCTTTGGCCAATGAAGGGAGCTTTTGGTCAATGATCATCTGCATGAATCGAGGGTACATGCAGAAACCCTCCTTCCCTTTCCCCTCAATGTTCTCCACCAGGTAGGTGAAGATCATCATAGAGAAGCTGAACGGGTAGTTCTGCACCAACACTGCATAAGGGTTCTGCATCTGATCTGAGAGCTCGTTCAAACCCTCCCTTCCAGGAAGAATACACTTCAACAGCATGTGGGCGAGGTACTTGAACTGGGGGAACAAGTTGCTCTTGTTGAACACCCCTGCCTTGATGTCCCCAGAGTACTTAGCTCGCATGAAACATCCTCGAACAGTAAGGGGGTGTAATCAAGTGGGATAGTCAGCCTCATCCCCGAACTCTAGAACAGCCCGGAGATCATCCTCGG
Organism: Flaveria trinervia; assembly: GCA_025506515.1. Taxonomy (NCBI): domain Eukaryota; kingdom Viridiplantae; phylum Streptophyta; class Magnoliopsida; order Asterales; family Asteraceae; genus Flaveria; species Flaveria trinervia. Next base: position 22,456,075 of record CM046455.1, on the reverse strand, counting down.
TTATCTTTATAGCCTCTCCAAATATCGAACTCCTGATGCGATGGGGCTGTGTGGATCTGTCAACAACTGTGCCTTCCTTGAAGGCCTGCTGAATCGAATGGTTTGGTGTACACGGAGTCTTGATGGCATGGAAGATCCTCGATCTTCGTAGAAAGTTGATAATGCCAAAAAAGTCTGAAGCATTCCTTGAAGTCAGATTTAGATGAGCACAGATGTTATGCTTGGTACACATAGTCCAACGACTAGCCATCTGTTACACAAAGAATATAAATGTTAGTGTCCGTCAATGAGTAATAAACTGAATCATTTGAACTTGAAATTTTTTTGTTCTATCGTGCGAATGAAACTGTGCGACTGAGATCTAGTCGTGCATATGAGATGTGCGACTGAGATTTAGTCGTGCGAATGACCTCATACGTACGACTGAACATGCGACTAGGCTGATACGAATGCTATCTCATGCGTTTATACCAGTCGTGCGACTGAACTCATACGCATGGTTCAGTCGTGCGGTTTAGCCATTCGCTCCTCTCAGTCGTGCGACTGAAGTTCCTCACATCGTCCATTCGCATGACAGACTGACTGTTCAATTCAAAATCAATTTTTGAGCAAACTTCAATGTTAGACGTCGTGGTTAGGCTCATTAGACTCGCATTTTACCGACAGAACACATTATAACATTTAATTGCACAATGGACTTAGTTTTATTAGTTTATTTGTCAATGTAAGTCACTGTTTCTTTTAGGGTTCACCGCTCAGTAGCTGTGTAATCACTATAGATCGTCAGTAGGCAATAATTAAAGATCTAGAGTGCTCAAATAAGAATGGGCAGAGTAACGGTGCTTTGTGCGATTTAGGCGCGATTTGGGAGTGATGAACGACTGCGACCGACTCCCCCTCTATTTATACTAGGGTTTCCTTCAGCCGTGCGACTAAGCCCAGTCGCATAGTTGTTTTGTGCGACTAAAGATCAGTCGTGCGACTAGCACAGTCGGTCACCTTCAGTCGTGGGACTAGAAGTCAATGATGCGACTAGAAGTCAATCGTGCGACTGTGTCATTCGGTCACCTTCATCCATGTGATTAGCACATTTTAGTCATCCTGATGGTCCAATCGCACATATGTCCCATACGTGTGGGTTAATCGTGTGATTGGGCACATTTGTATCCTCCAATCGTACGACTGGTCCATACTCATAGTCCAGTTGTGCAAATGAATCATACTCATGGTTTTTGACTTTATGACCATTTTACATTTTACACCCTTTACTATATTGAATAAACGTTTTAAGCACTCCATCATCTCAGATATGATCCTTTTAACTTGAGAACTTTTGATCACCTCAGACGTGATCCTTTTAAAACCAATTTGTCACCTCAGATGTGACCCATTACATTGAAAAACACATGTGGTCACCTCAGACATGACCCTTTTGGGTGATTAAAATCCTTATTGAATTCCATGACATAGTCCAATGAAACAAGCTAACTTGACAAAATTTAAATAAAATAAAAGAAATAAGAACTAAAATTCAAAAACTAAGACATATTTTTGTGATTTTGTGAGGGTTAATCCTAAGATATAAATCTAGGAATTCATTTCCTGAAAAGGCAGCTTCAATTCATTTTGAGCATACATGGACCAATTCAATTTGGAATCATACATGATATTCAAATCATTCAGGACATGTTATCAAAAACTTTTGATGCTCTATTTTCATTTTTCATCTTGGAGTCATTAGCAAATTTAGGAAATCATACTAGTACTATTAGATCCCCACATTATACTAGAGCTAAGTACTAAGGGCATACTAGTATTTTTCAAATCATGAATCTCAAGGGCATTTACTAGAGCTAAGTACTCTGTAAAGAATTATACTAGCCCTGAGATTCTCTTCACCATGAATATGTTCCATGTGCTATCATACTTCCATGCTATTATCTTCTGATTATCTTCCCCTTGGGAGTGGACACCCCTCTGATCAGTTCAGCAGTAGTTAGTCCTTCTTGCAGCTTCAACTGAGATGGTTCTTCAAACTATTCAGGGTATTTGTGGAGCAGTGGGGCAAGTAGTTCTTGGTTTTATGTTCAACAGCATGTCTTCAGCTGACATTCTACTTCTGGGTTTGGTCCTTGTCAACTCTTCTTCCAGTTTCTTGAGTTTATCTTTCTTTTCATTGATCAATTGAAGTGTTGTAGCCCTTAAAGAATTTGTCTTTATGTTGGCAATTTTCTTTTGTGAATCCCTAACTTGAGAGATATTCTTCATTTCTTTTTGTGAATCCCTTATTTCTTCATTTGTGATAGCTTTTGTAGGGGACCCCTTTTTGGTAGTGGAATTTCATACCTTGTGGATTTCTTCACAGATAAGTCTTTATGTTTTGGAGTGTCCTTTGTCATTCTCTTCTCATATTCAGTGTTTGTTGTTGGATCAAGCAACAATTTCACTTTCTCTTCCTCCTCTTTCATCTCTCATAAGCCATTGCAAACACTTCATCAGGATCATAGCCTTCATTGATCAAAAACATAGCTTTAATCATCAGGTCATTAGCTTGAGCTTTGGTTACCATGTCTTTGACTGACTGTTCTTCTTTAATAGGACTGTCATGAGAACATCCTTTTTAACTTCATATTCATTAGCCATTTCTCCTTTTTAAATCAATTGCTCTAGCCAACTTTTTCAACTGCATATATTTTTCTTTGAGATCTTTCAATTCACTTTCTTTCTCATCTAGTTCTAGGATTCTGTCATTGATGATTGCTCTCCTGTTTAAAGTTCTTTCCATTCTTTCTACTTTGAGTAACAACTCAGTATTAATTCATCTTTTTCATCAGACCTATTGATGTTTGATTCAGCATAGCTCTCTGAAGGAGCAGCCTTAGAAGGTTCTTTCACAGCTTTGGTTTGATCATGATGATCCTCCTCATCAGAAGATGATTTGGATGCACTTATTGATCCTTTTAGTTTAGCAGGGTGATCAAGTGATGATGGTAAAGGTTGGTAAGGAGTAATAGGAGATTGGTGTGGTGATATTGGAGATTGATGATGTGGTGATATAGGTGTAGGTTGAGTGGTCATTGGTGGTGTTTGTTGTGGTGATGGAAGTGATGATGGTTGAGGTAATGTTTGAAGAGATGGTTGCGTATAAGGTTGTGGTATTTGTTGTGGTGATGGCATTGGTGATGATATGGGGATGGTGTTGGTGATGTTAATGGTGATGGTATTGGTGATGGTTGTGGAGTTGGTTGAGCTATTGGTTGTGGAGGTGTTATGCTATTGGTTGTGGAGGTGGTTGTGCTTGACACGCTTGGTGTATTTGTTGAAGCATCCAAGAAGAAGGGTGAAGGGGCACCACTGTAGAAGTTCCTTGGTCCTTCTTGATGTACTTATAGGATCTTGCATCATAATGAGGAATGTTAAGTACAGGTCCTTCATTAACAATGTCATGAAATGATTCATTGATTAGATTTTATGAATCTGGGGTACATTAGAAATTTGTATCTCAACCCTTCTTGAATGTTGGAGATTAGGCCATTGAATACATATGCAGACATGTTAAACCGTCTGTTGGTGCAGAGAGCACAGATTGCACAAGATGTGAGGACTGGAATGTCATTCCATCATGTTTTCCTTTTAGCGAGACAATGTTGGAACATATGAATTAGGAATCTCAAAGGCAGATCCACTAATCCTTTGACTATCTGTTTGGCTTCATAACTCCCTTCATAACCTATTTCAGAGAAAAATGTGGTTATCTCCTCATCATCCAATTCAAGAAGATCATCTGCATTATCATTGAATTGTAGACATCTTCTAACTGATTCTTCTGTGATCCTCAGAGTGAGTTCAGTGTTGATCTTGCCAGTTAGAGTTTTCACTGCATCCTCTTCAACCACTTCAGGTGATTCCTAAAAGACCTGATGGGATTCTCATAGATTGTTGGTCTTACTTTCATGGCATATGCTACCCTTGTGGTAGACAAGAATCTTATCCTATCTCTGAGACCTTCGGCTTCAGGCACATCAGGGTTAGATAACCGCTGACGTTATGGAGCTTGCTCCATGTAAGGTTGCCATGTAATCTGCACAAGAGACATGTGTGTTAGTTAACAATTTTGACTTTAACTTTGCTTTGATTTGTTAATGTGACTTTGATTTGTTTCACAATTTTCTTTTTCACATTACTGTTTTTCTCAGAAAACATGGTTATCATGGTTTTCAATATCAGTTGAATCCTATCATTTACATGTTTATTGACATCGAAAATGTGTATTACATCACATTAATGAGTTTGATTTTGGTGTTCTTCAATAATTTTCGGGTTCATTGTTCGATTTAAGGTAACAGTTCGAGACTTAGTTTTGGTTTCAAAATCTGTTGAAGTTATACCTTATCTTCGAAACGACTGGGTTCTGAATCGATGACAAGAATGTTTAAAGATGAAACACAACAAAATCTTTGAATGTTTGTGATGATGATGATGAATGATGATGGTGTACTGTAGTTTTGGGCTCGTCTCACTATATGTTCTCTCAAATTTGAAAAATATTAAATGACCTGTTCGAATTCCTTTAAATAGTCAAATAATACAATTTGGAAATTTTATTAAGTTTACAAGAAGATACAGTCAACACTGTAGCAAATGCTCAAGGTTAATTTGTTTAATTTTGATCATCCGCATTTGTTGGCTGTACCAAATGCAGAAGACACACTTTTGACATGGACAGTCCGCATTTGACTTCTTTTGGTCATCCGCATTTATGACTGTAGCTATGCGGAGGGTTCATTTTTACTGCATTACTCTACTGTTACTAATGCGGAAGTTTTGTTTCTTATTTTTATTCTATCCGCATTGTGTACTATTGTATGCGGAAGTTAAACTTGAAATTTTGGCTGTCCGCATTGTGTACTGTTGCAAATGCGGAAGTTAAACTTGAAATTTTGGCTGTCGCATTGAGTTATAGTAAATGTGGAAGAACATTGTAACAATGCGGTTGAATGGCTTGTTTTACCATATCCAAATATGTACAATAACAAATGCGATAGAACAAATCGATTTGTACAACTACAAATGCGTTGACAAGTCAACACATCACTGTATCAAATGCGATAGAGAGCTGTCATATGCATTTGTAAATGTATCAATACGGTAGAGTAAACTTCATATTTACTTCACACACTAATGCGGTAGAGTAAAATCATTGTCCGCATTAGTTGCACTTCAAAAATTATTATTACCTGCATTAGTAACATGTATGGGTTACCTTCACCCCATTAACTAACGCACTTACCTGCATTACCTTTTGAACTTAATAAAAGTTAATGTGATTGAATTGATTATTCATCTTATGAAGAGTGTCCTTGATTGTTTTTTCTTATGAAGTTGGCTGTTGAAGTTGTCAATTTTGCTTGGATTGACTTGTATGTTACAACTATAACAAGTTTCCCAATTTTGACAGATCTTGGGCTTATCATGCTTCTAAGAATCTGCATAAGCTGAGATATAATGGTATGACTTATTGCAACAACACCAACTAAAATTCTTTTTGTTTTGTTTTTCAAAATTGAGTTAATAAACAAAAATTTGAACTTACACAAAAATTTTAAATTACTCCCCCGAAAGTTTATGTCCACATTTGGAGAGAAACTTTAAAGATTTAAAAGTTTTGAATATTATTTTGATTAATATTAATAATGAAGAGAAAAATCTCTTTGAAGGGATCATATCAATCTTACATTACACATGTGCATCCTTTATGTTTAAATGGACATGATTATGAACTTGAAGATTGAAGGTATGTTTGTCCTTTTAAGCTTATACCTGGTTGATATTTTGATGCAAATTACTTTTATCATGTTTTGGTTGATTTATTATTCAATGTGTACCTCACACACATAAGCATGAAATGATCAACCCTCCTTATACAATGCGTGATAGAACTTTGCCACAACTTTTCTTAACAGGTTACTTAAGTAATGAAATCTCATTTTCACTGATCCTCATTGGGATTCTTTTAATTTGATCCTTTTTCACGTTGATCCTCATTGGGATTCTTTTTACTTCACTTTGGAAGGTGATCCATGATAGGATTCTTTTGTTAATTCACTTGGAATGTACTACTTTGTTGATTCATCCAATTTTGAATATGTTCCACATTGGGAATCTTTTGGATCATGACATCTGCACTATGTGCAAGTTTCATCAGGTCTTTGCTCAGAAAAACAAAGATGAAACATGATGTTAGAAAGAGATTCATAAAGTATCATTACCTGGTGTGTTTAGGTTAATACACACACATGCATTCAGATAAGCCAATACATACCGTACTTGTGATAAGTGTTTCACAATTGAATATGTCTTTAATCATCACTGCATGTATCTTTTCTTCCAAGTTGAGCCTACCAACATATCTGGTAAGTCATTTCAGTCTTTTACATTTTGAAATTAAGCACAGTGAATGATATAACGACTGCAATTATATCATTTCCCTAGATTCTTTTCTTCATAAGACTTGATTTATTTTCGTGGTTTTTCTGATGTTTTAAAATATTTTTGATGTTTTTCATATATATATATATATACATATATATATACATATATAATTTTTTTACTCAAGGTTAATCATGCCAATTGACTGAACCAGAAATTCAAACCTACTAGGTTCAAATGCCTTGCTAAACAAATCAGCTAATTAATTTTTTGTTGGTACTTGAATAAATTTGATTAAACCCTTTTTAGCAAAATCTCTCAAAAAATGATATCTAATTTCAATATGTTTTGTTTTTGAGTGCTGAACTAGATTATTAGTTTTAAAGACAGCAGATGTGTTGTCAATATAATTGGTGTATGAAAAAAGTTAAAACCATAATCAAGCATCTGGTTTTGAATCCAGAGAACTTGAGAGCAACATGCTGAAGTAGCAATATACTCAGCTTCGGCTGTGGACACAAACACATTTGTCTGCTTCTTGCATTGCCAGGATACTAGTCTGGGACCAAGAAATTGACAACCGCTAGAAGTGGATTTTCTATTGAAGTTGCATCCTCCATAATCACTGTCTGTGTAGGCATAGAGATTAAACTCTCTTTTCTTTGGATACCATAATCCGAGAGCTGGTTTGCCCTTCAGATATCTGAATATCCTCTTGACTGCATTCACATGTGATTCTTTTGGATCAGCTTGATATCTAGCACACAAACAAACACCAAACATAATGTCAGGTCTACTGGATGTTAGATACATAAGTGAACCTATCATTGATCGATAGTGAGTTTGATCCATTGATTTGCCTTCAGGGTCGGTCCAATCTTCACTTTAGTATCTACAGGAGTTTTGATAGACTGACAGTCGGCAAAGTGGAATTTCTTCAGCATGGTTTCTACATATTTTGATTGATTGATGAAGATTCCATCTGCTGTTTTCTGGACTTGCACCCCCAGAAAAAATGTGAGTTCCCCCACAGCACTCATTTGAAACTTTGAATGCATAAGATCTTCAAATTCTTTGCAGAGTTGTTTGTTTGTCGAGCCAAATATAATGTCATCCATGTAGATCTGGACTAATAGCATGTCTTTTCCTCTTATTCTTCTAAAGAGAGTCTGATCAATCTTTCATCTTTCATACCCATGTTCAAGAAGAAAGGATGATAGAGTCTCATACCACTTTCTTGGAGCTTGATGAAGACCATATAGAGCTTTGTCAAGCTTGTACACTCTATGAGGGAAATCTGGATCTTCAAAGCCAGGTGGTTGACTTACATAGACTTCTTCACAATCTTTCCATACAAGAAGGCACACTTTACATCTATTTGATAAACAGTAAATTTCATGGACGCAGAATATGCGAGAAAGATTCTGTTTGCTTCTAGTCTGGCAACAGGAGCAAACACCTCGTCGTAGTCAATTCCTTCTTCTTGAGTGTATCCCTGTGCCACTAGTCTTGCTTTATTTCTGATGACTATCCCTCTATCATCAGTTTTGCTCCTGTACAACCATCTGGTACCGATAGGGTATTGTCCTTCGGGAAGATCTACCAGCTGTCATACTTCTTTTTCTTGAATTGGAGCAATTCTTCCTGCATTGCTTCAATCCAACTATTGTCTTGAAGCGCCTCTTTGATGTTTTTGGGTACTGTTTGAATAGAAAGCATGAGAACAAACAGATGTTTGCAATACTTGACTTGCTTCTTGTCACCTCTCATTGAGATCACCAATAATGGTTTGAACTGGATGATTCTTGTGTATTCTTGTGGTGGGAATGGTGTCACTAGCAATAATTACATCAAGATTTGAGACATTCAGTTCATTATGGTCAGAGGCATAATCATCTTGTATTGTTGATGAATTATGAAGATTGTCAATTTCTGTTTCAGTAACTGCTACATCTTCAGCAGCACTGAGGTTGCTTGCATCATTTGAAGTGCCTTGAGTTTCTTCTGGATGAGAAGCCTGTTTTGATTTATGATCTCATGTGACAAGTCATCTGAGTGAGATGGTACCAGGCTGGGACCTTGTTCAGAAGAAACACTAAGATTTTGTGACAAGTGTCTGATGGGATCAGCTTGAAGAGGAACATCTTCATTCATATGTTCATCAGATGTAGGTGGAATCAATGGATAATTTTCTCTTCTTTCTATAGTTGATAAAGTATCACCTGAATGTATATTTCCTGCATGAGACAAGTGAAATTGGTCAAATGATTTAGTTAAAGTGTCAATATCAAACAACCAATCAGGACCATTTGTAGATTTGGGAAACGAATGTTCCTTCAATGAACATTTGTGGATCATCAATAATGTTTAGTCTAGGATTGAACATTCTATAAGCGTTTGAGACGGAAGAATAACCTACAAAAAATCCTTCATCAGACTTAGATGAAAATTTTCCCAAATGATCATGGGTGTTTAATATTGAGACTGGAAAACCAAATGATTGAGGAATCCAATAAATGGTTTCCTATGAAATATCAGTTCATAAGGTGTCATGTTACTTTCTTTAACAATCAGAGTTCGATTTTGCACAAAGCACGATGTGTTAACTGCTTCTGCCCAGAACGTGATTGGCAGTTTAACATCGGCTAGCATAGTTCTTGCTGCTTCAATCAGTGTTCTATTTTGCTTCCAGCTACCCCATTTTGTTGAGGAGTTCTAGCTGCACTAAATTGATGGGAAATGCCTTTGGTTGCACAAAAGGAACTCATATTTTCATTTTTAAACTCTGTACCATTATCACTTCTTATTATTTTGACTTTGAGATCAAGTTGATTTTCATTTTAGTGATAAATTCTTGAATGATTTGGATGCTTCATTTTTATGAAGTAGGAAGAACACCCATGTGAATCGAGAAAGTCGTCAATGATCACTAAACAATATTGTTTCTTTCCATACTCATTACATGAGTGGGTCCAAACAGATCCATGTGAAGTAACTTCAATGGAGTATGTTAGTGTTCACCAGCTTGGTTTTGTGAGATAATTTATGTTGTTTTCCTTTGAGCCACACTGAGCATTGATCAATAAAATTGAATTCCTTTTGAGGAAGACCAATTACATGATTTCCTTTGACTAAGTTGTTCATATTTTTAAAGTTAGTGTGCCCCAAACGTCTATGCCAAACCTGTGACTCATCAAATGATGCTTTAGACAAAAGACATGTTTCTTCCTTAGGTGATGCAAAACACAGGTTTAAGACATATGCATTATTCTTCCTTGGAGTCTTTATGACAACCCATTCTTCGGGAACCTCAAATCCAAGTTTTAGAATATAGCAGTGAGTGTCTGTAAAGTGAGTGGAATATTTTTTTGTCGCAGATTTGAGATACGCTTAGCAGATTGAAATTTAGTTGTTCACAGCAATTCACTCTGTCAAAGCTCAGCATCCCATTTGTCGTAGATCCTTCTCCTATAATGCTGCCACCTTCTGAATCTCCACCGAATGCCACAGTAGTTCCTTGTATGTACTTGAAATCATGAAGGAGGGAACGATCTCCAGTCATGTGTCGGGAGCATCCACTGTCTACATACCATAAGCTATTAGATCTGTGTGGATGAACCTACAAACAAAAAGAACTAATTAGAATAAGGAACCCAAGCCATGATGGTCTTGGGTTTCCCGTTCCTATTCATGATAGTCACCTCCTGGTATTTCCCTCTCAATGGTGATTTAGATGAAGGTGATTTGGGAGATTTTTGCTAATGAATTGGTCGAGTCATCTCATCTACATCTACTGAGGATTCAAATGAATAATGAAATTGTTGGTCTCTATTTCTTTGTAAAAATTTAGTCCGATTTTCATTATCAAAAGTTGGTTTTTGCTTAGGAAGGTCAAGTTTGTCTTTCATTGTGAGATGATTTCTTTGACCCTATCTTAAATCCTTCGAGTTATTTCTGTCATTTGTTGATCTAGGAGTCCTAGATTGAGTATTATGAAGATGAGGTTTGACAGAATGTATCACAATAGATCTTTTTGAGATGCACTTGTGTTGTGGAATTCTCAACCCCTTGTGATTGTTCATGTCACAGATTGAACAATACTTGTTGAAATAGAAATTTTTGGTGGAGTGATTGTTCATATAACATATAGAACAATATTGGTTGAAGAAGCATTTATCTGTCTTGTGATTGAACATGTCACAAATATCACAATACATTTGTTTGTTTCTCGAATCAGATTTTTCTTTGAGTGACTCAATTGATACTTTCTTCTGATGAGTCACTTTCTTTTCTTTAGGTGATGAATCAAAATCAGCCCTTTTTGAAGATTGTTTCACAATACTACACTTGTTCAGTTGTCTGGGTTGTTTCTGTTTCTTCAACCTACTTCTCACCTCTTTCTCAAACTGGTCAAGATGTTCTTTGTTACAGATATCAAACCCAACTCCCTACCTTAATTTGGATGACCGAGGGTCTGATGAAGTTTTATGTGTTGAACTCAGTATTACAGTTGGTTTCTTTTTCAGTGAAACCTTTTCTGATTTTCTTGAATTTTATGGAGATACAATCTCATTATCAGAACTACTCTCAGTAGTGGGTTTCACTGTTTTGACATATCTCTTTTTCCCTTGTAAAACAGATGATATGAATTTGATAAAAGATACAATTGCTTTTACAGGGCTTGATGGTTTTTTGACATTCACTGTCTTGTCAGAGCACTCTTTGATTTTGATTGGGTGTCCTAACTTGATTTTGTCCTTATTGGTTTCAAAATAAACATCAGGTTTGTTTTGAGGATTTGTCACTTGTTTCACTACTGATTTAGGTTCCACATTTTTAGGTTCGATTGATTTAGAGAGTGATACAGAGTCAGGCATGACAGTGTAATTGTCATTGTATGGTGAAGGACATGCATTGTACCCAATCCCTGCCATGTCCTTTGGATCCTTTTGTGAATCCAGCATTTCTTGAAGGTTGACTGAAGACATTTGAAACTTTTCAAGTTTCACTTCAGTCATAGATTGTTGAGCATTAGCTTGAGCTAAGTTTTCAGTAAGTAGCTCATTTTCAGCTGCAAGATTGTATTTCTCACCATGCAATTTTTCTATGTCAGAAATGAGAGATTTGATTTTGATTTCAAAACTTTTTAGTTCTCTCTCATCATTTCTGACTTCACCTTTTCTTCTTTAATTTTATCTGCCAGTTTATGATTGTGTTCTCTATACTCTTGTAATTCATTTATGCATTTCTCACTACAAAGGTTAGTTTTTACCTTAGTAGGCATTGCAGATGGTCCATCATTGATATGAGTCATGAGAGCATGATTCTGGAATTGAGGCTTGACTTCCTCAGCATACACACTCCAATCACATATCACATCTTGTTTGATAACAAGTGCACTGGTAGAAGGCTGACTGCTTGCATGGGCTTGATTTGTCAGCTGTGGTTGATTCTGGTATGTTTGTTGATGATGAGAATGATGGTACGGCTGTTGTTGATTGTTTGAGTGATAGCTTGAATTGGGCTGTGAGGATGATTGACCAGGAGAGTTCCTTGAATGGTTGTTTCTTTTAGGAGCATTGCACTCTCTTGAGAAATGGCCAGTCATGCCATAGTTGAAGCATTTTACCTTGGATTTGTCATATCCAAGCTTTGTGTTCTCATTCAGGCTCAGCTTTCTTCCTTTTCTGAAGAAGTTCTTTGCTCTCATGGCAATCATTGCCATTTGCCATTGTAGATCCATCTCCTCAACATCATCAGGATCTAATTCTTCTAGATCTTCCTGTTATTAGATGTGCAGAAGTGAGTCTTCCCCCAAGATATGCTTCAAAATTTGAATAAAGGCATTGTAAGTTGCCTTTTGCTCTTTTGATTTTAAGTCTTCTCGAGAGATTGGAGGTGCAGTGGAGATTTTTGGTGCTTGTGCTGAAGTTGAATGGTGATTGAATGATGGAGATGCAATGAACCCAGTATTGTTCATTTGTTCTCTTGATGAGATGAAGTCATCTTCCTTTGTGATGAAAGCATTTTCAACAGAATGTGATTCTGAAGGGAATTTGTAGGCTTCAATCACTGTTGGCCCACTTAGATTTCTGCTTCGTTCATCAAGTTCCAAGGCTTCAATCTTGGCTATCATAATGTCTAGAGTGGTACTCTCAAGATCAAGAGTATTTTTCAACATTGTCACATTTTGCTTCCAGCTTTCAGGCAGATTGTGAAGCATTTTCTTGTTGAGTTCTTTAATATTGTGTGAAACACCCATAATTTCCAAGTCATTGACCAACTGTACAAATCTGTGCAGTTGTTTTGATATGGATTCTCCTTTGGTGTGATGGAAGGTTTCATACTGATTGACCAGCTTGTCTTTGTTAATTTCAGCAACTTCACTACTACCTTCACACATAATTTTGAGAGCATCCCAAACAGCTTTAGCAGTTCCATAACTTTCCAATCTTTTCAGCACATCCATTTTGAGTGCTTGAGTCAAAATAGAGTATGCTTTAAGATCAATTTTGATTTTCTTATAGTCATCTTCATCCATAGTTAAGTCTTCAAATGGTATTCTAGCAGTCTTGTACAGTGCAGCTTGAGTTGTTGATAGAGTATCAGGAATATGTGGATCCTTACATATTGAGATCCAAAAGTCAGGATCTACACATGTGATATAATTTCTAAACCGTATTCTCCATTGTTTAAACTCAGATTTGTGTTTAAGCATGGGAGGTTTAGGTGTATGACCTAATTCAGAGTAACTGTTAGAATCCATGTTGATTTGTGTAAATATAGATTTAGTTGATTTTAAGATTGATTAAGATTGATGAGTCCAACTTGTTTAAGCAGTTCTGTTGAAGTTCAGAATGAGGTTCTTGCTATTTGATAGGGGTATTTTTGTTGTTTGCTAAGTAAAGATGATAATATCTACTACTAGCAACTTGATTATCAGATAAATCGAGTTCTATTCAGTCTGTGCGTAGATCTGAAGAGAATCAAGAGCCAAAGCTCTAATACCAATTGACTGGGTTTGAGTAAGAGTGATATTATTATTGAGAATTGAATATGATAATCAAGTCAATGATTGAGTGGCGGAAACAAACAATCAAAGAACATTCAAGCAAGAAAATTACTCATAAATGTTGTTTGTATTGATATATGAAAGTTGATAAGTTACAGAGAATAATTACAACAAAAATTCTCTATCTATCAGTCGTCACCTCATTACGAGGTTAACTATTCTATTTATAGACAAGACAAGATGTATTTACAAAATGACTAACTACCCCTGACCTATTACATCAGAAACTAGTCTAAGTCTTGATCCGCATCTCTGCTTGTTTATCCGCATTGACAAATGCAGATGAGATAATCTTGATTAGCTTTTCCACTTGATCATCAGTATTAGTAAGTTGGTCATCCGTATTGGTTAATGCGGATGAACAAATACTTGTGTGCATTTGATTGGTCATCCGCATTTGTCAATGCGGATGATCAAGTCTTGTCCGCATCTTCTTTTGTTCTTCCACATTAGTCAATGCGGAAGAGTAACTTGTTCCTCAGCATAAGTATTGTGTCTTCCACATTAGTTAATGTAGAAGAGTAAACACATGTCAGCATAAGACTTTTGTCTTCCGCATTGAGTAATGCGGAAGATAACACTTGTTATTTTTCTTGCAGATCTTCATCCGCATTGCATCTTGGACTTGTGGGATTCTAGCTGAACAATCATCAATTCACGCATTGAGTTGGCATGTATGACCTTTCAGGGTGCAACACTCTGCAAAAGCTGTCTTTCACCAGGTGAGTCGAGTGTTTCTCATACCAAGCTTTGGGAGCTTATGAAGCCCATATAAAGCCTTGTCGAGTTTGTAAACTCTGTCCCGATGATATGGATCCTCAAATCCCTTGGGTTGACTGATGTACATTGTCTCTTTGATTTCACCATGAAGAAATGCACTCTTCACATCAAGTTGATAAACTTTAATCTTCATGTATGATGCATAGGCAAGAAAGATGCGGATTGCTTCCATTCTTGCCACGGGTGCAAACACTTCATTGTAGTCTATTCCCTCGACTTGTCGAAATCCTTGAACAACAAGTCGGGCCTTGTTTCTGATGATCACTCCTTGATCATCTTACTTGCATTCAAGACCCATTTGGTGCCAATGACCTTTGCACCTTTATGTCTATCCACCGGGGTCCATACACCTAACTTCTTCAACTAAAGAAGTTCTTCTTGCATGGCACTCACCCATGCCTCATCATTCAGGGCTTCACTAACATACTTTGGCTCAAACTGAGACACAAAGCAACGATATGCACCATCATGAAGGTATCCTTTTTCCATTACCGAGGCATAATCAGCTGAGCATAGCTGATTTCTAGTCTGAACTCCTAACCTCACATCCCTAATGACATTATCCAAAGGATGATAGATATTTAGGCGTGATCCAAGGGTTGTTGGAACAACTACCTCATATTCCAGATTATGAACATTTGGTTCAGTATCTGAGGCAGTAGGAGTCTGAGGTTCCGCAGATTCAGAAGCTTCAACGTCAGATGTTTGTGGACTTGCAGGAATAGGAACCTGTTCCTCCTAGTTGTTATGATCAGGCCCCATAGCTCCTTCATCAAAGGAGGAATCACTTCATCAAGTGCTCCCCCTGAGTTGTTAGATGATTGACTCTATGAACCTGATGATGTTGAGCCTTGAGACGGTGTGTTCAAGATATCATACATCATCTTGGTTGCCAACTCGTCTTCAGAAGTGGATAGTGTTATGTTGAAGGACTTGAAGAATCCATCATAGTCGAAAAAGTAAGCGGGTCCTTTTCCAGTAGCTGGTGCTGTGTATCTCTGAACATCAACGTTACACCACACTTCTACAAGGACCATTGAGTTATTGTAAAGTCTCTTGTTCGGTATGTTGTATCCTAGAAAGATTCCATCATCTGCCTTCTCGCTGAATTTTCCCTCCTGAGTCTTCTTCAGAAGGGTGCACAGAGCGCAAACGGCTCGAGATACTGTAAGTTAGGTTTACCTCACTGTAGTAACTCGTAACATGTTTTTCCGTGACGTTTAACTACCAGAACCCGATTAAGCGTGTAACATGCATTTGCAACTGCCTCATTCCAGAACTGAATACGCCGTTTCAAGCCTGCTAGCATGGTTTGTTAAGACCTGGTATTTGAACAAAATACCTAGAGATTAGCGTGTATACCAGATCAAATAGTGCGGAATCCTATTTGATTGGCGATCCAATCAGTGAGAACACACGAAGAATCAATAAAGAATTGAAACTAACGTTAGAAATCGATTGGAAATCGATTTAATGTGTTCTATGAACTTGGAGAACGAATTGGGAGGTTTCTGGACGGCTAGGGTACGTCTGGAATCGTAATTCATCGAGAGTCTTTATTTTTCACGAATTGAGTTGTATTTATAGGTTGGTATTATTCAATCGTGCGACTGAACCATTAGTATGGTTCAGTCGTGCAATTGAGTCATGCGGTTGATTCATTCGCACGACTGAGTGTTCAGTCGTGCGACTGAGCCAATCTTATGTTACTATCATACGACTTATCCAGTCTCCTGGTTCAGTCGTGCGACTGAGTCATTCGTATGAAGGTGTTCATGCTTATGGTCCATTCGCATGGGCCATTTGCATGATAATTCATTATTTTAAGTTTGAATGTATTAATTAGTAAACATTATATGTAAACATTAAACCAATCACTAACCTAATTAATTAATTTAATATCAACTTATTAATGAAATATTAATCATTACAAATCACAAACAGCCAATATCATTTCATTAGTCATATCAAATTACACCAGAATCAGATAAACAAAGATCTTACATTTCATAACATGATCTAGGGACATACTTGTATCAACAAACTCCCCTTGGACCTATATCTCTCTAATCTCTTGTTTTCTGCATAACCTCCTTGTATTTCTTGTACTTCTCTCTGTTGTGACTCCGTGTGAATCTCAAACGTGAAGCAGAGTCGTTATAACGTTCTGGAACTGAAGAGCTTGTACAATATCTTGCGTATCATAGAACAGTGGCCACTTGTATAGCGTATATACATCACTTTCTGACAAGTTGTAAGCCACATCAGGTCGAATACCCTGATAGTATCCATTTGTCCTTCTTTGCTTAAGACTATGACCGCTTCAGCTGTTCTCCAATCATAGTACCACCACTTAAAGTGTGGAGTAAAATCCTGTGGCATTTCCCTGAGTGGGATTCTCGACATTGTGCGCGGAGGATTACACTTCAACACTATCTTCGGCTTGCCAGTAATGGCATCAACCTCAGACCTTCTGATATACCTAGTAGGTGTTGAGGTCTGAAGTTAACCCATCTAGTGTGGTACTCCTTCTTTAGGACACCTCAAACCAGCCTGACATCTTCCTCGAGTCAGCATACAAAAGCTTTAGTTTGGCCAGCTGGTTGAGCTCAAAACCTGGTAGAGTCTTTAGATCATGTGAAACCTAAAATATTCTATGCCCTTCTCCCTCTTAACTGCATAGACGTTAAGGTCATCAAAATATGCCCATGCTATAATCCTACCTGACACCTTATGATGTTTCTTGACTCTGTAGAGTTTGGTGTAGAAATCCTTCTTTGGTGTAGTACGTTGGGCTCTAACTTCTTCAAAACATGCAGCCCACTCAGCCTTTCGAATGTCAACATCATCATTTGAGGCTTGGGCTGTGTCTTCTGCTTTCTCTGTTTCTTGCTCCATATTGTTTTAACACCTCAATAGTATCGCTGACAAGGGATTCACCCAGATTGGGGACCACATACCCTCATTGTCAGCGTACTGAGGGTACTCCTCGGCAGTCACATCTTCGATCTCTACCTCATCAACATCGTTGAACTCTTCGTCACTAGTCGAATCGCATGTCGGACCATCTTTTACTATTTCATCTGGATTTAGCTCGAAAAGCTCTGCGAGTTGCTCATTTGATAAGTCATGAATTATTTCCCTTCTTCAGGGGTATAATTCACTGAACTCCTGACTATCCCTTGCAGATCAAGAATCATTGTTAGCTGAGACTTGATTGCTGAAGGGGAGCAATGTCAAACTCATCTCTTTGGTAATTTTGATCTGTTGATTTAAATATTTCACACATAAATCATTAGTAATTAATCAAACAGAAAGGCATTAAAATAATATAAACAAGTACATTGTGTTCAATTACATGATTCAAATACAAAAGAAGATAAATACATAATCATCTAATCTTTACTTTTTCTTGTATCAAGGTTTCATCACTTGTAGGGGCAGAGGTAGAGGCTGATTGATCTTGTCTGTTCTTAGTCCTGTTCTCTTCCGTGTAGCAGTGGCCGATGCAGGTGCATCCCCTCCTTCTGCTTCTTCATCATCGTCACTCTCTTCATATTCATCCAGATCATCATCATCACTATCATCACCATCTCCCTCTTTAATCTTCAGAGGCTCATCTTTAGATCCTTTAAGTTTGAGCATGATGGTCTTCTTAGCATTCTCCAATTCTTCAATTTTCTTAGCAAAAGTGACTTTATGCTCTTGAGTTGGGCGATCTCGAGGCTCTGAGCAGCTATTTGCTGGGCCTGCTCCTTGATTAGCCGATCCTGCTCCGAGATCTGATGTGACTGCACAGCAGTGAGATCTGCAAGCTGTCGGATCTGTGCAGTCTTATTTCATCAGCAGCTAACAGTCGCATCACCATATGGTTTAGCGCTGACAGCTGGTCCTCTACCCCAAATTGAGGTAGATGAGATCCATATATACGTGCAGGATCAGATGAGGTCCTGATTGGTGCTAGTGTGGTGGTGGTTGTGGTAAAGATTGGTTGGGTCTGTGAGATATTGGAGGTGATGTAGGAGTGAAAGATAGGGTGGTGGTTGGCATATTTACCGTGGTGGAGTGTGGTAGTGGTAGTGGTAGTGTAGCTGTGGTGGCTGTGGTGGCTGTGGTGGCTGTGGTGGTGGATGGTGTGGCTGTAGAAGTGGTAGGGATGGTGGTAGATGTAGTGGTAGCTGTGGTGCGTGTGGCTGTGGTGGGTACGAAGGCGAGTCTTCTTCTCTTCTTCTTCTGGCCGTGGGGCTGAGCCATCCGTTTCTTCCTCGATCCAGTCGAGGTGGATGCTCCCCCTAGAACACGGCTAGTAGACTCAGGAGCATAGCTGGGATCTACAGTCGTCTCTCCCGAATCCCTGGGGCGTTCACCAACCGCCCGGAGTCCATACTCGGTGGGAACAACCTTGCTTCGCACGGTCCTCGTCAAGGGCTCCTCATCTGACTCTTCTTCCTCCTCACCAGGTATGATGTCTTGGTGGAAGCCTGCAGACTCAGCTATGTCACCTGTTGGGGCAGACACTGGGGGTATAACATCTGAAGCTGTGCCCCTCGTTGGAGCAGGCATATCATCCCCAACATCCCCACTATCATCATCGTCTGAATCGTGCTCTGGGAGCAACAACCTCTCATCATCTGAATTGTTGTCATCATGACGCCATTTGCGTCTACCTGGTGCCACATATCGTTCATTTTCCAGATGGCCGATCAACCTTTTTACCTGGGGCTTTACCTGCTTGCCCCGATACACTCTGATGTGACCCAAAGTCGTGTCATCCATAACCTCTAGGGCAACCGCATCATGTTTCTCCTTGGGAAGTAATGGCAGCTTCTCGTTAAAGATCAGCTGCAGAAATCTGGGATACATACACAAACCCTCCTTCCCCTTGGCCTCCAGATTCTCCACCAGATACGAGAAGATCATGCTCGAGAAGCTGAAGGGGTGGTTCAGCACCAGCGCCACATAGGCATTCTGAATCTGGTCTGACAGGTCATCAACCCACCCCTTCGAGAAGCAATACACTTTAGGATCACATGCGCCAAGTATTTATACTGGGGACACAGGTTGCTCTTGTTGAGCACACCTGAGTTGATGTCCCCAACATATTTAATCCTGAGGAAGCAACCTCTGACTGTAAGTGGATGTAGTTGGTGGGTTGATCAGTATCATCCCCAAAATCAAGTACTCTCTGGATGTCAGCTGCTGTAATTTCAATGTCATGACCATGAATGGAGCTCCGTATGCTGTAAGGCTCATGTGAACGATCTACGGAGGCATTTTCCCAGAAAGCCTGATGTAACGACCTGTAAGGAGTAAACTGTGTGGATATGGCTTTATGTATCCGAGAGCGTCGAAGGAATGCAATAATATCTGTATACTCGGCTTCATTCCGAGTCGTATGGTCCAAATGAGCACATATATTGTGCTTTGGATTTATGGACCATCTATCAGCCATTGACCTGAAACACAAGACACAGAACCATTTGTAAGTCATACATTCAAAATTAAGTTCAAGGTGTATAGTTTAAATTCAATCCGATACATTCGTGCGAATGAATCATGCGATTGGAGTATGTCGTTTGTTCTTTCGTGCGACTGAGCTTGTTCGGGTGAATGAGACATGCGACTGAGTTCAATTTGCTGACTGAGTCTGCGATTGGTTCAGTCGGCCGACTGTACTCATTCGCATGGTTCATTCTGCCGATTGATCCAATCGCAAGATTCAATCGTGCGATTGGAGCTCATCCGAACGACCAATCGCATGACCCACTGTTCAATTGACTGAGGTTCGAATCTTGACCTAATCCAAGTAATTTAACATGGTTTAATGGTCCATTAGACTTGCCATCTTGTCACTAATGACCTATTAAACTTAATTTTAACATTTTGCTTAGTTTATGTAGGTTATTAGGGCATTTTTCAATCCGGTTAATGTTTCATTCGAATAACACAAATTTGACTCAAGATCTTCTGATTTCTATAAGATTTAACTGCAATGTACCTGTATACTTGTCAAACGAATGTCAGAAGATCAATAGCAAGGTGAAAACACTATCTCTAGAAATCTTTGGCAGAGTAACGGGAAAGAAAGCGATTTGGGTGCGATTGGGAGTGATGAGTGAAATGCGATAGACTGAGGCCCTTTAATACTGACCCTAATTTCAATCGGCCGACTGGCCTCATTCGCTCAGTCATTCGGGTGACTGAGGTTCAGTCGTGCGATTGGCCCAGTCGTCGCTTTCAGTTGGCCGACTGAGTCTCAGTCGGTCGACTGAGTCTCAGTCGGTCGACTGACTCATTCGTGCCTTTCATTGCTTTCTCAATTAACCGACTGAGTCTCAGTCGGTTGACTGACTCATTCGCACCCTGTCATTCGGTCGAAGGATCATTCTTAAACGCCATTCGGCGAATGACTAAATTTCATGTCCAGTCGTGCGAATGGGATCCATTCGCATGGTTGGTCCATATTCATGGTCCAATCGTGAGAATAGGTCACACTTAGTAGATTTTCTGCCATTTTGAACATTTTAACCTTTTGAAATAGACATTATGAGTTTTGATCATCTCAGACATGATCATTTTTAACCAATTTAGTCACCTCAGACGTGACTGCTTTAAACTTGAAAATTCATGTGATCATCTCAGACATGACCCATTGAGTGAGTTGATCCCTTATCGATTTTCATGATGTAGTCCGGCAAACAAATTAACTAAAACGACTCGCTAAATTAGAAACTTAAACTAAAAACTAAAAATTAAGACTTATTTTTGGCTTTTTGTGAGAGATAGAACCTAAGGTGGAAGTCTACTGGATTTGGTTCCGGAATAGAAAGCTTCAACTTAGATTGACCACACCTGGACCAATTCAATTTTGGAATCATACAGGCACATCAAATCATTTGGGACTTGTTATCAAAATCTTTTGATGCTTAGTTCTTGGTGTTCATCCATAGTCATTAGCAACTTTAGGAAATCATACTGGAACTCTTAGATTACCACATTGATTTGAACTTTCAAGAATTGCAGCCACAATGATTGTCAGTATGTTTGTCCACTTAAATCCATACACAGACTCTTGACACAAACTGGTGATTGTTTTTGGTTTAATTATTTCAACGAACATTTGTGGATCCCACACTTATATGGTAATCAACATTCCTCAGGAGCTTTTGAACGGTCTACGGTTATTTTTACAAGAAGAGACTATTCTTAGAGCTTTCAAGGAGAAGCCAATCCTCAGGTCAGTGCCATCGCACAGCAGAGAGGCAGCAAACAACAATGAATTCTAGAATATCTAGGTTATGCTTATCCTCAGGTCAGTGCCATCGCACATCAGAGAGGCGCACAACCTATCTCCTTGTTAGAGCAGCTTAATTTTATTTTGCACCAAATGCACCAACAACATAAGTCATTAGCTTGATAGCATTTTTCTTCATTTTTTCTAGTGCTTTGCTCTATTTAGGGTCATCCGCACACATTTGTGGCGTTTACATGCTCATTGCCCCTTATTGGAATATTGTTGATTGTGTTAACCAGCGATAAGATGGGAGCCCATAGTCAGATGAACCACTTAGTTTGATCTTGAGATCACCAGTCAGGTCTAATCATCTATTATGTTGAATCTACTGACATATCAATTGTGGTCTAGCAACCTGTAGGTCTACTCTCATTGTGTTACCTTAAGAGTTACCAGTTTTCTATCATCTTCCCTTTTATATTGCTTAGACTACACAGACTTATACTTTGAATTTTTGCACCTTTTCTAAATTAAATTTCAAAGTCCCTCTTGATTTGTTCCTGTGTACTATCATATTCCAAAGGGTTTGAATCGGTATCACAGATACGATCTACCTTATATCAGCTTTCCACTCCTTCTCCCTCGTTTTTTTAATGTTGCTTGCTGACTTATTCTCCCTCTAAAATACTAAAATCATAACTCGTTTCATTATTTTAGAATTTTAATAAACAGCAGAATAACATAAGTTTAATTTTAAACAGACTAATTTAACCAAATGAGCTCAAATAGAATGAAGAATTAACTAAGCTACATCGGACTACACATGATCATCATCAGGAATAACCTCACTTCTCTTTTTAACGCCGTTGACCTCTAGCAAATATTGAAAACGTGGTTTATCAAAGGCTTTAGTATAGAGGTCAGCGCGTTGAAAATCAGTATTAATTTTGATCACATCAATTAAGTTCTTTTCAAAACAATCGCGTATGAAATGATATTTAATACCGATATGTTTGGTCTTAGGATGTTGGACCGGATTTTTAGTTACTGCAATTGCAGCAGAGTTATCTACAAAAATAGGAGTAGAATAGAACGTTAAACCGTAATCCCGCATTTGCTGTTGAATCCAGATGATTTGTGAACAGCAACTTGCAGCAGCAACATATTCGGCTTCACAGGTTGACAATGCAACCGATGTATGCTTCTTACACTCCCAGGTAATTAATCTTCTCCCAAAGAATTGACACCCTGCTGATGTAGACTTGTACTTCATCTTGCAGCCTTCGTAATCCGAGTCACTATACGTCGTGAGCTCAAAATCATCATCATGAGGATACCACAACCAAGTGTGGGTGTACCCTTTAGATAGCGAAAAATCCTTTTGACCCCAATCAGATGGTTGACCTTAGGTTTAGCCTGATATCTAGAACATAAACATGTCGCATACATGATATCAGGTCTAGAGGCAGTGAGATACATGAGGGATCCAATCATTCCTCGGTACATCGTGGCAACCACAAGATCTCCATTTTCATCAGGTGCTATGTCATGATTCGTAGCCAGTGGAGTACCGGCAGCAGATGCATTCTCCATGTCAAAACGATTGAGAATGTCTCTTACGTACTTGGTCTGATGTAGAAAGATCCATTTGGTGTTTGATCCACTTATAGCCCGAGAAAGAACTTCATCTCCCCCATAGCACTCATCTCAAACTCTTTCTTCAAAACTGCTTCAAACTCTTTGCATAACTCTTCGTTCTTTGAACCGAAAATTATGTCATCAACATAGATTTGTACGTGCAGTAGGTCGCCATCCTATTTGATTGGCAATCCAATCAGTGAGAACACACGAATAATCAATAAAGAATTGAAACTAACGTTAGAAATCGAATGGAAATCGATCTAATGTGTTCTATGAACTTGGAGAACGAATTGGGAGGATACTGGACGGCTACGGTACGTCTTGAATCGTAATTGATCGAGAGTCTTTATTTTTCACGAATTGAGTTGTATTTATAGGTTGGTATTATTCAATCGTGCGACTGAACCATTAGTATGGTTCAGTCGTACGATTGAGCCATGCGGTTGATTCATTCGCATGACTGAGTGTTCAGTCGTGCGATTGAGCCAATCTTATGTTACTATCATACGAATGATCCAGTGTCCTGGTTCAGTCGTGCGACTGAGTCATTCGTATGAAGGTGTTCATGCTTATGGTCCATTCGCATGGGCCATTTGCATGATAACTTCATTATTTTTAGTTTGAATGTATTAATTAGTAAACATTATATGTAAACATTAAACCAATCACTAACCTAGTTAATTAATTTAATATCAACTTAATAATGAAATATTAATCATTACAAATCACAAACACCCAATATCATTTCATTAGTCATATCAAATTACACCAGAATCAGATAAACAATATCTATTACATTTCATAACATGATCTAGGGACATACATGTATCAACATGGTTCGTGATGTCTCTATCAGGCTGTGATTCTTCTGTTCAGCAACACCGTTCATCCGAGGAGTGTATGCAGAGGTAAATTGATGCACAATTCCTTTTTCCTTGCAGTAGACCTCCATTCACTGATTCTTGAATTCGGTTCCAATGTCTGAGCGCACTTGACGTACCTTCAGCTTGTATAGGGACTCCAGTGTAGTTACTAATTCCTTGAAGGATTCAAATGTTTATGATTTGGACTTAAGAAACATTACCCTAGTCATCAGTGACTACGTAGCAGTACAAGTCGCCTGCGATGCTTCTTGTACTGACTGGACCAAACAGATCCATGTGAAGAAGTTCAAGAGGAAGTTCGATGGAATGAACTTTCTTTTCCTTATGAGACTTCTTCGCCTGTTTGCCCTTCTGGCATGCAACACAAAAATCCGGAAGTTGGAGGTTTTTGACATTGACTCCCCTCACTAGATCATTCTGGATCAAGTGATTAATTTTCCAAGGATTTATGTGTCCCATTCTCCTATGCCAGGAGATGGAATCTGTCTCAGCAGCTTTTGACAAGAAGCACTAAATTCATAATCCATTGTGGAGGCCGTTGAAAGGTCCAAGACATAAAGATCTTTATATCTTGAAGCTGTAATCAGGATTCGGTCCTCCGGGATCACGTAGTCCTTTTTCGAAATGTAGCACTTCTTGTTGTCAAAGACTACTTTGAAGCCTTTATCACATATTTGAGAAACAGAAAGTAAGTTGTTTTGTAGTTGTTGGACATAGTTTACCTTGTCAAACGTCACTTTCTGATTTCTGACTTCCCCTTGGACTGTGATGTACCACTTTTGTTTCCAGGAAATGAAACATGCCCTCCTTTGATTGTTTTACGTTTGATAAGAGAGCTCTATTCCCCGTCATGTGCCTGGATGCTCCGCTATATACAATCCACGTATTGGTTTCAACACTATAGCGAACACCCTGCACATTCAATTGAAAACATTAGTTCAGGTTAGGAACCCAAGCCTTCACTAGGTTGGGTTTCCCCGAGGCATCACACATCATAAACCCAATCCATTAACCATTCGAGGGTGAGTGAATCTCAGATGTCTGTTTGTCTTCATTTGCAGATAATGAGGTAGATTTTTCTTTCCATAAGCCAGATTTGTGTAAGGCCTGTTTGTGATAAACATACGACTGGCTGATGGTCGAACTTTGTGTTCACTATCCCTATTAGGAGGCGTCACAAAGTTCCTCTTAAAAGAGCTACGTTTTGGTTCAGGAAGTTCAACTTTCCTCCTTGGTGTCTGATAATAAGGACAATGACGTGCAATGTGTCCGTACTCTCCACAATTGTAGCAGGATCTCGTTTCAACTTTACGATTTATTTGTTTTTGTGGAGATGTAGGTGACACACGGGTGACCTTCTTCTATTTAGATTGGTGCACTTCTTGGTTAGATGTATTGTCCGGTTTTACAAATTTAATTGCTTTACCTGATTCACATCTTTAACATTTAGTTTACCTGGACTTTGACATGAAGCATGTGATTGATTAATTTTAATGGTCTTTTTAGGTTCAGATTTGACTTTGTTTGAACCTGGCTTTAAATTAACCTTTTCAAGCTCTTTTTCCAGGTTAATGCAAGGCATTTTACTTATTGCCTTAGAAGTGGTCTCCTTTTGTTTAGTGCCAGATTCAGTTGATTTACTTGTGGAATCTGGATCACTAACAAGAGGAGTGGACACCACATGATCCTTGATGGGATTATTATTAATTGTTTACATTTTGCGTTCATCAAGATCTCATGTGGTGGTGGGACCACTTATAACCCAATCCCTCCCTATTGTTTCTTCTCTCACTAAGTTTTGGACAATATGAGATGAGCTTGTCCAACTATGCAGTTTTTTGTTTAAAGAATTAACTTCTACCTCTAAACTGCCTTTTGTTTCTTAGTGTCCTCTAGAGAGTTAAGATAGTACCTAATGTCATTAGGTTGGTTAAATGCAACTACTACTGTTTCCCTAAGCTGTTCGTTCAATAGGTCTATCTTTCCTTGTAATTGTGCTCATTTTGTTTTAATACTCTATTAGCTTCAGTGCGCAGTTCCAAATCCTTTACTAAGCTACCATTATGGTCTAATAACCTAGAAAATTTTAAATCTATGCTTTCTCTAAATTTATTAGAA
The DNA here is from genome assembly GCA_025506515.1 of Flaveria trinervia. NCBI lineage: Eukaryota > Viridiplantae > Streptophyta > Magnoliopsida > Asterales > Asteraceae > Flaveria > Flaveria trinervia. Next base: position 22,429,917 of record CM046455.1, on the reverse strand, counting down.
TTAGAACAAGCATGATTATTGAATAATTGGTTAGTGGTACTTACCTGAGATGATGAAGAGGAATCAGCCATGAGTGTAGAGTCTGTCATCTCTGGATCTAGTGATTGTGACGTTGTTGCAGCCTTTTCTTCTTTAGACATGTTGTTGACCACTGGTGTAGTTTCTTCAGAATTGCACATCGCAAGTTCAACTGCTATGTCTCCTTCACTAGCGGAATCGTCGTCTATATCTTCCACAATAGCGATTTTGGATTCTCCCGGTGAGACAAACCGAAAGCTCCAGTCATGTCCTTCATCCTCGTTAGTAGTCAAGGCTTCAGGGTCCTTGCTTGATGAAGCAGGACTACTAGATGTGGATTTATCTTGGCGGTTGAAGGAGGAGAAAGGATTTCCATTGCCAGTCTTCTTTGGCTTCACGCACTCACGTTTGAAGTGCCCTTTCTCACCATAGTTGAAACAAGTTACCTTTGACTTGTCGAATCCAAAGGTTGTGTCCTTGGTTGCAACCAAGTTTTGTCCGGTCTTTTTGACAAACTTCTTAGCCCGTCGGACAGCACTTGCTAAGGCCCACATGATATCCATTTGTTCCAACTCAGTCCCATCCACCTGCTCGTAATCTTCATCAGCTAATGACAGTTCCCAATCTTTCCAGCAATTAGCCTATCATAAGAGTGGACTACAACAGCTAACAGGTCCATGTGCTTTTTAGCCACCTCAACTGTCACATTCCCGAAGTTTTCGGTCTTCGGCTTTGCTGCATTTGCTTCGGGTATAGTATGTTGGGTACTAGATGACCCTGACGTTTCAGTCCATGAAGTAGAGGTTTTGAGCTGAACCAGGTGAGTTTGACACAAGGCAGTCTGCAGTGGTGCTCCAGATGTCTTACCCTGAGGAGTCGCGTTGTAAAGAGCCGGATTCTGATCATAGTTGGACTTTTGGGCTCTATACTTCATCTGTAGCTCTTCCTCTCTCAGTTTCAGAATAAAATCATTGATATCTAACTTAGTTAGCATACCATTTTGTCTGAGATTTGATACGAAGGAAGCCCATTTCTCCGGTAATCCATCAGCAAAGTTGGACACTTTATCTTCCATCGAAGTCGTTACCCCATGAGTGTGCATCTCACTCATCAAGTGGTAGAATCTATCGATTACATCATCTAGGCTTTCTTTTCCCATCGAGGAGAATTGTCGAACTCTTTCTTTAAAGTCTTAGCCTTTATGGCCTTCAGTGATGCGTTTCCATCATACCTTTTCTCTAATGCATCCCATAGTTTCTTTGCTTGAGTATACTCTGAATATGGTGGAAAATCCTTCGGAATAGACTATGTAAGCAGAGCATATACTTTCTTTTCTGCATTGTGTTTTGCCTTTTATCCATCAGTCATGCTACTCAGTGTAAGTTTGACACCGTCAGCTCCAACAGGCATGCTATACCCCGACTCTATAACCTCCCACAATTTGTATCTACTCCAATTAAGTAGATTTTGAAACATTGCTTCCATTGTGGGTAGTCGTCTAACGTGATAAGCTTTAGGGGGTTATTATGAATTCCCACTTCGTTCTCTAATAGCAGTTGGTTTTGTATACGTTTGTTTCCTCCTGTTGTGTAAGCTGAATACTGGTCCTCCATTTCACTAAGCTTTAATTTTTAACAAACTGTTTTTAAGTGTGCGAATGAAGGTAGGCGATTGGACTATTCGGGCGATTGAACTATGCGGATGGTTCAATCGTGAGACTGAACTAATGCGGATGAGTCAGTCGGACGAATGAACTAATGCGGTTGAATAGTCTGAATAGAGTTCTCAGTCGTACGAATGAATCCAATCGTGCGTATGGGGAATGCGAATGAGTTCAGTCATGCGATTGATTCAATCGTGCGATTGAAGCTACTGAAATTCGAAAATTTCTAAGTTTAACGTGGTTTGGCTGCAAAAACTCGAAATTTCACTAACCCTAATTGTCGTATGCCGGAAAAACTGAACTTTATGAACAGGAAACGTCTAAGACACCGTTTGACACAAAAAGATTGCGTTTTAGTGAAAAAAAACAAAATTTGTATCAAAACGATTGAATCACACGCAATCAAGAGCCAAAGCTCTGATACCACTGGACGATGTGCTAACTGATTAACGTGTATACCGAACGAAATAGTGCGGAATCCTATTTGATTGGCGATCCAATCGGTGAGAAAGCACGTTGAAACAATTATGTATTGAATCTAACGTTAAGAGTCGATTAGGAATCGATCTACTGCGATCTATGAACTTGGAGTATGATCTTAGAGGTCTCTAGACGGCTAGGGTACGTTTGGAGTCGAAGTGTGTTCAATGCTTATGTTTTTCCACGAATTAGGTAGTATTTATAGGTTAGGGGTGCTAATTTAGGCGACTGAACCATTAGCATGGTTCAGTCGTGCGATTGAGTCATGCGGTTGGTCCATACGCACGACTGAGTGTTCAGTCGTGCGACTGAGCCAATCTTATGTGACAATCATACGACTGATCCAGTCTCCTAGTCCAGTCGTGAGACTAAGTCATTCGCATGCGTATGGTCTATTAGCATGGGCCATTCGTATGATAACTTCATGTTATTAAGTTTGAACGTATTAATTGTCATTACATTATTTATATTAGTTAAATCAACCACAAACCTATATAATCAAGTCAATATGCGTTAAACAACTCATTAATGAAATAGCAAACATGATAAACACAAACAAACATTTACTTTTCATTAAGTACCCAACTATTAAAAATGTGTAAGACATTAAAGACATTACATTAAGTTCAGAAACTAGGGACACATGTACCTACATACATCTTCCAAAGTGCTAGACTTGGTGGTTCTGGATAGAGGGTTTCAGGTTGAGACATGGTGGATGGAGATAATGAAGTTGTTGGTTGAGGAAGTCCTCACTATTCACCTGAGATGCCAGCTCTAGAATTGCATTTGTGATGATTAGATCCTCGGACAAGGAGAACAAACTTTTCGCACCTTCCATCTCAGCTTCGAGAAATTTAAATTGTTTTTCTGAGGCTTCGACTTCATCTTTGGAAGTTTGAGGGAATGCACTATATGTCCCAATTGTTTCAGTTGTTGGCCTCAGTCCTTATTTCCCCTTCGAAATGAATCTCAGTTTCATTTGGAACTTAGGTTGACCAACTTCTTCCTTAGTGGTACAAGGTTCACTTAACCTTGAAGCTCTTCAGTTCCAAAATATACCATAGCCGCATCTGGGCTTGGCTGATCTAAAGAAGATCTCAATAGAAACTTGGAGAAGATCCTGTTGAAATCTCTGAGCATCCTTGGGTCCATTTGCTAGACAACTTGAGGAGGGCTCAGGAAAGACTGTTGCTGTGGGAGCAGGGTATCTAGCAGATATAGAAGTTGAAGTTTGGCTATGTGGTTTCTCTGTTGTTTGTCTCTGAACATTCTCCCCTTTTTTGGTAGCATCATCTTGAGAGCTAGATGAGCTAGAGGAAGAGGTCAATGAGACCTGAATAGGTACGTGCGTAACATATCTCTCAATCTGTTTCTCAGCTAGTTGAGCCTTGAGATTTTCAATCTCAAGTTGCTGAGTGGCAGACCTATCCTATAAAGTCCTAACCTTTGATTCAAGATTTAAGACTTTAGAAAGTAGGTCTTGAATGGTGAGTTTCATACTTCCCTCATCTTCTTTTGAAGAATCACAGGGAGATGAGGTAACATACCTTGTATGTTCATCCTCACCACTAGATGTGGTTTCTTGGCACCCTAGTTTCCCTTGCCTAAGGATGACTCTTTTAGATTCATCGAAAGGCATGGTTGTCGTAGATTCAGTCTCAGAGATGGTACCACTGGCCTGAGGATCCAATGAGTTTCCTTTAGTAGTGGCAACTGAATATATATTAGTCCCCTCCACATCCGTGGGACTCACCACAGTTGGTTTAGCTGATGTGTACTAGAGATAAGAGGTCCCTTTAGGCTCTCTTTATCAGATGGAGGGTGTTGTGGATTAACTTCATTACCATGAAGAGATGTAATATGCTTATCATTTCTAATTAAAAGGTTAGTAAAGGATAGGGAAGTGAAGCCCACTAACCCGGGACATTGGTCATTGTCCATTGGCATTGAGCCTTTGGTGGGGCTGTCCCTTTTTGGTTTCATAGGAGAGTGGTGGGACTCATCCTGAGGGCTTGTGGCCTGGGTTTGGGGCACAAGGAATTGAGATTAAGGAGACTCAAATTCCATATTAAGGTCAAATGAGAAGGATGGTGAGACATCTGACTGAGTAGGAGCCTATGGTTCCACTCTAGTCTTTTGGGTTTGAACATGAGGGGCTTGCTCAATCAGAGTAGATTGAGCAAGGGTTAGTTTACGTCTCTGATATATGTGTTTGATGGGTTGAGCAGGAAGATCTGGCAAATTGAGGGTAGTTGCTGGTGTGGGTTCATCACTAGTGGGGTGAACATGGATGTCACCAGGAGCCATTGGATCAATCATACCTGGAAGAAGTGCACTCTCTCTTCCAGTGAAATTGGTTGACACTGTCTTCAAGATCTTGAAGATGGGCAGCCTCATTTGATGAACATGTAAAGTCATTGCACAGGCAAGCTTACTCTGGTCTAACTCCCAGTTGATTATGTGCGGAATGAACCTAAGATAGATAAAGAATGTGTCCTTTTGAAGGTTTTCCATGAGGTTAGTTAGCACACCCCTTGAGTAGTTGAAGCGAAGGCTCTTCACCAATCCATGAACTAGGCAGCCCAGTTCATATGGGATTTGATCCCATCCCCCAGACTTGTTTGATAAACAATGGAGAATAGCATGCAGTAGGAACTTCTAGTTGTAGAAGAAGTTAAACTTGTAGACAGTAGACCTTCTTACATCTCCACCATAACCCATCAGGGTGTATGTATCATCTAGATCTGACTTGGGGACCTAGTAGGGGCGCCTTCATCATGGAGCTCCAGCCAGAAATGTTTAACCTAATAACCCTAATTCTGTTTACGAGTACTATCTGACCGTTACCCCAAAATTCTTCCATGTGATTCAAGTAAACGGTAGGGTTCACAATCAAAGCAGTAAAGTAGGTAGATTGGGTAAGAAAGGAGATGATGTTTGAGAAGTCGGCATCCTTGTAGAGTCAAGGAGTGCGACTTGGTTGTGTTTAGGGTTGAGTGCCATTGTGAGAAAGAACAGGGAAAACAAGTTTGAGTAGAGTGAATTTGGGGTGAAGGAAGCTTTGGACAGTAAATTTTGTAAAAAGATTAAAATGAAGAGTCGGATTATTTGGAATGGCGGTTTTTGGGGGTTGTGGATAAGGTGAAAAGATGGTTTGGGGCTAGATGTGACAGTGGCGGTAAGGTTAAAAACCATTAAAAAAAATTCCGACATCATTAAGAAAATCTTTACTTTTTACTTTGTGGGGCCTTAGATTTCCATTACAAAGGAAAGTTTTCTTCCGAAGGATTTTCTGTTCCGAAGTCAAAACTTACTTCCGAAGGTAAACAAATTTACTTCCGAGAGTAATAAGGTCTTCAGAATGGAGAGTTTTGTATGCTTCGAAAGTAGATTTGAAACTCAATCAATCGCTTCTTCCGAGACTAAAACAGTTCCAAGAAGAATTCCCTTTGGAGAAATCTAGCTTCAGAAGATATGAAACAAATCTTCCGAAGGTTAATTTCTCTATGGAAAACCCATACTTAGAAATTTAAACTTTTGTAACAGGGTTTAGATTGTTTTGACACAAGACATTACACATTTCTAAACGGTTTTTCAAGTGAGATAGACTAATCAATATTTATCATACCAATTGCTGTAATAAGATATTTAAATCCTTGTTCATCAAAAGCCTTAGTGAACAAATCACATATTGTTCATTTGAGTCAACTTTGATTAGTTTGATTAGGTATTTCTCATAAATATCTCTAACGAAATGGTACCTGATATCAATGTGCTTTGTCTTAGAGTACTTCATAGGATTTTCCATGATGGAGATAGTACTATTGTTGTCAATGTGAATAGGAGTGCTTATGAAGTTGAATCCATAGTCTAGCATATGATTTTGAATCCAGAGCAGTTGAGCACAGCAACTTGCAGCAGCAATGTATTTAGCTTTAGTAGTAGATGTAGAGACACAGATTGTTTCTTGCATTGCCATGAGATGATCCTTCCACCAAGAAATTGACATCCTCCTGATATGGATTTCTTGTTAATGTTGCAGCCACCATAGTCACTATCTGAGTAGCCATAGATATTGAAGTTGCCATTCTTGGGATACCAAAGGTCTAATTTAGGTGCTTCTCTAAAGTATCTAAGAATTCTCTTGGCAAAAACTAGGTGAGACACCTTTGGAGCAGCGTGATATCTTGCACAAACATATAGCAAACATGATATTCGGTCTACATGCTGTGAAATACATCAAAGAACTGATGATTGCCCTATACTGATGTTCATCAGTATCCTCCCCCTTAGAGGTAGGAGAAAGGTCATGGTTTCTGGGTATGGGTATGTTGGTTGGCTTACAATCCTTCATATCAAATCTCTCTAAGATATCAGAGACATACTTAGATTGATTGATAAAGAACCCTTCCTTTATCTGCTTCACCTGAATGTCCATTTTCCCATGGAACTCATCTCAAACTTCTTCTTCATAATGCTCTCAAAGTCTTTACACATTTGGTCATTTGAAGAACCAAAATGATATCATTAACATAGACCTGAACGAGCAATATGTCTTTCCCAAACTTTTTAACAAAAAGAGTCTTATCAATGTTCCTCTAGCATAACCATTCTTTAGGAGAAACTAAGACAAGGTCTCATACCACAACCTTGGTGCCTGGTGCAACCCATAAAGAGCTTATCCAGTTTGCACACATAGTTAGGTGTTGTGGGTCTTCAAATCCTGGAGGTTCGCACACATAGACCTCCCTATCTATATTTCCATATAGAAAGGCACACTTAACATCAAGTTGATAAACAGTAAGGTTCTTGGATGCAGCATCAGCAAGAAAGATTCTAACTGCCTCAAGTCTTGCAACAGGTGCAAAGACATCAGTATAATCAATTCCTTCCTCTGGGGTGTATCCTTGAACAACCAGTCTAGCTTTGTTTTTAATGATCAAGCCTCTATCGTCTCTTTTGTTCCCGAAAACCCATTTGGTGCCTATAGGTACTTGACCAGATGGTAGGGGGCAAAGGTTCCAAACTTTTTGTCTCCTGAATTGAAGCAATTCCTCTTGCATTGATTCAACCCAACTACTGTCTTTTAAGGCTTCTTCTAGTTTCTGGGTTCCATCCAAGACAAGAAGCATGAGTACAGGTAGACATTCCCTTGATGAGTTTGTCCCCTTGTTCTCACACCTTCAGAGACTTCTCCTATGATGTTCTTAGTTGGATGAGTGTTATGGATCCTTAGTCTAGGAATCACTTCCATTTGCAAAGATAGATTGAAGTTGGACATATTTTACTCAGGAACATGAACACTTGGTCCAGCTGTTGTTTCATGTCATTAAATAAGGACTGACTAAATGAAAGAGAAACATCATCATCAATGATTGGCTGAGAAGCGACATTAATAGTTGCACCTTCCTTTAGAATACTGCTTCTATCAACCGGGTGTTGTTTAGTGTCACTTAAAGGAACACTGGTTGAAGCTTCACTATCTCTTGAATGAGTCATGCTACTTGATCTTAAGATAGTTGAAGCTGGATCTTCAGTCACTCTTGGAGAATTTGAACAAGGTCTGGGCAACTCAAACAGTTGATCATGATCATTTTCAGGACCTGCTCTAACTAAAACATTCTCATAAGATGAATTAGAATAGTTGGTAAACAATTCAATGTCAAAAATGTAATCAGGGCCATTCCCCCTAAAACAAGGAGTGTGCTCATTAACAACAATGTTGGATGATTCTTCAAATTGTTAATTTTTGATGTTATAAACTCTATAAGCAATAGAGTTGGAGGAATATCCAACAAAGATGGCATCATCCGAGTTCTCTGCAAATTTTGCCAAGTTGTCTTTTGTGTTAAGTATGGTACACCTGTTGTCAAAGGACCTTAGAAAACCAATGAATAGTGGCCTCTTGTTCCATATTTCATAATGGTTTTTCCATGTGGCTTAACTACAAGAACTCTGTTCTACACATAGCATGTAGTGACTAACATAGTTTGAGTAGCCTCAATAAGTGTCATGTTCCTCCTCTCAGCTACATCGTTTTGTTAAGGAGTTCTAGGAGCACTATATTGTCTAGCAATCCCTTTTGAGTTACAGAGTGAGTCAAGAACTTGATTCTTAAACTCGGTCCCTTGATCACTTCTAATTATTTTTACATTGTGATCAATTTGATTTTCTATTTTAAGAATAAAAGATTCTAACATTTCAGTAGTTTCTTCCTTAGTTCTTAAAAAGAATATCAGGTATATCTTGTAAAATCATCAACTATCATAAGACAATATGATTTCCTTCCAATGCTCATTATACTTGCTGGACCAAAAAGATCCATGTGCAATAAGTGTAATGGGGTGGTGATGGAGTTAACAAATTTGGATTTATGAGATGCCCTATGTTGCTTCCCTTTTAGGCATGCAACACAGTTATCTTTGCAGAAAAATTCCTTTTTTGGCAAACCATGTACCAAGTTATTTTTAACCAATTTATTCATGGTTTTAGATTTACATGACACATTTGTTTATTCCATAGTGTTGACTCATCACCATCAACTTTGGAAAGAAAGCACGATACTTCTCCGAGTAGGGAAGCATAGTTCATATCCAGCTTGTATATATCCCCTTTCCTGGGGAGATCTAAGAAGCACCAATTCTGGAGGAATGGTCATCCCAGGTTTGAGGATAATGCACACATGTTCTATGAAAAGCATTTGGTGCTTTTGATCACATAATTAAGAAACACTTAAAAGACTATGTTCAAACTGTTTGACAAAGTGTACTTTATCGACCTTCAACTTGCCGTTGGATACACCCCTCTGCCAAAAATGTATCCTCAAGCCTCACCTCCAAACTAAAAAGGACCTCCATCAAAATGTTAAAATTGTTGAAGGACAGATCTGTTCCCTGTCATGAGCCTGGAGCATCCACTATCTACAATCCACACATTATTGTTCTTGTTGTATGGATGTCCCTGCACATAAGGTGAAAAAGCTAGTTTTTATTGGAAACCCAAGCCTTGTTGGTCTTAGGCTCTTCGAATGAGGATTTTATTAAACCAAAATTTATGCATAGGGGTTCAATAAGTGATTGTGAATAGGAGGTATGGGCTACAACATCTTCTTTGATCTTCCATTCCATCCCTTAGTTGATCATGGAAGATGAGCTTGTTGAAGCTTGAGCAGCATCGCATTCTTCCGAAGATTCTTTCTTCTCGGAAGAAACCTTCACCACCTTCTCTCCAAAGAAGTCTTCTTCTTGGATGGTTTCAAGGGGACTCTCTTGGCTTTCTGAGTCTTCATAGCTTTAGCTTCCGAAGCCATTTTCCTTCGGAAGAAGGATTTTCTTCTGAAAGCAACCTTGCTTCGGAAGCAAGCTTTCCCTTTTTCATCACTTGGACCATTTGATAGGGTCAAAATGAGAAACCTTCCCAGACACATGCTTCCTTAACATTATTTGAATAATGTATGCTAGCAGGATTGAAATAAAATATTTTAATATTTTTTTAGGAATGTCAAGGTTGTTGTTTCTTGTTCTTCTTGTCTTCAAAAACAATATTTCCCTTTCCTTTCTGATCCTTTTTTTGGATAGGTGTGTTGGTACTACACACTTTTCTAGGTTTAGAAGTTCCCACCATCTGGAATCCAACTGAAATGAACACACCCTTTTGCTTTGGGCCTATCTTTATCTTTAATTCAACCACTTTTTAGCAGTTTTTCAGGTTGCGTTAGCCCGGTTTCTTCTAGTTTTGGTGGTAAGAGGTTGGTCATCACTGGTAAGAGGGGTAAGGTTTACCTGAATCTTCCCTATGATGGTCTCCACACTTGCATCACTCTTTGACTCATGAGAAGATGGGTCAGCAGATGGGACTTCTTGCTCTTTAGTACCACACCTTGGTTGTCTAATAGACTCATAAGAGTGTGGTGGAGCAATTTCATTGGTCCCCAACCCACCTTTGTTTGATAACAAAGTTTTGAGTGACAGCATGATACAAGAATGGCTTGGAAGTTTTGCTCTGAGATAGCATTCTTCCTAGCTTGAGCCTCAGCTGTGACAAGTTGGGCTTAAGCCTTAGACAATTTGGATATTAAATCCTTTATTTGAGTCTTATAGTTTGTGTGTTCTTGTTTTAAAAGAGACATAATTTTCTCTAACTCTTCAATTTTTCTTTGATGGTTAGATTTAGCTCTTCTAAAGTCAAATTTTAAAATTTATAGACTCAATATCAGATTTAATTTCCATATTGTAGTCCTGATATAGTTTTACCTAAGCAATACAAGCTGGAATACAAAGATGTTCATATACCTTGTTGTCATCTGTTCCAGCCATTAGTGCTTGAGTAGGAGTCACATCCTGGACCATGAAGCTCTAGTCAACTTCTTGAGCTACAGCTGTTGTTTCAGTTGACTTCCTATGGGCTTTTGGTGTGGAGGCATTTGAGAAGGCATGAGAGGTTCCCAGATTTGACTTGGGAGCCTTGTATTCCCTAGCAAAATGATCAAGTTGGTTATACTTGTAATACTTTGCCTTGGTTTTGTCAAACTCAAACTCGCTGCTAGTTGGGTTTTGAGGGAATTGCCTTCCAGTTCTCTTAAAGAACTTCTTTGCTCTATAGGTAAGCATAGCCATTTGTTGGACAATGTCCATGTACTCTACATCATCTGGGCTAAAGCACTCTAGATCATCAAAGCAAAACTGATGATCACCAGAGTACCCACTTCCTGAAACAAAGGCACAGTTGTACTGGAAAGAACCTTGTTGAGCCTGTTGAGACCTTGGAGTCTCATGAAATGTGATATAGGGTCCTGAAGAACAGGATGGCTACTGCGAGTAAGTCAAGTATTGCGGAGGTTGGGTGTGTCCTGAGCCTTCAACAACCATTAAAGCGTTGCTAGCAGGAAGGCTTGAGGGTCTGCTCATCAGATGGCCCCTCTTATTTTCCATCTCTACACGGTATCCATCAAGAATTTCGTATATTTTAGTCATGGTGAGGAAGATCATATTCTCTGTCCTTTTGATGGAGACACAGTAGAATGTCCACTCATTTGGAAGTGCACTCATGAATTTTCTTGAGAGATCTCTGAAGTCAATGGCAACTCCTATAGACTAAAGGGAAGTAATATGATCCATGTACCTGAAGTGTTGCTGGCTAAGGGTCTCTCCAGCAATTTTTTTAAATTTCTCAAACTGTTACTTGAGTGAATCTTTCTTGGAGTCGTTGGAGTTAGAGTACGTTTATGACATTGCATCAAACAGCTCTTTGGCTGACTTGCAATGCTCAAACCCCACCATGATGGAGTTGGGTATAATAGTCATAAGAGCCGTCATAGCATTGCTATCTATGTCTATCTTCATCCGTTCTTCATCTGAATAGTCTTCAACATCCTTCTTGATCATGGCACCAAATCCTCCAGGTGCTGTAACCTTGTAGGACCATTGATGATAGATAACCACATTTTACCATCAAGGTACCTGATGAAACCTTCTTTACGTCTGCTCTATTTTCTAAAGTTTTCAGTGGTGATGATGGGTGTTTTGGTCATTGTCCCAATCTCAACTTTAGATTTTTGAATAAGGGCCATTTTAAAGTGTGGTGAAAGGAGGTGTGAAAACAAGTTGATTTGGATGGTAAGATCACACAATCAAGAGCCTAAATAGCTCTGATACCAATTACAGGATCGGTTTTTGTCACTAAACACTTGGTTTTCTCTCAAATTTACTTATACTCACACAGTTATGATGAAGCAGAATCTCTCAAAAAGTTGATTATAATATAATAAGTAACTTAAGAAGACAAGAAAATAAGTTTCAAGGTACTTGTATATAATACTTCTCAACTCAAAGTTTACAAGTCTTTTACAAGCATGATACAAGAGTTACAATGAGAAACTATATATACTATCACCTACAGCCGGTTATTCTTTGATACCAGCTGGAATCCTCTAACTAAAGCATATACTACAAAGCTATAGTTAAGGTATCTTAGATAATGTCTTATCTATGATATGGTAGTCATGACATGTCCATGACTTACCTTTTGTCACCTAAAGTTGGCAACTATACTAACAATAACGGTAAACAGTGGAAGAAAGTATGGTTAACTGCATGGCCTTTTCAGAAAACACCATGTAGTATCAGAGGTCTGCAGCAGAGTGTCAGAGACCATACTTATATCCATCGGTCCATAGTAGCATCTTCCGAAGGTTAATTGGCTTCGGAAGAACAAGTTCTTCCGAAGCCTTTTATACTTCGGAAGAGGCTGCTTCTTCTGTGGCTAGGGGACTTCTACTTCGGAAGTCACTATCTTTGAATTATTCTAAGTTTTGAACTTTGGAAGAGAAGACTTTGTATTCGGAAGTTGGAGCTTTTCCTTCGGAAGTTGATATTGCACTTTGTCTTCGAAGAACTCCATTTCTTTCGGAAGAACTCCATTTCTTTCGGAAGTTCCACACTTAGCTTGAGAAGTCCTTTATGAGTTGCACCAATAAATAGTCTAAGTGTTTTATTTTGGTTGCGCGAGCCTTTCTAGATCCAACACACACACACACACACACACACACACACACACATATATATATATATATATATATATATATATATGTATACGTATATGTATGTATATATATGATCGATTTGTTCAATTCTAGTATTTGATGAGGCTTTGATAGTTAAACATAATTTAATGATACATATATTGTTCAATATATATATATATATATATATATATGTATGTATATATATATATATATATATATATATATATATATATATATATATATATATATATATATATATATATATATATGATCAATTTGTTCAGTTCTAGTATTTGATGAGGTTTTGACAATCAATCTTGATTGGGATTGAATTTGCTAACTTTCAAGGAAACTAAAGAATCTATAATGTTTATTGATTATGCATGAATAAATAAAGCTTTGTGATGATTTTTCATGCAATTTTGCTATAAAATTGAAGATTCAAAGATATCAAAAGTTTAGTCTATTTACAATGATTTTCATCTTCATCTTTTGAAGACTTAAATCAGATAATCTCACAATGGCAGAAAGCCGATTTGACTCTTTTGTAGGTATGAAGAAAGAAAAATTGTCAGATTTGATTGATTGAGGACACCTCTCCTTGGTATTTTGGTCATTCAAGAACCTCATTTTCTTCCTCCTTAATCACGGTTTTCAGCAGCTTTACAAAGGTGTTTGTATGTCTTTTATTTGGATGTTATTTGTTGTTGATAGCTAGTTCAAACACATATATATGATCCTATGTTCTTGGTTTTGTTGATGTTATGTTATAACCTTAATTTTCAGATTACAAATCATAAGATTAAGGTATTATTCCGCTGCGTTGTTCAAGTTTAAATGGTTAAACTATCTTGATAATGGTCCAACAAACCCAACAATTAGAGTTTAAATCCGAATCTGTTTTCAATAACTTTAACTTTTCAATCATCTTTGTTTTGTAATCAAGTATGCTTGTTACAGAAGAAACAAGATCAGTATTTAGCGTGTGGGTTTCATGTGGGAACACGGCTTGCTGAAATTCGTTTCTTTGATATCTAGCTCGAGAGATTTTAGTCTATTGATCATATCCATAAGTATTGTGTCGACATAAACTCTTTCTTGCTTCAGCATTTTAACTTGATGATTCCATGCAGATGGAAGAGAATCAAGAACCTTTTGAATTTGTTCATGATTACTGAGATCAGGTACATGCTTCTTTAGATTATTTGCCAGCTTTAAGAATCGTTCAATTTTGGGTTCTTGCATGTGAGAGAGAGAAGAAGATGGAGTGTGTGTCTAGTTCTTGGAGTATGGTGTATTGAAAACAACCAAAGACACACTCCCCAAAAGCGGCCACCAAATATGTTAAAAGGATGGGGTTTTCCCCCCAAAACCAATCTCCAATTTTTATAAACGTTATAATAGATATATAATTAACCTTTTAATTATATAACTCATACACACTTTTATTATTTGATGTTATTTAACTAAATTAAACAATATTACAAATAATATCCATGAACAAAATATCCCTATAAGTTGTTCAATCTCATATGCAACTTATTTATAAAACCCATTTTTCTAAATTTGTATTTATTTAATTGCATGATCATATCATCAGTTAAATATCAATTGGTTTTTTGAAAAGCTTGTTATTGGGTATGACCCGACTTGGATCATAACGTACTAATAACCTCAAAGTTCTATGTGTCTTGGGCATAAAGAATCCACATAAATTCAGAGAAACTGTTGAAGAGAATCGTGAAGCTTTAAGAGTCGAAAATGATAGTAAACTGGAGTCTGTGACAACCCATGATGATAAGGCTGGAAAAGCTGATAACAAAAAGAAAGAATCCGAGACTAACGAGATGCTAAAGGTAACAGAAGAGGAACAACAAAAAATCACAAGGTTTGCAACTGTGAAAAGAGCTTAGCTGCAGAACGAACTATCATGGGTCTTCGTTATGAGACTGTTCAGGATATGTGTTCTTCATCTTGCAAAATGAGATTATTTTGGGATTTATAAGGCCAATAGATTGTTACTGGAAAATGAAAAGGAATAAAATAATCAATGAGGAATTAAAAAAATGAAATTGCTTTTTCAAGGAAACTTAACGAAGCATTGGCTGAAAATGATCTTTTAAGAAGAACCATTTTGGAACGTAATGTTGAAATTAATATTTTAAGAGAAAGGGTTGTTTTAGCTCAATTTGAAACAACTCAGCTTCAAACAAAGCTTGATAAATGGACCCTTTCACACATGAAAAGGACGAGCTTATTGATAAAAAACTAGGGGTGCGGGTAAAACATGGGATGGATATAAATCTGATGGTGAAATTGTATTTAATTCTGTTCCACCTGCTTATACTTTATGTTATTCACCAATCCCCAGACCTCATTCAACAAATAATTTGATTGAAGCTGTAGAAACTAATCATTTAAATGCAAGTTTAAGTAGTGTTAATCTTAAAGAGGTTAGAGATGTGCAGGATTCTCCTGTAGGTTTGGGATTCCTCAGGCAGGGGTCCGATAAGGAGATTAAGCATGATTCCACTTCTGATGCTCCAACACCAATATCAGTTGCTTCTCCAACTTTCTTCAACAAATTCAAAGCAGGTAACGTTCTTTCGTTTGTTCCCGTCAGGTTTTTCAAAGAAGGAACAATTGTTGAATCATAAGGCAATGAGAATCCTATAATCGAAGCCGACATAATAGGAGGTGTCAATCAAGATCCTTTGGAACAGATCTATGTATACGAGACCGGATAAGCTCAGATGATGAATCAAACACAGAGGAGCGTGTTGGTTCCTCAGAGATCAAGATATCTCCTGACATTGTCAAGTAACAAAAGCTTCCAAAAGCTGAATTAAGATCAATAAGGATCTCTTCCCTAATTGCAAAACAACCCAATCAGTCAATGAAGATCTCATTCCCCGTTCAGCACGAGAAAATTCAGAACCAGCAAGAATCTACTACAAGCTCAAAGCAATCCTCATCCCCACCTGCATCACATAGTTCAGTCAAGCATCAAAAGCCTTTCAAGGCTGTTTTGAGTGTGGAAAAAAAGGTCATGTGGTAAAGAAGTGCCCTCAAAGACTTGCTTCGAATGGTAAAGGCAAAATGAATTCCTTTTCCAAATGTAAGTCTACAAAGAATGTTCGAGATGGTAAAGGCAACACGGGTTGCTTCTCTGGTTCAAGAGGTAAAAAGCACACATCTTTGAATGGTTGGATGAAAAACTCACTATCCAAACCTTTTCATATAAAGCCTGTTTCATATGATTCAATGATGAAAATGACCAAAGGTTCAAAACCAAATTCTTTTCCTTCTATTCTTATACAAAAAATGTTTTCCAAATTTAATTCATTCAAATCTAAATTAATTGAATCAAAACAAATTTAGCAAATTAAAAAGAAGGATACAGATATCCTAGATTGTTTAAACAGTTATGTGCAGAAGTAGGTTTGTTATGTTGATGAAAAAGGAACTTCCAGGACTACGATGGCTTGATTTCCCCTTTAAAACTAATCTGTTAATGAGTGTAGGAATAATTTAGGAGGACTGTTAGTAATCCGGTTTACTGACAGGGATTGTTCATAGTTCAAATTTAAGGCAGAACAAACAGGTTAAGGTCATGGTATTTTATCCACTATCTGGATTTTTATCTACACAATCACAGTTCTCACTTCGCAATCACTGCATATTTCTTGAGCATTCATTTCTTATCTTCATATCAGTGTAGTTTGGAAGACCATCATTAAGAAATTTTTATTTTTGTACAGTTTTATAAAAAAATAATAAATAATAATAAATAATAAAAGTTTGCAAAAATAAAAATTTAGGGGGAGAGTATAAGTAAATAAAAATGAAAAGAGAACTGGGAACTTGATTTGAGATGATTAAGAAATGATTGTATATCTTCTTGAATGCTTGTTTTTGCATCTTTGGAAGCACTCAAGATTAGAGATTTGGGAAAGATGTTCCAATATCTTTACAAAGGATGCACTCGAAAAGCGGAGCATATAAATAGGGGGAGCTTATGAGATGAAAAATTTTTCTCAACAGATTTAGAAAGATTCAAATGAAGATCTTTCTATTGTTGACTTTTTGATGCTGATTTCATTTGAAGATGTTAATAATGATAGACTAAGGGGGAGTATTGTTGGAGCTGTAAAAGATAGTCTATATTATCAACACAATAAAAGTCAACAAAAGTCAACGTCATCGTCAAAGTCAACAAAAGTCAAACCCAACACGTTCGAGACAAGACGTTGAAGATTTATATGACTAGGAGTTATATTGTAATAAGTATATTTTGTGTGAACAAAATATTTTATCTTGTTTTTAGTCATTTTTATGCTTAATATGTAATTTTGTATTAATTAGCCTAAGTCTAGGGAGTAAGTGCAATTAGTGAATATTAGTCTAGACAATAAATAGGTAATTTTCATTAGTGTGGTTAATGGTTGACAGACCATTTGATTGGGGTTTTCATATTATTCAAATCATTTGCAATCATATTAGATCAATTTGGGGTTTTATTGTGTTTATCATTATTTGATCCATAATTCTTCATGTTATTTGATTCAAGTGTGTAACCTGGGCTAACAGTTCATTTTCATTCATAAATCAAGTGTTTTCACTTTATTTTTAGATGAGAGTATCTAAAGTTCTAGGTTTTGTTTGTATATTAGAAGTTTCACATATTGTTCTAGAGTTTATCTTAGAGTTTTGCTTGAAGGTTATATCTTACCATATCTCTGACTTTCATCTACTTTTGTTCTTAATCATGAATAAAAGTCTTATACTCCATTATACTTTTGTTTGAGGATTTGGTTTTCAAATTTAGACTTACACTTAAGAGTTTTAGATGAAAGTCTATACGAAACTAGTTATGTCTGATACTCTTCCGTGTTTTAGATGCAAATCTTTATTCTTTACCAATTAGACAAAAGTCTTTCTATTATGATACAATGTGTTATTATTTGGACAAAACTATTTGTTGCTTAGACGAAAGTTAACTTTTATCAAAAACTTCATCATGGTAAACATTAACTTTGTGATTGGCATGGCCAACAAGCCTCCAGGATTAATATCTACAATTGATTTCTTATACTAAAAGTTAATGATGAATCATTTTTATATTATACTTACCTTAGTTCATGGTACTCTATTCAAAATGGTCCTTATAAGTCGACAGTTCCTAGCGTTAATGGTGTTATTCCTAAGGATGTGTCTCAATACTCAAAAAGGATCATAAACTAGTTGAAAGAAATTATAAAGCCTTGGTAGTTAGATTAAGTATAGGGGTTTGTTTGTAATAGTTAGAGCATAAAAGTTTATATTAGTAAATGTGATAACTTTCAAAAAGTTTGTTAATGAGTTTGTTAATGGGGAGTACATGCCCTAATTTGGTTGTTTAATTTGGAGACTAAAAGGCTATAGTTGTACATTTTTTATTTTCTTTTATTTTCTTCTTGTTAGATCTAGGATGAATAGGACTAGGATCATTTTATATAGGCTTCGAACTTTAATCAATATTTGCAATGAACAATTGTAAATCATTATTATGTCGTATGCATTATATATATAGTGTTGGATCTTGTATGCCCAAGACACATACAAGATTGATGTGGTTAGTATGTTATGATCCAAGTTGGATCATACCCAATAACAAGCTATAGAAACACCAATAAGTGTTTATTGGTTGATAAGATCATACAAATAAACATTGACACCAATTTAGAAAATGGGTTTTCTAAAACATTGCTTTGTAATAGATCAACATTATATGGATAGTTTGTTCATGAGATATTATATGTTTCATTATTTAATTGAGTTAAGTAATAACAAATAAATGTGTATTAATGTTATAAAATTAAAAGAGATTTTAATTTTATAAAGTAGTGGGTTAGGAGTGTAACATTTTGGCAAAATGAAAATGGGAGGAAACCCATTTTATTTAGATGCTTTTCGGCTGCCCAAAGGGCCAAGCATCCTTGCTTTTGTCTTGGTCTTTTGGAAGACATAAGGAAATTTTTACAACACTCCTCTCTCCAACAAAACACTTTCTCATACACACACACATTGTAAACTCTCAGAAGAAAGCTGAAATTTCGGATTCAAGGAAGTGGAAGCTGAAATTTCGGATTCTTAGTGTGCCATGGAAGAGAGTTCTTTGGTGTTGCTCCCTAACAAGCTTGGTGTTTGGAAGGACTTTTGGGAATACAAGCTTGAGGTTTTCTCCTTTGAAGGCTAGACTTTCAATAATATCATCTTCTTCATCTTTTACATCCACAACTCGTACAAGAAAGGCTGTATCTTTGCACACCCTATGGTTGTCATGTTTTGTTTGATAGCACATTACTTCACATATATTATTGATCCTTATTCTTGGTTTTGTTTGTGTATTAAATGGTGAAAATTTTCAGATTACTAACCATATCTTAAACCTATATTCCGCTGTGATTTTCAAATTTAAATGGTTAAACTAGCTTGATTAACATGTAGCAAAACCCAACAACGGCATCTAGAGCGGTTGTGTGGAATATGTGCTTCAAAAGGTCTTGAAAAATTAGTTTTCATGGACTTTTTCAACCCATTAGGGGCTGTTTTGTTGTGGATATATGAATCCCTTATGTTTCAAAGTTTATTCTTGCATGCTTTAGTATAAACCTTTAAAGATTTACATCAAATGGTTGATGGTGTTGTTTGGACAAACCTTAAAATTTTAGTTCATGTTGGCTAAAATTTTAGGGCTGAAATAAGGGATTCATTGTTGTTCTTGGATGTTGAATATGTTTCTCGTTATGGTGCATAACATAGCATTGGCCTTATATGTTTGGTTTTGGTTGATTGTGTTTTGTCATGTTGGTTTTATTTCTTGAAAGGGTTGTAATTTGTGTTTTGTATCTTGGGTTGTAATTTATTTACTCATTTGGTTATGTAATAAATAGACTAGGTGCATTTCTTTTATTAGAAAAATTGTATTAGGATATGATTTTTGTAAAAGAAGATACACAAAAGACATGGACTCTTGAAACATTTGGATGTGGATTCAAGTGGGAGTTCATGGACACATTTTGATGTGTCATCTCTACCCTTAGGAAAGACCTTATGACATCACTTGTGTTGGCAAAAAATGTGGTCAACTTAGTGGCTATGGTTATGCACCCATGTTTGTATGTTTGTGCTTGGTTGGATGCTTGTTGTTTGATTGTTTGGTTGATATTTGGATATGCATTACAAACTCATTAACAAACTTAACAAGCTGAAAATTTGATGGTTCTTTATCATTAAGTAGTTAATAAAAGGTTATTAAAAGGATTAATGGTTTTAATAAAAGAGGTTTTATTAAAAGTGAACCATAGGGTACCTTGTATTTGAAAGCATGCAAATATAAGGTACAACGAGTTTTCTAAACAAGTTTAACACCATCCTTTCGCACAACACTTGAGTCATTGAAACTCTTAATGGGATAAAGGTCACCTAACCATTTTGAGGTAACTTGTGACTTGAGGTGGGGATAACATATTTATGGGATAAAGGTCACCTAACCACTTATGTTGGAAAACTCACATGTGTGTGCAAGTAGGGTAACATGATTTGCAAACCATGTTAAATGGATCACCTACAATATGGTTTACAAAGGTGTTGATGGGATAAATATGCCGACTATACATATGATGTTTTAAAGTCGATCCCATACCCTAGAAGCTACAAATGGTTATAATTGTCAAAACATTGACTACCTTGTTAATTTAAATAATGGGATAAAGGTCATCTAACCACTATTTAAATGTAACGTTGGATTCTAGATTTAAAATTGTGTAAGACACTTAAAAGGGGTTTGAATTATTAAAATATGAACAATATTGAAATTAATAAAATTGAACTTTGTTATATTTTGTAGATGGCCACCAACAATAATGAAAACAATGAAATCCCGTCCACTCACTCACTATCACTAAGGACCATTATCCAAAAGGAGTGTCCAAACCATAATAACTTTATTGATTGGTTTCAAAACTTGAGTATTGTTCTCAAGCAAGAGAAACGATCATACATATTAGACGATCCGATTCTCGATCAACCTAGTGAGGATAATGAGGAGGCCTATAATAATTGGGTAAAATACACTAAGGACTCCAGTTGGAAAGTATGACTCCAGATCTCCAAAAGGAGTATGAGCATCATGGAACATACGACATGATAACCCAGTTGAAGGAAACATTCCAACAACAAGCACGGGTTGAGCGCTTTGAAACGGTTCGAGCGCTCCATGCGTGTCGTATGGACAACACCCAATCTGTTTCATCTTATGTACTTAAGATGAAAAGCCACACCACCTCGAAAGGTTGAATTGTCCCGCCTCGAAAGAGTTGGCTACGGATTTGATCCTCAACTCTTTGTCAAAAAGGTTTGGCAACTTTGTCATGAACTATAACATGAACGGGTGGGACAAGAACATAAGCGAGCTTCACTCTATGCTCAAAACTGCTAAGGCGGCCATGGGTAAAAGGGTTTTACCCATTCTCACCATTAATGGAGGTGGGAACAAGAAGCGGCCTCACCCCGCACCCAAGGCAAACGTTGCCAAGGGCGCGTTAGGGGAAAGGAAAAGGGAGTGGTTGGAGCGCCACCACCAAAACCAGCGGAGAAGAAGCAAAAGGTTGCTTCAAATGACCCATGCTTTAAGTGTGTGGAGATTAGACATTGGGCAAGAATTACCCAGTTCATCTCAAAGAGTTGGAAGCAAAGAGGGATGCCGGCAAACCTCAGGTACAATTTTCATGATTCATATCGATCTTAATTTAATATCCTCTAACACATGGGTATTGGATATAGGATGTGGAACTCATATTTGCAACGTATTGCAGGGGTTCAAATGAAGTAAGGACTTCAAGAAAGGGGATGTTAGCCTCTACATGGGGAATGGGGCAAAGGTTCAGGTTGAAGGCCGAGGGGACAACATCTTGAAGCTTCCAAATGGTTTGGAAGCAATTTTGAACAATATTTTGTATGCTCCTAGTTTGAGTAGGAACATTATTTTTGTTGCCCAATTAAGACAATATGGTTATGTTTTGTCATTTATTGAAAATAAAATTCATCTTTCTTTAAATGGAATGTTTTATTTCAAAGCTATTCCTATTAATGGTATTTATGAATTGGTTCGTGAAAACACATTATATGATAGCTCATTGTACCAAACCACCACTAAGAAACTCAAATTCGATTTGAGTGATACCTATCTTTGGCATTGCCGTCTTGGTCATATAAACAAGAAGCACATACAAACACTTCAAAAGAACGGTCTTTTAAAAGAAAATGAATATGATTCATTCGATGTATGTGAATCTTGTTTATAAGGTAAAATGACTAAGGCACCTTTTAGTGGCAAGTCCGAACGGGCAAAAGATTTATTAGTGATCATACATTGGGATGTATGTGGTCCTTGTAAGCCAATGACTAGGTACCATGAAAGATACTTCATTACCTTTACCAATGACTTGATATGGTTATGTGTACTTGTTAAGACACAAAGATGAAGCTTTTGAAATGTTCAAAATCTTCCAAAATCAAGTAGAAAATCAACTCAAC
Source organism: Flaveria trinervia (assembly GCA_025506515.1). Lineage (NCBI taxonomy): Eukaryota > Viridiplantae > Streptophyta > Magnoliopsida > Asterales > Asteraceae > Flaveria > Flaveria trinervia. The sequence goes on along the minus strand of CM046455.1, from coordinate 22,407,652 downwards.
AAGAAAAAAAAAATTCTCCGCACCGATAGAGGAGGTGAATACCTAAGTGATGCTTTTAGAGATCATCTTACAAGTTGTGGTATTGTCTCATAACTATCTCCACCTGGACAACCACAACATAATGGTGTGTATGAGAGGAGAAATCGAACTCTATTAGATATGGTTCGATCTATAATGGCTAGAAGCTCACTGCCTCTATCATTTTGGGGTTTCACTTTGCTCTCTGCGGCCCGTATTTTGAATATGGCCCCAACCAAGAAAGTGGAAACGACACCTTTTGAAATATGGCATGGAAGGGTTCCATCACTTTTGTATTTAAAGGTATGGGGTTGTGTGGCTTATGTTAAGACTCCCACCTCAAACAAGCTAGAAAGTTGTTCCACTAAGTGTATCTTCATTGGATATCCCAGAGAGTCTATGGGATATTATTTCTAGGATCCATTGGAACAAAAGGAGTTTGTTGCCAAGAAGGCTGCGTTCTTAGAAGCTAAGTTCCTTACAGAAGGAACTAGCAGTAGAACTGTGGACTTGAGGAGGATCAAGAACCACAAACCGATACATGTTTGGTTGATACTAGCACTCAACACGAGGATGTTGAGAATGATCAAGTCGTTGATCAAAGTACACAGAACGTTCGTAGATCTGGTAGGATTAGTAATCCACCTGAAAGATATGGATTTTTTGTAAATAGAGGCTATGTGGTAGATTCCGATGAACCAACCACCTATCATGATGCAATGTCCAATTTGGATTGTGACAAATGGCTTGAAGCAATGAACGTAGAGATGAAATACATGTATGACAACCAAGTGTGGGACTTGGTTGAACCACCTCTTACCTCCAAGATAGTTGGAAGTAAGTGGGTTTTCAAGAAGAAAACCGATATGCATGGAAACTTGGATACTTATAAAGCTAGACTTTTAGCAAAATGTTTCACTCAAACTCAAGGGGTTGATTATGATGAGACCTTCTCACCAGTTGCAATGCTAAAGTCTATTAGGATATTATTTGCCATAGCTGCTCATTATGATTATGAGATTTGGCAAATGGATGTCAAAACCGCTTTTCTAAATGGATATCTTAAGGAAGATGTCTATATGGTTCATCCTGAAGGTTTTGTCAACTCAAAACATCCTAACAAAGTATGCAAGTTAAAGAAATCAATCTATGGATTGAAGCAAGCATCAAGGAGTTGGAATCACCATTTTGATGAAGAAATAATCAAATTTGGGTTCATCAAAAACTCTGATGAAGCATGTGTATATAAGAAGGCTAGTGGGAGCATCACCATTTTCATAGTCTTGTATGTCGATGACATCCTACTATTTGGAAATGATATTCCAACCATGGAAGGTGTAAAAGCCTGTCTTGGAAGCTGTTTCTCCATTAAGAATCTTGGTGAAGCCACCTATATTTTAGGAATAAAGATCTATAGGGATAGATCAAGGCACTTGATAGGTTCGAATCAAAGTGCATTGATTGATAAGATCTTGAAAAGGTTCAAGATGGAAAACTCTAAGAAAGGTACCGTACCTATTCAAAGAGGAACGATATTGAGTAGGACTGAATGTCCAAGCTCAAAGGATGAGCAAGACAAAATGAAGGGAATTTCGTATGCGTCTGCTATAGGATACATCATGTATGCAATGATATGCACTAGACTGGACGTGTCAGGTGCTTTGAGCATGACAAGCCGATACCAACAAATCCTGGAAGCAGTCATTGGATGGCTGTTAAGAACATACTTAAGTACCTAAGGAGGACAAAAGATATGTTCCTAATCTATGGATCTCGTGAGGAGGAGCTCGTAGTAAAGGGTTACAGGGATGTGAGTTTCCAAACTGATGGGATGATTCACGATCACAATTGGGGTACATTTTCAATTTGAATGGAGGAGCAATCTCTTGGAAGGGCTCTAAGCAAGATGTGGTGGCATTATCAACTACAGAGTCAGAATACATCTCCGCTTCATTAGCAGCTCAGGAAGCTGCATGGTTAAAGAAGTTAATTGCCGACCTAGGGGTGGTCCTTCCATTCAGGACCCCCTAGAAATTCTTTGTGATAACGAGGGTGCGATTGCTAAAATCAAGGAACCCTGTGCACATCAAAAGACTAGGCACATTGAACGAAGATTCAACTACATAAGGGATGAAGTTCAAAAGGGAAAGATATGTATTCGCAAAGTACACACGGATCAAAACATTGCAGATCCACTCATGAAGCTTTTGAAAAGGCAAAGCATGAAACTCATGCTTGTGCCATGGGAGTGCAATATTCTAGTGACTGGATTTGATCTTTAATTTCTATATTGAGATATTGTAATCCTTTCTTACTTGAATGAATTATTTGGTTATAATGGTTCAACTAATATTCCTATTTTGCTTGTTTTAAATCCATGAGTAAATTATTTACTCAGAACGTCCGTAGTTGTTCATGCTTGTGGGAACAAGGATGAAGGTAATGCTATTATGAACTTGGATTGGTAGATATTCATATGGATGAATATAGAGCAAAAGGTTTCTGCCAAAGTTCATAGATATTTGTGGGATGCAAATATTGGACTGACCTGCATCTCAAATATTACTACATGGAATCTTCCTGATTGATCATAAATAATTTTGAGTAAAGGCGAACATCATTTGGTATCCTCTGACCTGAGATACATACTGGGTCTTGATATTTACCGAATATTATACTTTGACTTAGCTATTCGTTGTTCTGAAACATGGCAATACATAAGTCTGAGTTCAGCTATGATATAAGGTAATTGTGAGAGACGTATGTTGTCAAGATGGGATTTGTCCCTCTTATTCATTGAGAGTAAGATGTCTAAGGCCTGATAATGTTAAATCAATGGAGAATGATCACTCTGTGTCTCTAGGATTTAATATGACATGTGCGACAAAAGGATAAATGATTGATTCACCTAAAACATTTCAAGTATGGTACTTGAAGGGGATGATGTTATTAAATGGCACATACTCATACGTATTAAGAGTAGTAAACCGTTGTTAGGTGGTATTTACTGCTTGCATCAATCTTCTATGAATCTTGTGCAAGTGAGAGATTGTTGGATCTTGTATGCCCAAGACACATACAAGATTGATGTGGTTAGTATGTTATGATCCATGTTGGGTCATACCCAATAACAAGCTATACAAACACCAATAAGTGTTTATTGGTTGATAAGATCATACAAATAAACATTGACACCAATTTAGAAAATGGGTTTTCTAAAACATTGCTTTGTAATAGAACAACATTATATGGATAGTTTGTTCATGAGATATTATTTGTTTCATTATTTAAGTGAGTTAAATAATAACAAATAAAAGTGTATTAACATTATAAAATTAAAAGAGATTTTAATTTTATAAAGTACTGGGTTAGGAGTGTAACATTTTGGAAAATTGAAATGGGGGGAAACCCATTTTGTTTAGATGCTTTTCGGCCGCCCAAAGGGCCAAGCATCCTTGCTTTTGTCTTGGTCATTTGGAAGACTTAAGGAAATTTTTTTCAACACCCTCTCTCCAATAAAACACTTTCTCATACACACACACATTGTAAACTCTCAAAAGAAGGCTGAAATTTCGGATTCAAGTAAGTGGAAGCTGAAAGTTTCGGATTCTTAGTGTGCCAAGGAAGAGAGTTCTTCGGTGTTGATCCTTAACAAGCTTGGTGTTTGGAAGGACTTGTGGGTATACAAGCTTGAGGTTTTCTCCTTTGAAGGCTAGACTTTCAAGAATATCATCTTCTTCAACTTTTACATCCACAACTTGTACAAGAAAGGTTGTATCTGTGTACACCCTATGGTTGTCATGTTTTGTTTGATCACACATTACTTCACATATATTATTGATCCTTATTCTTGGGTTTTGTTTGTGTTTTAAATGGTGAAAATTTTCAGATTACTAACCATATCTTAAACCTATATTCCACTGTGATTTTTCAAGTTTAAATGGTTAAACTAGCTTGATTAACATGTAGCAAAACCCAACATATAGGTTAACCCGTATGTGTATTGATCTATGTATGATTGTAGGAACAGACATAATTCTTGGTCAATTACTGAAATTGACTAAGTGTAAGAAACATCTACGGATGAACGTTTTTGTTCTTCCGTATATATGTTTCTTACAAAATCAATCATTCGAAGATCTTTTGTGGATGAACAACCAACTCTGAAGTCAGAAGTGAAGATTCCTACGGAAGAATAAAGTACCTTCGGAAGAACAAGACTCCTTCGGAAGAACCAACATCTACAGAAGACCATATTCCCATGGAGTCCAAACACTTGTATTTAATAATACAAGTGTTACAAGTTAACATGATAGTTTTGCGAATCCCAAGAGATCCGGTGTTTCTTTAATAGAAACACACGTGCCTATAAATATGATACCTAGGTTTCACATCAATAAGACGGCTACGATGACAAGGCGACACACGATCACAAACAACAAAAAATCAAATCACACAAACACAAACCCTAGTAGCCGTCACATCAACATCAATACATTCAAACCAATTTTATTTCATTCATTGTTTATTCATCTTTAATAATTAACATGTTTTAATAAAATACATTTGAATTTAATATTTCTATTTGATTATTAATTGTTATCTTCTTATTGTGTTTGTATTTATCATTAATCATTATTATTGATATTGAATTTACTAAAAACAATTAAAAGCAACATTGACTTGACTCCACATTATCATTGATAATTCCTGATTGCGATCCTAGGATACACAGGTGGTATTAGAGCCAAGTGCTCATTGATTTAGATCGATTGATCAATCAGTGTTAACTTCGTTTAATTGTTTGATGGATTCACTAGATTTGTTAGTCAATGCTGATCAGATCCATTGTCTCTAAGCAAATCGTTTGTGTGATTTAATCAAAACAGTGAACTGTCTCTCAGCAAGTACTGTTACATTGTTTAACTAACTTGGGTTAATATTCAAATTAATTGAATAGTAGATCTTGGTTATTGATTGACATTCATATATTGTTCATATTTAATTGAAAAAATACATTGACAAAATCCTTAATTTGATATATAATTATCACTGAAAGGATTGACTGATTTGTGACCACAACGGCTTATTTATTATAATTTAAGTATTGTCACTAATTAGTTCATTTCTTAAAAGGTACTCTGTAATAGTTAAAATATTAGATCTTAACGAAACATGACTAATTTTGGTGGATCGTCATACCAACCTCCAAAGATGAAAACAAAAGCAAACCTTAAATCCTGGAAAGTCAAGTTCAGGAATCATGTTAATTATACAGATTCTGACTTATGGGTTTCAATAACCGAAGGTCCTTATATTCCACCCACTCTTGGGCCGCATTATAATGACGACAACAAACCCATAAGTACAAAGGATATGCTACATGATGATGTTAAGAAGGTTAAAGTTGATATTAATGCATTCAACTTACTTAGTATGGCTTTACCTGAAGAAATATTAATTAGGTGTGAGAATTACAAAACAACAAATTCCTTGTGGACGATTCTTCATAAACTTTGTTAACGGAGTGATGAAATCAGAAGCATTAGGAAGGACACCTTTCGGTCACAATATGAAACATTTCATCATATTGAGGGTTAATCAATTCCTCAATAAATCCAAGATTTATGCAACTGGTTACAAAGATGAATATCTTGGAGTTGAAATACACAAATATAGAACTAAACAAGAAGATGCTTCGTACTTTGCCAGAAAGTTGGAAGAAAACTATGTCCATGTTCAAGAACACAATAGGTCACAAAGCAACTGGTTTAGATACACTAGTAGCTAAAGTTGAGGCTCTTGAAATGGATCGAAAATCAAGAAACAAGAGTGTGAGAACTCATGTGTCACCATATCACTTTAAAGAAACAAAAAGTGCTAGAAGGTCCTTTATTTCCAATAATGATGGTGATAACACTTGTACTTTGAGTGAAGATGAAGAGGAAGTATGTTTTTATGCATCAAAGCCTTCTAAGAAATCTTCTCAAAGTAAGTCAAGAAAAGAGAAAGGAAGAACTGATGATCAAAGAGATACATCATCAACAAAGTCTTCATCATATAACAATCAAAGAGAGTCTATCACTATCATTCTGGACTCTGAAGAACAAAAAGCAACTTTTGCAGCTTTCAACTTAAGTTTTCAAGCTTACCTTGAAAGCTCATTAAGCTCTGCCAACATTTGCCAGAAGGACTTGGAAGAACAACATCCAGATGTAATAGAGGAGAAGGACCTACACTGGCAAATGGAAAAGATTGCTTATACAACCAAACAATATCTGAGGAGAAATAAGAATTTGGCTGCTGCAAGTAAATCATCAAAGATTGGTGTTGATAAGTCAAAGGTGAGATGCTTCATGTGTAATCTCTATGGACACTTTCTAGAGAATACAATCAACAATCAAGTCCTGAGGCAACACAACATTAGCAACATCATTCTTAGCAACCATGATCATCACAAAGATCTTTTAGGAAACCACAACTTACAAACTCATCCCCACCAGCCACTAATACATCAGCAGGAACAAGTAACTCCAAATTGGGTTGATCATCCTTCAAGATGGTACTTATGACTGGAGTATGTATGAGAAGGAAGTATTGGAAGAAAATCAAGCTTTAATGGCTCATATGGAAAACAAAGTTCCACCCATGGCTAGTGAGGTAAGAGATAGGTTATGTTCATCAATATATGTTGAGGAAGTTGAAAGATATAGAGTCCATGCTCAATAATAAAACATTGACTTTGAATGAATCTCATGTAATAGAGCATAATTATATCTATAAGGATTAAATGTAAAAGGCAACCCAAACACCCAAAGTCTTCTACATGCATGCACAAGTGTACTGAAGAAGAATGCTTCGGAAGTTTCACACCAGCAACATATATATTCTAAGTGTGAAATATTCCGAAGCCAAGACCAATATCTTCTGAAGCCAAAGACAAAGTCTTCCGAAGCCAACACTAGAAGACAGATTTCTTCCAAAGACTTTTAGTATACATGCTTTTCTGATGTACTTTACATAAAGCTAGACCCCTTTCCGTTGCAACTCTGTAAAGTCAACAACTTTCATAAGTTGGTGAAAAAGGTCCATGCTTTTAGTAACTGTACATTGAGGTCTTGAGTCTGTAACTTTCTAATTCATGTACTTTATGCTTTTTGTAATATATTAGGATGTGAGCTATGGCATGTCATAGTCACTAGTCAAAAGGAAATCTGCCTTTTGACTCTACAATTGATTTTGTTTGTGTCTAGTCAATTGTATCGAGCTGGCCTTCAAAGAATACCCGGCTATAGGATGTAGCATATGTATCTCAAGTACTTGTAACTTTCTAATATGCTTTGTAACACTTGTCATAAAACTTGAGAAAGCAATATACTCCAGTCTTGTAAACCAACTCCTTTTGAGTTTTTCTATCTTGTTCTATTTCAGATTACTTGTCGTCTTAGTATCATTACAAGAGGGTTAGCCAGTTCCACTTTTCGATTAGTTAAGTGTTCTTTGTAACTCTCCTTATTGTGTTGTTGTGTTGTAAGTGTACACCCTTCACGGTCTTGCATTTGTTATCAGAGCATCCTAGGCTCTTGATATAAGATCTCACCATCATAAGATCCCTCACACACACAAAATAATTAACTTTTCAAATAGCAGCCATTTCCAAATCTGACATGGAAACTGGAACCATGTCCAAGTCCCTATTGATGACCCTTGATGAATTTGACACCTGGTGCCAAAGAATGGAAGGTTTTATCAGGTCTCTAGACTTAAGAATATGGGAGTCTGTTAAAAATGGACCTTACATACCAAGCACCTCTTCTGCTACTGGTGGTGGTATGATCCCTAAGGTTGTGGCTGACTACTCAAATAAAGATAGAAAGAGAGTAAAAATTGACGAGAAGGCCATGACAACCCTTCGGACTGCTCTTCCTAACTCTGTATACAGAGGTTTCAAGAAATGAAAAACAGCTAAGCAACTATGGGATGCATTGAAACTGATGTATGAGGGTTCCACTGAAGCAAAGGAGAACAAGAAGGATCTCCTGAACCAGTAGTTTGAAAATCTCACTTTGAAAATAGGTGAGACCATGACTCAACAATACTTTAGGTATGTTGAGATTATGGATACCCTAGTGGATGGTGGAGTGGCTCTTGAAAACAAAGATATTGTAAGGAAGTTCATGTCCTCACTTCCTAGCAATGGACACACTACTGTGTGGTTATCAAGAGAATTAAGAACTTGAAAACTCTCACTTTGATAGAGTTGTATGGGATTCTCAATGGCTACTATATGGAGATGAATATGCAAGGATCATATGGAAACTCCAACAATTATGGTTTCAGCCCTTCATGTGGTTGAAAAGGATAGCATACAACCCCAACATCATCTCATATGCTACCCTAACAACTCACAAAAGGGTCCTTTCGTCACCTTCCCTAAGACACCAAGGGAGAACTACACTCAAGGAAGCCTATTCCAAGAGACAAGTTCTTCTCAAGCCTTTGTGTCCTCTGATCAAAGTTGTGGCAGCTTTCTCTTCACCCTTGAAGACCTGAACTGTATCCATCCAGATGACCTGGAGTACATGGAAATAGTCCAACAAATGGCTCATCTCACTCACTGAGCTAACAAGTTCTACAAGCAGACTGGAAGGAAGTTCCCCAGCAATACAGCCAGTGGAAAGTTTGGATTGGACAAAAGCAAAGTCAAGTGTTACAACTGTAACTTAATGGGCCACTTTTCCAAGGAGTGCAAGGCACCAAGAACAAGAGGTGGCCAAGTACAATCCACACCAAACTACACTAACAAAGCTACCCAAAATGAGAAGCCAAAGCAGCAAGCTGCAGTTGCTATTGAAGAAGGAGGCTTTGACTAGAGCTTTTAGGTGAAAGATGCTTCTCCAAACCAAGCACTGATGGCAGATCATAATGAAGCCAAGGTATTGGAACATCTCTGTACTCCTGAATGTATTGCTAAAGTAAATAGATACACGTTGTTAGGTCAAGGATCAATAGATCTATTCCATTTTGTATAGGATGAGTACTTGAATTAATATTTGTAATGAATGTTTGTAATTCATCATTGTGTATGCATTAAATGTATAGGTTAACCCATAATATATGTATGTGTGTTAACTTATTTATGTTTGCGGGGTGAAACAATATAGTTGATGGATTCATGAAATAGATCAAGTGTAAGAAACATCCACGGAAGAAAATTTTGTTCTTCCGTAGTTATGTTTCTTGCAAAAAATTACATCCGAAGATCTTCTGTGGATGAACAATCGGATCTGAAGAACAAGTGCTTGTAAGAACAAGTTTGCTACTGAAGAACAAGTATCCTTCGAAAGAACAAGTTTGCTTCGAAAGAACCAGTTTGCTTCGGAAGAACAAAACTCCTACGGAAGAACAATTAGCTATGGAAGGCAATATTCCTTCGGAGTACAAACACTTGCATTCAAACAAGACAAGTGTTACAAGTCAATAAGTCAACCAGTCACTTATGCGAATCCCAAGAAATCCGATGATTCCTTAACAGAACAATTCCGAATCCCAAGAGATCTAGTGTTTCCTTAACAGAAACACGCATGCCTATATATATGGATCCTAGGTTTCACATCCAGTACGATGGCAATACGGCTAGACGGCACACAAACAAAACAACCAAACATCGAGAATCACACAAACCAAACCCTAGCAACAATCACATCATCAAACACAAAAATCAATATCATTCATTAGTTCATTGTTTATTTCTAATCATTAACATGTTTTTAATGAACTTGACTTTAATATTCGTTCGATCATTAATTGTGTTTCATTCATCGTGTTATTGAATATTTATTGATATTGAAATTTAATTCAAACAATTAAACCAAGCCAACGTTGATTCCAGAAATGTTGACTTGATTTCAACCAACACTGATAATTCCTGATTCCGATCCTTGGATTCACAGGTGGTATTAGACCCAAGTGCTCATTGATTTAGATCGATTGATCTATCAGTGTTATTGTGTTTAATTGTTCTTGAACCTTTAGATTTGTCAGTTTTTACTGACTGGATCTACATTTCTGAGCAAAACTTTGTGTGATATTTAATCTGTCATTTAAATTAGATCTATATTCAAACCAATTTAATAGCAGATCTTAGTTAGTGATGAGCATTAAACTTGTTCTTATCCTTTGAACAAATTCATTAGTTAATATCTTAGATCTTAACTAATCATGAGCAACTTTTGTGGATCATCTTGCCAACCACCAAAGGAAGTCTGGGCTTGACAGATTCTCAAAGCATATATCATCAGGGATCATTGGCATCTTTAAAGGAAGAACATAAACTACGCAAAGTAAATCTTCAATTGTTTATGTGACCGCATCAAAGTGCAAAAGGATGACAAAATGTTTATGTTCGCAAGATTTCTAAACTGATCATCAATGATGAATTGCCTAGAATAGAAAGAGATGGAGATGTGTTTGTGCAAGCTCATTTGGGTAGGTCTGTCTTGAACAAGATCAATGGAAGGTATGAAGGAGAAGGTATGCCCATGTTTGCACATGTGATGGATGCTAATGCAAACATTCCCCAAGAGCTAGTATAGGAAGATCATAGGAGAATTCTCCAACAAATTCTATCCAAGCCACTTACTCACCACATCTATCACCTATTCACCATAAACATCAATCTCCACAACCCCCTTCTCCTACAAGTCAAAATACTCAGTCTATTTTACCCATTCACTCTATTCACACTTAACAATCTCCCTCATCCGCTTAAGAAAGACAACCCATCTCTCCATTTACTCATCAATTATCTGAAAGTGTGCATACCGAACCCATTTCTGTTACTCAGTTTGTAAAGTTAGTTCACGCTATTGAGACTGAGTTGATTTCTTAAACAAGTACCATCCCTCTCTCACACTCCAACTTTGAAGAACTAGTTGCATCCAATCAAACTGAGCTGTTAGTGCACAACATGAAACTTGAATCTCAACCCCACCATGATGAGCATGATGAATCAAAAGATGAATGCTCAAGCTCAACAAGTGTGGTTGCTCATACTAAATAACATAAAGATGAGATTGCAAGCAAACAAGAAGAAAAGATAGAATAAGAAAAATATGAGGAAGTTATTGCATACAATGAAAATGATCCGAGTGATCATGAGATCCCATTAAGCAAAAGCTACCTAGTGGCTGAGTACAACAAGCTTGTAGTGAAGTCTAACTTCAGAAAGTAAAAGATTAAAGAGCTGAAAAGGATAATAACATAAAAGGATGATTCGCTAATGCAGTTGGAAGCAAGGATCAAAAGTTTAAGAGAAGATGCTAAGTGCAATAATGAAGTGATTGATGCCTTACTTCAACAAGATTCTGAGCTCAAAGGATCAGTAGAGGCTGAAAAGATTGAAAATGAGAAGCTAAGGCTGAAGGTTCATCAAATGAATGAGTCTCTCTATGATCAATCAGCTCTGTTGAGAAGAAAAGAAGAAGAGATTGATCAGCTAAAGATGAAAATGTGTGCTATTGAATCAAATAAACTAAGGAAACCTACTGAATCTTCTAAGGAACTTATTCTATACTCAAGGAAGACGAAGTATTTAGGTTCAACAAAGAAACAAATAATCAATATTGAAGAGTCACCCAAAAGGTCAAGGCAAACATCTTTAGAGCACACTGATTCAATGAATGTTTCAACATCAAAGCAAGTTATTCATGATGAAGCTGAGAGTGATGTTGAGTGGAAAGAGTTGACTGAAGAAGAAACCAACAAAGATAAAGAATAATCAACTGCTGATGTTCTTCTAACAACAAAAGACATCATGGAAGAGGGGCCTGAATCATCTGTGTTTATGACCCTGATCAATCATGGGTACCCATATGACATGGTTGAAAGGATGATCTAAAGGAAGAAGTATTGGTAAGCTAAGAAGAAAGATGGAACATGTAATGTCTGTTGAACTTGATACTCGAGTCAGATTCAGAACTGAAGCTCCAAAGCTTGATGTTGATCATTACAACAAATCTCCTGGTGAACTAGTAACAATTGAAAGCACATCTCAACACAAAGAAATAAACAAACTGATTAGAGAACCAAGAGCAGTCATACCTGGCACAGTGTGGTCATTTGGGAAAACAGTCAAGGAAATCACTGAGAAGAAGTCTACATTGATAGAATTTTTTGACCACATCACTAGCCCAACCTTTATGGAAAACAACAAAATCATGGCATGGAGGTATGATCAAGAATGGGAATGTGCTATCATCAAGAGAACATCTGGAAGGGTTGAATACTTTCATGATATAGCATCAGTACTGTGCCTACCCAAATATGATCGCATAGATATGCAAAGCTTGATTATCTCTAACTATCCTATTCACCCAAGAGGAAGAGACTTCTCTGTGTTAGTGGGAAAGCTAAAAACAAAATTAAGAGATAATGTGCTTAAGGAAGCCAAGAGAGAAGAACGAAAAGATCAAAAGCTAACTCCTCTACAATGATGGATGATGAGTTCTTGAAGAGGGTTGGATGTCAAAGCAATAAGTCAGCTAATGTTAAAAGCATAGATGGGAATCAATATACATATCCCATAACAGAATGGGGATATGTTGAGAAGACCAAAGAATTAGTGCTGCTGAGGAATTCAGAAGGAAAGAAAGCTGAAAGAATCAGAACTTTTCACCCAATAGAGATCAAACTGCTCCACCCTAGCTATACATCATACCTTGATGACAAATTCTTCCCAAAGCTAACTGATGAAAGGGCTTAGAATGAGTTATGTCTATATGTGCACATGATTCATGTTGTGGATAAGTTGCATGCTAAAGCCTACAAGAGAAGAAGATATAATGCTGGAATGCTGAAAGGAGCTAACATTGAAGATGTATCAGAATGTAGAATCTTAGAAGAAGATGAGATTGAAATAATCAATAACCAATGTGTGGTGGAAACTATGACTATAGAAGAAGAGATTCTCTAATTGAAATAGTCAAAAACTTGTTAAAGACATTCTCGAATTGATACACTTAATAAGATATGCAGATTTGAGATCAAATACAAGTATGATGATCAAAAGGAAGCAATATGTCACTTTAACAAAAGGATGGTGTCAAGATTAAAAGAACTTTCAGTTTTAATGAGCCGATTACAAGTATCCTAGGTTTCACATCAAGGACGATGGCAATACGGCTAGACGACACACAAACAAAACAACCAAACATCAAGAATAACACAAACCAAACCCTAGCAGCCATCACATCATCAAACACAAAAATCAATATCATTCATTCATACATTGTTTATTTGTAATCATTAACATGTTTTTAATGAAATACATTTGACTTTAATATTCGTCTGATCATTAATTGTGTTCTTGAATCTTTATTGATATTGAAATTTTATTCAAACAATTGAACCAAGCCAACGTTGATTCCGCAAACGTTGACTTGATTTCAACCAACACTGATAATTCCTGATTGCAATCCTTGGATTCACACAGGTCCTATAACTTAGAAATGAGATCTGATCTTGAGTTCTTAAACATCTTAATAGCTTATTTTAGAAAAAATGAAAGTGATTATAAACTAAAGATAGAGGACTTAGAGAAAACCATTTCAGTTCTAAAACATGAGCATACCGATTATAGAACTCAAATCAAGGATCTCATAACTAAGTTGACTGAGTGCCAGGCTGAGCTTGTCATCACCAAATCTAGCGTAGAAAAGTTTGTTCTTGAAGAAGATACCTTCAAGAACATGATATCCTCACCTCTACACAACAAGGTGTGTTATCAAAACATGCAGAGACTGAGATCTAATAAGATAGCTCCTCCACACACAATCTTGTCTGTAAGATCACCTAGGTGTGGAACTTGTGAAGATGAGCTTCCTCTCATAGACCCCTTGAGTGAAGAGGATGAAGAAGTGATAGTGAAGAATTCCTCTGAGTAAAGTGAAGAGGAGGATTCTAAGAAGCGTCACTTTCCTTCTAAGGAGAAGAAGAAGACTGTGATGACCAAGTCTATGAGGAAAAACTTGATTAGAAAGAGCAAAATAAAAGCTAGGAAGGCTCAAGAGATCAATGCCACTTTTGACTCTAGGTAGAAATAAGTTTTTATGTCTGCAGGATTTGAAGTGGTGAAGACTGAAGACATCAACCTAAACTCTTCTACTAAGAGTTTTGACTCATGTTCAAATCATCTCAACACCTAGAAGAAGACTGATCTATTGTGTACCACTGCTACACAACCTGGATCATCAAACTCCAAGAATAGTTCTCAGCCCTAAAGGACTATCTCAACATATGCAAAGATGAAGGTGGAGATGGGATGTGATGAAAATCAGTCTTGTTCTTAGCAGAAGGCTCTTGGGATACTTCCGAAGCACTAAAGTCTGCTGCAGTGTTCGCAGACTCTTCCGAAGGTTCAGTCATCAAAACTTCTGAAGTCTCTAAAGCTTCCTAAGTGTTGAAGGTCAAGCGTAAACTTCCAAAGGTGGTGTGGAAGTCGAAGAAAGACTAAGTGACTAAATGTTCCTCATCAACAAAAACACAAGATCCTCAAAGCACAACTATAGGATCTATTACTATTGCATTACCTTCTACTTCTATTAATGAGCCCAAGACCAATATGGCTTGGGTTTCTAAATGTAACTAATCATTCTCATTGTGTAGGAATAACTCAAGACAAACAAGAATGTCTGGATAATTGATACTGGTTGTTCCAGGCACATGACAGGCAATAGGTCACTACTCTAGAACTTTGAAAGGATTGATGGAAGGCCAGTTGCTTTTGGAGGAGATGAGGGTGGTTACATTTTTGGAAGGTGCAAGGTCACAAATGGTAAGCTCAGCATTGAAATGGTAAACTTTGTCAAGGAGCTTGGTACCATCTTTTGAGTGTATCCCAATTTTGTGATTAGATTCATAACATGCTCTTTACAGAGCATGAGTGCATTGTTCTCAAACCCGGGGTGGTCATTTCACATGAGCATATCCTACTTATATCATACCTAAACTCAGACTTATGTACTGCCATGTTTTAGAATAGCGAAGAACTAACTCAAAGTAAATATTCGGTAAATATCAAGACCCAATATGTGTCTCAGGTCAGAGGATACCAAATGATGTTCACCTTTATTCAAAATTATTCGTGATAAATCAGGAAGATTCCATGTAGTAGCATTTGAGATGCAGGTCAGTCCAATATTTGCATCCCACAAATATCTATGAAATTTGGCAGCAACCTTTTAGTCTATATTCATCCATATGAATATCTACCAATCCAAGTTCATAATAGCATTACCTTCATACATGTTCCCACAAGCATGGACAACTACAGACGTTTTGAGTAAATAATTTACTCGTGGATTTTAAACATGCAAAATAGGAATATTAGTTGAATCATTATAACAAATAATTCATTCAAGTAAGAAAGGATTACAATATCTCAATAGAGAAATTAAAGATCAAATCCAGTCACTAGAATATTGCAGTCCTATGGCACAAGCATGACTTTCATTCTTTGCCTTTTCAAGAAGCTTCGTGAGTGGATCTGCAATGTTTTGATCCGTGCGAACTTTGCGAATACATATCTTTCCCTTTTCAACTTCATCCCTTATGTAGTTGAATTTTCCTTCAATGTGCCTAGTCTTTTGATATGCAAGGGGTTCCTTGATTTGAGCAATCGCACCCTCATTATCACAAAGAATTTCTAGGGGGTCCTGAATGGAAGGGACCACCCCTAGGTCGGTAATGAACTTCTTTAACCATGCAGCTTCCTGAGCTGCTAATGAAATGGCGATGTATTCAGACTATGTAGTTGATAATGCCACCACATCTTGCTTAGAGCTCTTCCAAGAGATTGCTCCTCCATTCAAGATGAAAATGTACCCCGATTGTGATGGTGATTCATCCCAATCAGTTTGGAAACTCGCATCCGTGTAACCCTTTACTACGAGCTCCTCCTCACCAGATCCATAGATTAGGAACATATCTTTTGTCCTCCTTAGGTACTTAAGTATGTTCTTAACAGCCATCCAATGACTGCTTCCAGGATTTTGTTGGTATCGGCTTGTCATGCTCAAAGTGCATGACATGTCCGGTCTAGTGCATATCATTTCATACACGATGGATCCTATAGCAGACGCATACGGAATTCCCTTCATTTTGTCTTGCTCATCCTTTGAGCTTGGACATTGAGTCTTACTCAATATCGTTCCTCTTTGAATAGGTACGGTACCTTTCTTTGAGTTTCCCATCTTGAACCTTTTCAAGATCTTATCAATGTATGCACTTTGATTCAAACCTATGAACCGCCTTGATCTATCCCTATAGATCTTTATTCCTAAAATATAGGTGGCTTCACGAAGGTCCTTAATGGAGAAACAGCTTTCAAGCCAGGCGTTTACACCATCCGTGATTGGAATGTCATTTCCAAATAGTAGGATGTTATTGACATACAATTCTAAGAAAATGGTGATGCTCTCACTAGCCTTCTTATTTACACATGCTTCATCAGCATTTTTCATGAATCCAAATTTGATTATTTCTTCATCAAAACGATGATTCCAACTCCTTGATGCTTGCTTCAATCCATAGATTGATTTCCTTAACTTGAAAACTTTGTTAGTATCTTTTGAGTTGACAAAACCTTCAGGCTGAACCATATAGACATCTTCCTCAAGATATCCATTTAGAAAAGCGGTTTTGACATCCATTTGCCAAATCTCATAATCATAATGAGCAGCTATGGCAAATAATATCCTAATAGACTTTTGCATTGCAACTGATGAGAAGGTCTCATCATAATCAACCCCTTGAGTTTGAGTAGAACCTTTTGCTACAAGTCTTGCTTTATAAGTATCCAAGTTTCCATGCATATCAGTTTTCGTCTTGAAAACTTTCTTACTTCCAACTATTTTGGAGTTAAGAGGTGGTTCAACCAAGTTCCACACTTGGTTGTCATACATTGATTGCATCTCTATGTTCATGGCTTCAAGCCATTTTTCGTAATCCAAATTGGACATTGCATCATGATAGGTGGTTGGTTCATCGGAATCTACCACATAGCATCCATCTACGAAAAATCCATATCTTTCAGGTGGATTAGTAATCCTACCAGATCTGCGAACGTTCTGGGTACTTTGATCAACCACTTGATCATTCTCAACATCCTTGTGTTAAGTGCTAGTATCAACCAAAAATGTATCGGTGTGTGGTTCTTGATCCTCCTCATGATCCACGGTTATACTGCTAGTTCCTTCTGTAAGGGACTTAGCTTCTAAGAACGCAGCCTTCTTGGCAACAAACTCCTTTTGTTCCAATGGATCATAGAAATAATATCCCATAGAATCTCTGGGATATCCAATGATAATACACTTAGTAGAACGACTTTCTAGCTTGTTTGAGGTGGGAGTCTTAACATAAGCCTCACAACCCATACCTTTAAATATGACAGTGATGAAACTCTTCCATGCTGTTGGACCAAAAGAACCAATGAGCCGGATCAGAAAAACCTTTAAATCCCACAGACGTCACAACAACTACTGAAGACCACAACAGCTGAAGACAACAGCTGATTACAAAGTCTGAAGACACAAGTGCTGAAGACAAAGTCTGAAGACACAAGTGCTGAAGACAAAGTCTGAAGACACAAGTGCTGAAGACAAAGTCTGAAGACACAAGTGCTGAAGACAAAGTCTGAAGACACAAGTGCTGAAGACCAAAGTATCAGACGTTGTCACAACAGCTGAAGAGGTCTTCTTCAGTAGTTGTGACGGTTTACCTTTCAGTAGTTTTATGTTTTATCTTTTTAGTAGTTTGACACAACAGCTGAAGAATACTTCTTCAGTTGTTGTGCTCATCAGTAGTTTTATATTTATCAGTAGTTTTGTAAAACGACTGAAGAGCTTGTTCTTTAGTCGTTGTAGTTTCAGTAGTTTCTTATCCGTAGTTTCTTATTTTGTACTTAACACTCTGATATGTTCTCAGTAGTTGTGAACATTTCAGTAGTTTGTTAAGAGTTAGTTATTTTGTAATAGATCTGCCAGTTGTCACTTACCCGTGATAACAACAGCGATTGCACTCTATATAAGGAGTGTCAACCTAATGTAATAAATGAATGATTTGATCAGAAATATTCGATATTATTCAAACATTCCTTGTTACAGAAATATATTCTCTCGTTATAACCGTATTTGTTCTTAATGCATACAAGTATCAAACTCTTGCTACAATTTGTCTAATTCTTGTTTTATTCCGCTGTGCTACGCTCCATTACATCAAACTTGTGATCACTGATCCTGACACATGCCATATTTCAAAAGGTATCGTTTCCACTTTATTGGTTGGGCCATATTCAAAATACAGGCTGCAGAGAGCAAAGCGAAACCTCAAAATGATAGAGGTAGTGAGCTTCTAGTCATCATAGATCGACCCATATCTAATAGAGTTCGATTTCTCCTCTCGGACACACCATTATGTTGTGGTGTTCCATGTGGAGATAGTTGTGAGACAATACCAAAACTACTAAGATGGTCTCTAAAGGCATCACTCAGGTATTCTCCTCCTCTATTGGTGCGGAGAATTTTTATTTTCTTGTTGAGTTGATTTTCTACTTCATTTTGGAAGATTTTGAACATTTCAAAATTTTCATCTTTGTGTCTTAACAAGTATACATAATCATATCGACTATAGTCGTCGGTAAAGGTAATGAAGTATCTTTCATGGTACCTAGTCATTGGCTTAAAAGGACCACATACATCCAAATGTATGATGCCTAATAAATCTTTTGCCCTTTCGGACTTGCCACTAAAAGGTGCCTTAGTCATTTTACCTTGTAAACAAGATTCACATACATCGAATGAATCATATTCATTTGCTTTTAAAAGACCGTTCTTTTGAAGTGTTTGTATGCGCTTCTTGTTTATATGACTAAGACGGCAATGCCAAAGATAGGTATCACTCAAATCCAATTTGAGTTTCTTAGTGGTGGTTTGGTACAATGAGCTATCATATAATGTGTTTTCACGAACTAATTCATAAATACCATTAATCGGAATAGCTTTAAAATAAAATATGCCATTTAAAGAAACATGAATTTCTTTTTCAATGAATGTCAAAACATAACCATATTTTCTTAATTGGGCAATAGAAATAATGTTCCTAGTCAAACTAGGAGCATACAAAATATTGTTCAAAATTGCTTCCAAACCATTTGGAAGCTTCAAGATGTAGTCCCCTCGGCCTTCAACTTGAACCTTTGCCCTATTCCCCATGTGGAGGCTAACATCCCCTTTCTTGAAGTCCTTACTTCTTTTGAACCCCTGCAATACGTTGCAAATATGAGTTCCACATCCGGTATCCAATACCCATGTGTTAGAGGATATTAAATTCAGATTGATATGAATCATGAAAATTGTACTTGAGGTTTGCCCAACATCTCTCTTGCTTGCAACTCTTTGAGATGGACTGGGCAATTTCTTGCCTAATGTCCAATCTCCCCACACTTAAAGCATGAGTCATTTCTAGCAACCTTTTGCTTCTTCTCTGCTAGCTTTGGTGGTGGCGCTCTTACCACTCCCTTTCCCTTTCCCCTAACGTGCCCTTTACCCTTGGAAACGTTTGCCTTGGGTGCGGGGTGAGGCCTCTTCTTGTTCCCACCTTCATTGATAGTGAGAATGGGTAAAACCCTTTTACCCATGGCCGCCTTGGCAGTTTTGAGCATAGAGTGAAGCTCACTAATGTTCTTGTCCTACCCGGTCATGTTATAGTTCATGACAAAGTTGTCAAACCTTTTTGACAAAGAGTTGAGGATCATATCCGTAGCCAACTCTTTCGAGACGGGACAATTTAGCCTTTCGAGGCGGTCGATGTGGCTTTTCATCTTAAGTACATAAGATGAAACAGATTGGGTGTCGTCTATACGACACACATGGAGTGCTCAAACCGTTTCAAAGCGCTCAACCCGTGCTTGTTGTTAGAACGTTTCCTTTAACTGGGTTATCATGTCGTGTGCTCCATGATGCTCATACTCCTTTTGGATATCTGGTGTCATACTAGCCAACATGAGGCAAGACACTTGGACCGAGTCCTTAGTGTATTTTACCCAATTATTATAGGCCTCCTCATCATCCTCACTAGGTTGATCGGAATCGGATCGTCTAATATGTATGATCATTTATCTTGCTTGAGAACATCTCTCAAATCTCAAAACCAATCAATAAAGTTATTATGGTTTAGATCCTCCTTTTTGAGAATGGTCCTTAGTGATAGTGAGTGAGCAGACAGGATTTCATTGTTTTCATTATTGTTGGTGGCCATCTACGAAATATAACAAAGTTCAATTTTAGTATTTCGATATTGTTCATATTTTAATAATTAAAACCCCTTTTAAGTGTCTTACACAATTTTAAATCTAGAATCCAATGTTATATTTAAATAGTGGTTAGGTAACCTTTATCCCATTATTTAAATTAACAAGGTAGTCAATGTTTTGACGATTGTAACCATTGTAGCTTCTAGGGTATGGGATCGACTTTAAAACATCATATGTATAGTCGGCATGTTTATCCCATCAACACCTTTATAAACCATATTATAGGTGATCCATTTAACATGGTTTGCAAATCAAGTTACCCTACATACACACACAAGTGAGTTTTCCAACATAAGTAGTTAGGTGACCTTCATCCCACAAATATGTTATCCCCACCTCGAGTCACAAGTTCAATCAAAATGGTTAGGTGACCTTTTTCCCATTAAGAGTTTCCAAATGACTCAAGTGTTGTGCAAAAGGATGATGTTAAACTTGTTATAAAAGGAATTTTTTTTTTCATAATCTTAGTTTAGAAAACTCTATGTACCTTATATTTGCATGCTTTCAAATACAAGGTACCCTATGGTTCACTTTTAATAAAACCTCTTTTATTAAAACCATTAATCCTTTTAATAACCTTTTATTAACTACTTAATGATAAAGAACCATCAAATTTTAAGCTTCTTAAGTTTGTTAATGAGTTTGTAATGCATATCCAATATCAACCAAACAATCAAACAACAAACATCCAAATAAGCACAAACATACAAACATGGGTGCTTAACCATAACCACTAAGTTGACCACACTTGTTTCCCATCACAAGTGTTGTCATAAGGTCTTTACTAAGGGTAGAGATGACACATCAAAATGTGTCCATGAACTCCACTTGATTCTACATCCAAATGCTTGAAGTGTCCACGTCTTTTGTGTCCTTCTTTGAGTCTTCATCTTGTGCATCTTCTTTTACAAAAATCATATCCTAATACAATTTTTCTAATAAAAGAAATGCACCTAATTTATTTATTACATAGCAAATGAATAAATAAATTACAACCCAAAATACAAAACACAAAATTACAACCCTTACAAGAATCAAAACCAACATGACAAAACACAATCAACCAAAACCAAACACATAAGGCCAAGGCTATGTTATGCACCATAATGAAAAACATATTCAACATCCAAGAAAAAAAATTTATCCCTTATTTGAGCCCTAAAATTTCAGCCAACATGAAATAAAATTTTATGGTTTTTGCAAACAACACAATCAACCTTGAAACATAAGGGATTCATACACCCACAACAAAACAGCCCCTAATGGGTTGAAAAGGTCAATGAAAACTAACTTTTCAAGACCTTTTGAAGCAGATATTCCACATAACCGACTCTAGATGCCATTGTTGGGTTTTGCTACATATTAATCAAGCTAGTTTAACCATTTAAACTTAAAAAATCGTAGCGGAATATAGGTTTAAGATATGGTTAGTAATCTGAAAATTTTCACCATTTCAAACACAAACAAAACCCAAATAAGGATCATAAACATATGTGAAATAGTGTGCTATCAAACAAATCAAAACAACCATAGGGTGTTCATAGAACACCTTTCTTGAACAAGTGTTGTAGATGTTTGAGATGAAGATGAAGATGTAGATGTTGATGAATATCCAGCCTCCAAGAGAGAGAGCCTCAAGTTGTGATACCCACAAGCTCTTCAAACACCTTTCTTGTTAGGATGCAAGACCAAAGAAACCTCTTCTTTAGCTTCTCCAAAAACAAAAAATTTCAGCCCCTTTTTCAGCTTGCATAATACGAAAATCAACCTTGTTTTTGGGAGGTTCTTTTTCTTGTGTGTGTAAGAGAAATTGTGTCTTGGAGAGAGTAAAGTTGTAAGAGTGAAAGTATGAATGAAGTCTTGAAAGAACCAAGACTAAAGACCCTACATGGGGCGGCCAAAATTGGTTTTAAAATGGGTTGCCCCCATTTTGAAACTTTTATAAACTTGTACTCATTCACCCCCTTAATTTATAAAATTAAAACCTATTTTAATTTTATATCATTAAGACACTTTTATTTGTTATTATTTAACCAACTTAAATCATGAAACAAATAATATCTCATGAACAAACTATCCATATAATATTATTCTATTACAAAGCAATGTTTTAGAAAACTCATTTTCTAAATTGGTGTCAATGTTTATTTGTATGATCTCATCAACAAATAAACATTTATTGGTGTTTATGTAGCTTGTTATTGGGTATGACCCGACTTAGTTCATAACGTACTAACCACATCAATCTTGTATGTGTCTTGGACATACAAGATCCAACACTACGGACGTTCTAAGTAAATAATTTACTCAGGGATTTTAATCCTGAAAATAGAAATATTAGTTGAATCATTATAACCAAATACTTCATCCAAGTAAGAAGGATTACAATATCTCAATACAGAAATTAAAGATCAAATCCAGTCACTAGAATATTGCAGTCTCATGACATAAGCATGACTTTCATGCTTCGCCTTTTCAAGAAGCTTCATGAGTGGATCCGCAATGTTTTGATCCGTGAGAACTTTGCAAATACATATCTTTCCCTTTTCAGCTTCATCCCTTATGTAGTTGAATCTTATTTCAATGTGCCTAGTCTTTTGATGTGCACGGGGTTCCTTGATTTGAGCAATCACACCCTCGTTATCACAGAGAATTTCTAGGGGGTCCTGAATGGAAGGGACCACCCCTACGTCGGCAAAGAACTACTTTAATCATACAGCTTCCTGAGTTGCTAATGAAGCAGAAATGTATTCTGACTCTATAGTTGATAATGCCACCATATCTTGCTTAGAGCTCTTCCAAGAGATTGCTCCTCCATTCAAGATGAAAATGTACCCCGATTGTGATCGTGAATCATCCCGATCAGTTTGGAAACTCGCATCCATGTAACCCTTTACTACGAGCTCCTCCTCACCAGATCCATAGATAGGAACATAACTTTGGTCCTCCTTAGGTACTTAAGTATGTTCTTAACAGTCATCAATGACTGCTTCTAGGATTTTGTTGGTATCGGCTTGTCATGCTCAAAGAGCATGACTTGTCTGGTGTAGTGCATATCATTGCATACATGATGGATCCTATAGCAGAGGCATACGAGATTCCCTTCATTTTGTCTTGCTCATCCTTTGAGCTTGGACATTGATTCTTACTCAATATTATTCCTCTTTGAATAGGTACGGTACCTTTCTTAGATTTTTCCATCTTGAACCTTTTCAAGATTTTATCAATGTATGCACTTTGATTCAAACCTATCAACCACCTTGATCTATCCCTATAGATCTTTATTCCGAAATTATAGGCGTCTTCACCAAGATCCTTATTGGAGAAACAACTTCCAAGCCAGGCTTTTATGCCTTCCATGGTTGGAATGTCATTTCTAAATATTAGGATGTCATCGACATACAATACTAAGAAAATGGTGATGCTCCCACTAGCCTTCTTATATACACATGCTTCATTAGCGTTTTTTATGAATCCAAATTTGATTATTTCTTCATCAAAATGGTGATTCCAACTCCTTGATGCTTGCTTCAATCAATGATTGATTTCTTTAACTTGCATAATTTTTGGATGTTTTGAGTTGACAAAACCTTCAGGCTGGACCATATAGACATCTACCTCAAGATATCCATTTAGAAAAGCAGTTTTGACATCCATTTGCCATATCTCATGTGACATCCGTCACCTCAAGTTCCGTCAATTAACGTTGTTTCTTTTAACTTTTCTTTGAAAGTTCATTCCTCATCCTTATAAACTATTCGTGTGGATAGTATACCTGCTTTATCATCTTTATGCTTTTGCTCTCATGGTAAACATATGCTATGCTTAAAACTTTTACAAATTTCATCATTGTTATCACTAAATATATCGTTTTTATATAATATTATTGTCATTAATAAAACCATTTTTAAGATACCAATAACATTAATTGCATCTTTATTATTAATATAATTAGCCTAATTAAGTCGTTTTCAACCGAAACGAATTTGGGAATTCGGGGATTTAAGTGCAGGGACTAAATGTGCCATTTTCCAAACTTGGGCTGGGTATATAAACCCCATTTCCAGCCCTAGCTTCATTCTTCATCTTCTTCTTCATCATCCTATTCTTCACTTTTTCATCTCTTCCTTGTACCAAAACCGCCCCGTTTGGTCACGTTTTCATCGTCTAGACTTTGACTTCAACTGAGTCTACTCCACTCTTGCAGGTAGACAACCTTGGTTGTCCCTTTTCATGCTCGTTTTCTGCTGTCCATTTTGGGTTTTGGGTGTTCGGGTTCAACCCGAACACATGAGGTCGTGTGGGTGTGTTAGGACCTGGTATTTGAACGAAATACCTAGTGATTAGCGTGTAAACCAGATCAAATAGTGCGGAATCCTATTTGATTGGCAATCCAATCAGTGAGAACACACGAAGAATCAATAAAGAATTGAAACTAACGTTAGAAATTGATTGGAAATCGATCTAATGTGTTCTATGAACTTGGAGAACGAATTGGCAGGCTTCTGGACGGCTAGGGTACGTCTGGAATCGTAGTCAATGAATGCTCTCTGTTTTTCACGAATTAGATTGTATTTATACGTTAGTATTGTTCAGTCGGGCGACTGGACCATAAGCATGGTTCAGTCGTGCGATTGAACCATGCGGTTGATCCATCCGCACGACTGAGTGTTCAATCGTGCGACTGAGTCAATCTTATGTGTCAATCATACGACTGATCCAGTCTCCTGGTTCAGTTGTGCGACTGAGTCAATCTTATGTGTCAATCATACGACTGATCCAGTCTCCTGGTTCAGTCGTGCGACTGAGTCAATCGTATAAAGTTATTCATGTGTGTGGTCCATTCGTATGGGCCATTCGCATGAGAACTTCATTATGTTAAGTTTGAATGTATTAATTAATAAACATTATGTGTAACCATTCACATAACTACTATCCTAATTAACCAATTCAATATCTACTCATTAATGAAATATTAGTCATTACAAATCACAGACAATCAATATCATTTCATTAATCATATCAAATTGCATGAAAATCAGATAAACAAGATCTATTACATTTCATATCATGATCTAGGGACATACATGTATCAACAAACTCCCCCTTCGACCTAGATCTCTCTAATGCCTTGTTTTCTGCATCACCTCCGCATATTTCTTGTACTTGTCCTCTTTTGTGACTCCCGTGTGAATCTCAAACGCGAAGCAGAGTCTTATGATATTTTGGAATTGGAGGGCTTGTACAATATCTTGCATATCATAGAACAATGGCCACTTGTATAGTGTGTAGACATCTTTTTCTAACAAGTTGGTAAGCCACATTGGGTCGAATACCCTGATCGTATCCATTTGGCCCTCCTTGTTTAGGACTATGACCGCTTCTGCTGTTCTCCAATCGTAGTACCACCACCTAAAGTTTGGAGTGAAGTCCTGTGGCATTTCCCTAAGTGGGATTCTTGACATTGTGCACGGAGAACTTCACCTCAACACTATCTTCGGCTTTCCAGTAAAGGCATCAACCTCAGACCTTCTGATATACCTTGTAGGCTGTTGGGGTCTGAAGTTAACCCACCTGGTGTGGTACTCCTTCTTTAGGGCAGCCTCGAACCAGCCAAACATCTTCCTCGGGTCAGTATACAAAAGCTTTAGTTTGGCCAGCTGGTTGAGCTCAAAACCTCGTAGAGTCTTCAGATCATGTGGGAATCTGAAGTACTATATGCCCTTTTCTCTCTTAGCTACATATACGTTAAGATCCTCAAAATACGCCCACGCTATGATCATGCCAGTCACCTTATGATGTTTCTTGACTCTGTAGAGTTTGGTGTAGGCATCCTGTTTCGGTGCAGTGCGTTGGGCTCTAACATCTTCAAAACACGCAACCCACTCAGCCTTTCAAATATCTACATCATCAATTGAAGCTTGGGTCGTTTCCTCTGCTTTCTCCGACTCTAGCTCCATCTTGTGTAACACCTCAAAAGTATTGCTGACGAGGGATTCTCCCAGATTGGGGACCACATTTCCCTCATTGTCAGCGTACTGAGGGTAGTGCTCGGTAGTGACATCTTCAATCTCGATTTCATCAACATCGTTGAGCTCTTCGTCACTAGTCGAGTCGCATGTCGGAGCATTCTTCACTATCTCATATGGATTGAGCTTGAAAATTTATGCGAGTTGCTCGTTTGATAGGTCGTGAATTATTTCCTCTTCTTCAGGGGTATAACTCACCGACCTCCTTACGATCCCTTGTAGATCAAGAATCATTGTTAGCTGAGTCTTGACTTGCTGAAGGGGAGCAACATCAAACTCATCCCTTGGGTAATTTGGATCTGTTTGATTTACACATTCAACATATCAACCATTAGTAATTCATCAAAACAGAAATGCATTAAACTGAATTTCAACGTTAAATACATAGATTTCAATACATGATTCAAATAAAAAAGTAATTTAGTACATAAACATCTAATCTTTACTTTCATCTTGTATCATCGTCTCGTCACTTGGTGGAGCCGAGGAAGAAGCTGGTTGGTCTTGTATGTTCTTGGACCTCCTTTCTTGACCTGAAACAGAGGCTGATGCAGTTGCATCTCCTCCTGATGTATCATCATCATCCTTCTCCTCTGTCCTTTCTTCTTCTGTCCCCTCATCCTCCTCTGTCTCATCATCCTCATCATCACTTTCATCATCATCATCATCTCTGTCTCCCTCTTTGATCTTCAAGGGCTCCTCCTTAGATCCCTTTAACTTTAACATGATTGTCTTCTTCGCCTTCTCCAACTCCTATATCTTCCTGTTTGATGTGACACTATGTGCTTGGAGTTGGGCTATCTCAAGGCTTTGAGCAGCCATCTGTTGGGCCTGCTCCTTTATCACTCTAGCCTGCTCTTCTATCTGGTGAGACTGAGCAGCAGTAAGATCAGCAAGCTGACTGATCTGAGTCACCTTCTCCTCATCTGCTGCTAATAGGCGCGTCACCATCATGTTGAGCATAGACAGCTGTTCCTCTACCCCAATTGGAGGTAGAGGTGATACATATGGATGAGATGGATGGACTGAGGATCCAGCTTGGTGGGTAGCGGTGGTGGTGGTTGCTGTAGTGAAGATGGGTCTGTGAAGTGGTGGAGGTGATGTGGGAGTGAAAGATATGGTGGTAGATGGAATCTGTACGGTGTTGGGAGGTGTGGTGGTGGTAGTAGTAGCTGTGGTGGCTGTGGTGGTTGTGGCTGTGGAAGTGGTTGTGGTGGTGGCAAATGTGGTTGTGGAGGTAACGAAGGTGAGACGTCTTTTCTTCTTCTTCAAGCAATGGGGTTGAGCCATCCTTTTCCTCATTATTCCTGTTGAGGTGGATGCTCCCCCTACAACCCTGCTAGCTGGCTCCGGTACATAACTCGGATCCGTGGCTGTCTCTCCTGAGTCTCGTGGGTGATCACCAACCACCCTTAGCCCATGTTCCGTGGGAACAACCTTGCTTCCCACAGTCCGTGTGATGGAAACCAGCAGACTCAGTTCCATCGTGGGTGGATGGTGGAGATGGTATATCAGTGGTAGTGGCCCTAGATGGAATGGGGCCTGTATCTCCACCATCACCACTATCGTGATCAACTGGTAGACCTATAGGTTCAGAATCAGAGTCACTGTCATGATGACGCCATTTTCGTCTTCCCGGTGCCACATAGTTCTCGTTTGCCAAATGGCCAATAAACCTCTTCACTAGGGGCTTCACTTGTTTGCCCCTATACACCCTCATTTGACCAAGGTCGTGTCATCCATAATTTCCAAAGTAACTGCATCATGACTCTCCTTTGGGAGAAGTGGCAGCTTGTCGTTGAAGATTAGCTGTAGAAACCTGGGGTACATACAGAATCCTTCTTCCCTTTTGCTTCCAGGTTCTCTACACATAAGAAAAGATCATACTCGAGAAGCTGAAAGGGTGGTTCAGCACCAGTGCCACGAAGGCATTTTGAATCTGATCTGATAGATCATCAAACCCACCCCTCCTTGAAGCAATGCACTTCAGAATCACATGTGCTAAGTATTTGTACTGAGGGCACAGGTTGCTCTTATTGAGCACACCCAAGTTTATGTCCCCCGCGTACTTGATTTTGAGGAAGCATCCCCTCACAGTCAGTGGATGTAATTTGGTGGGGTGATTCGTATCGTCCCCAAGTTCAAGAACATTCTAGAAATCAGCAGCAGTAACCTAAATATCCTGACCCAGAATGGAGCTCCGTATACTGTACGGCTCACGAGAGCGATCAACTGAGGCATTCTCCCAGAATGCCTGGTCTAATGACCTGTAGGGCGTGCAAGGTGTAGATATAGCCTTATGTATCGGGAGCATCTAAGGAAGGCAATAATCTCTGTGAACTCGGCCTCGTTCCGAGTAGTATGATCCAAGTGAGCACATATGTTGTGCTTTGGGTTAATGGACCATCTATCAGCCGTTTTTTTGAAACACAAGACACAAAATCATTAGTACATAATACATCAAAATTCAGTTCTAAGTGTAATGTTTAAATTCATTCTGATTCATTCGTGCGAATGAATCATGCGACTGGAGTTAGTCGCTTGTTCTTCGTGCGACTGAGCTCGTTCGGGTGAATGAGACATGCGACTGAGTTAAATCTGCTGACTGAGTCTGCGATTGGTTCAGTCGACCACTGAACTCATTCGCATGGTTCATTCGGCCGATTGACCCAATCGCAAGATTCAATCATGCGATTGGATTTCATCTGGACGACCAGTCGCTTGTCCCACTGTTCAGTCGCCTGTGGTTCGAATCTTGACCAATTCAAGTAATTTAACATGGTTTAATGGTCCATTAGACTCGCCATCTTGTCACTAATAACCTATTAAACTTAATTTTAACATTTGGCTTAGTTTATGTAGGTTATTAGGGCATTTTTCAGTCCGGTTCTTGTTTCATTCGAATATCACATATTTGGATTCAAGATCTTCTGATTTCGGTAAGATTTAACTGCAATGTACCTGTATAATCGTCAATCGAGCATCAGAGAATCAACACCAATGTGAACACAAGATCTCTAGAAATTTTGGCAGAGTAACGGGAAGAAATGCGATTTGGTGCGATTGAGAGTGATGAGTACAACACGATCGACTGAAGCCCTTTAAATATTGAACCGAAGTTCAATCGGCCGACTGGCCTCAATCGCTCAGTTCATTCGGGCGACTGAGGTTCAGTCGTGCGATTGGCTCAGTCAGTCGCATTCAGTTGGCCGACTGAGTCTCAGTCGGTCGACTGACTCATTCGTTCCCTTTCATTCGCACCTTCAGTTAACCGATTGAGTCTCAGTCGGTCGACTGACTCATTCGCACCCTTTCATTCGGTCGAATGGATCATTTTCATAAGCCATTCGGGTGAATGGCGCAATCTCATGTCCAGTCGTTTGAATGGGATCCATTCGCATGGTTGGTCCATACTTATGATCCAGTCGTGCGAATGGGTTACACTTATGAACATTTAGCACTTAAACCCTTTTTTACCTGTTGAAATAACATTATCAGCATTTGATCATCTCAGACATGATATTTTAACTTGAAAAATTTTTGATCACCTCAGACGTGATCCTTTTAAACAATTTAGTCACCTCAGACGTGACCCTTTTAAACATTGAAAACACATGTGGCCATCTCAGACATGACTCTTTTAGGTGAGTTGATCCCATACTGATTTTCATGATATAGTCCGATGAACAAACAAAGTAAAATGACTAACTAACTAGAAACTTAAACTAAATACAAAAATAAAACTTGTTTTTCACTTTTTTTTGAGAGATAAATCCTAAGATAGACATCTACTGGATTTGGTTCCAGAATAGGCAGCTTCAATTTAGTTTGACCACACATGGACCAATTCAATTTTGGAATCATACAGGCAAGTCAAATCATTTTGGACTTCTTATCAAAACCTTTTGATGCTCAATTCTTGGTTTTCATCCAGAGTCGTTAGCAAATTTAGGAAATCATACCGGAACTATTAGATTACCACATTGATTTGAACATTCAAGAATTGCAGCCACAATAATTGTCAGTATATTTGTCCTCTTAAATCCATACACAGACTTTTGACACAGACTGGCGATAGATTTAGGTTTAATTATTTCAACTAACATTTGTGGATCCCACACTTATATGGTAATCAACATTCCTCAGGAGCTTTTGAGCGGTCTACGGGTATTTTTACAAGAAGAGACTATTCTTAGAGATTTCAAAGAGAAGCCAATCCTCAGGTCAGTGCCATCGCACAACAGAGAGACGACAAACAACAATGAATTCTAGAATATCTAGGTTATGCTTATCCTAGGTCAGTGCCATTGCACAGCAGAGAGGCACACAACCTATCTCCTTGTTAGAGCAGCTTGATTTTATTTTGATCAAAATGCACCAACAACATAAGTCATTAGCTTGACAACAATTTTCTTTTATTTTTTTCCGTTCTTTGCTCTATTTACAGTCATCCGCACACATTTGTGGCGTTTACAAGCTCATTACCCCTTATTGGAATATTGTTGGTGTTAACCGGTGATAAGATGGAAGCCCACAGTCAGTTGAACAATTAGTTTGATCTTGAAATCACGAGTCAGGTCTTCTCTATGTGTGTTACCGACATATCATTTGTGATCTAACAACCTCTAGGTCTACTCTATGTGTGTTACCTTCATAGTTACCAGTTTTTCTATCATCTTCCTTTTTGTATTGCTTAGATACACAGACTTATACTTCGAATTTTTGGCATCTTTCTCAATTAAAATTTTAAAATCCCTCTTGATTTGTTCCTGGGTACTATCATATTCCAAAGGGTTTGAATCGGTATCACAGATACGATCTACCTTATATCAGCTTTCCACTCCTTATGTCTCGTCCTTTCTTTTTTTAATAATGTTACTTGCTGACTTATTCACCCCCTAAAATACTAACATCATACTGGTGTAATTATTTTAGGATTTTAATAAACAGCAGAATACCATGAGTTTAATTTAAAACGGACTAAAGTGAAATAAAATGAAAGAATAACTAAGCTACATCGGACTACACATGATCATCATCAGGAACAACATCACTTTGCTTTTTAACGCCGTTGACCTCTAGCAGATATTGAAAACGTGGATTATCAAAGGCTTTAGTATAGAGGTCAGCGCGTTGAAAATCAGTATTAATTTTTACCATATCATTAAGTTCTTTTCAAAACAATCTCTTATGAAATGGTATTTAATACCGATATGTTTGGTCTTTGGATGTTGGACTGGATTTTTAGTTACTGCAATTGCAACAGAGTTATCAACAAAAATAGGAGTAGAAGAAAACTTCAAAACGTAATCCTGTATTTGCTGTTGAATCCAGATGATTTGTGAATAGCAACTTGCAGCAGCAACGTATTCAGCTTCACAGGTTGACAATGCAACCGATGTCTGCTTCTTACACTGCCAGGTAACTAATCTTCTCCAAAAGAATTGACACCCTGCAGATGTAGACTTGTAATTCATCTTACAGCCCCCGTAATCTGAGTCACTATACGCCGTGATCTCAAAGTCATCATCTTGAGGATACCACAACCCAAGTGTGGGTGTACCCTTCAGATAACGAATATCCTTTTGACCCCGATCAGATGGTTGACCTTAGGCTTAGCCTAATATCTAGAACATAAACACGTAGGATACATGATATCAGGTCTTGAGGCAGTGAGATACATGAGGGATCCAATCATTCCTCAGTACATTGTGGCATCTACAAGATCTCCATTTTCATCAGGTGCTATATCGTGATTCGTAGCAAGTGGAGTCCCAGTAGCAGAAGCATTCTCCATGTCAAAAAGACTGAGAATGTCTCCTACATACTTGGTCTAATGTAGAAATATCCTATTTGGAGTCTGATGCACCTCTAACCCGAGAAAGAACTTCATCTCCCCCATAGCACTCATCTTAAGTTCTTTCTTCATAACTGCTTCAAATTCTTTGCATAACTCTTTGTTCTTTGAACCGAAGATTATGTCATCGACATAGATCTGTACGAGCAGTAGGTCGCCATTTTTTTCTTTGATGAACAGTGTGCAGTCAATGACTCCCCTGCGAAAGCCGTGTTTCTCAAGATGAGTCGAGAGTTTCTCATACCAAGCTCGTGGAGCTTGATGAAGCCCGTATAAAGCCTTGTCGAGTTTGTAAACTCTATCCCGATGATAAGGATCTTCAAATCCCTCGGGTTGACTGACATAGACTGTTTCTTAGATTTCCCCATGAAGGAATGCACTCTTCACATCTAATTGGAAGACTTTAATCTTCATGTATGATGCATAGGCAAGGAAGATGCGAATGGCTTCCATCCGTGCCACGGGTGCAAACACTTCATTGTAGTCAATTCCCTTGACTTGGTGAAATCCTTGAACCACCAATCGAGCCTTGTTCCTGATAATGATTCCTTGGTCATCTTTCTTGCATTTTAAAACCCATTTGGTGCCAATGACCTTAGCACCTTTAGGTTTATCAACCAGAGTCCATACACCTAACTTCTTGAACTAAAGAAGTTCTTCTTGCATGGCACTCACCCACGCCTCATCATTTGGTGCATCACTGACGTATTTTGGCTCATATTGTGAGACAAAACACCGATAAGCACCATCATGAATATATCCATTTTCTATAACTGAGGCGTACTCAGTTGAGTATAGCTGATTTCGGGTTTGTACTCCTGATCTGACATCCCTAATGACATTGTTTAGGGGATGATAGACGTTAGTCGTGATCCTGGAGTAGTAGGAACAACTATCTCAGAGCCAAGATTATGAACATTGGTTCTGTAGCTGAGGTAGTTGGAGTTTGAGGCTCTGAAGTCGAAGGTACATCACTGGTAGATGCTTGTGGACTTGCAGGAACTGGAACCTGTTCCTCCTGACTGTTCTGGTCATCTTCTTCAGCTTCATCTTCAGAGGCGGAGTCACTGTCGTCGGCTACTCCCCCTGACTGAGTAGATGATCCTCCCAGTGAGCTTGATGTTGGTGTATTCAAGATATCATACATCATCCGTGTAGCTAATTCATCATCCGAGGGAGAGAGAGAGATGTTGAAGGACTTAAAGAATCCATCATAGTCGAAGAAATAGGCGGGTCCTTTGCTAGTAGGTGGTGTGGTATATCGCTGAACATCAACATTACACCACACTTCTACTAGACCCGTTGAGTTGTTGTAAACCCTCTTGTTCGGAATGTTGTACCCTAGAAAGATTCCTTCATCCGCCTTCTCGCTGAATTTACCTTCTTGTGTTTTCTTCAGAAGTGTGCACGGTGCGCCAAATGGTTCGAGATACTCCAGATTCGGTTTGCGTCTTTGTAGTAGCTCGTAACATGTCTTGCTGTGACGCTTGACGATCAGAACTCGATTCAGTGTATAACATGCATTAGCAACTGCCTCATTCCAAAAGTGGATAGGCAGTTTCGAGTCTACAAGCATAGTCTGTGCTGTCTCAATCAAGCTTCTGTTCTTTCGCTCAGCAACACCATTCATCTGAGGCGTGTAGGCAGAAGTGAATTGGTGTACAATACCCTTTTCCTTGCAGTAAGCCTCCATCCACTGGTTCTTGAATTCCGTCCCATTGTCTGAGCGTACTTGTCTAACCTTTAGCTTGTATAGAGATTCCAGTGTGGTTACTAACTCCTTGAAGGACTCAAATGTTTCTGATTTGGACTTCAGATTCATTACCCACGAGAACTTTGAGTAGTCATCAGTAACCACTAAACAGTACAAGTCGCCTCCTATGCTCCTTGTACTGACTGGACAAAACAGATCCATGTGAAGAAGTTCAAGAGGAAGTTCTATTGAATGAATTTTCTTTTCCTTATGAGACTTCTTGTCTGTTTGCCTTTCTTGCAAGCTACACAAAAATCAGGAAGCTGGAAGTTCTTGACATTAACTCCTCTCACCAGATCCTTCTGAATCAAGTGATTCATCTTCCTTTGACTAATATGTCCCATTCTCCTATGCCAGGAGATGGAATCCTTCTTAGTAGCTTTAGATAGAAAACACTAAACCTCCTGATCCGTTGTAGCAGCTGTTGACATATCCAAAACATAAAGGTCTTTATAGCTTGAAGCACTCATCAAAACTTGGTCTTTTGGGATCACGTAATCTTTCTTGAGCATGTAACACTTCTTGTCGTCGAAGATGACTTTAAATCCCTTATCGCAGATTTGGGAAATAGAGAGTAAGTTATTTTGAAGTTGTTGAACATAGTTCACCTTATCAAACTTAACTTTCTGATTTCCCACTTCTCCCTGAGCTGTGATATATTCTTCCTTGTTTCCAGCAAACGAAACATGCCCTCCTTTTATTTGCTTGACGTTAGATAAAACAGCCCTGTTTCCTGTCATGTGCCTGGATGCTCCGCTGTCTATAATTCACGTGTTAGTTTCAGCACTATAGCGAACACCCTGCACATACAATGTAAAGGATTAGTTTAGGTTAAGAACCCAAGCCTTTACTGGCTTGGGTTTCCCAGAGGCATCACACATCATAAATTCAACCCATTGACCCTTAGAGGGTGAGGGTAGCCCAGGTTCCTTCTTCTCATCATCATCAGACACAGAGGTGACTTCTTTTTCCATAAGCCAGATTTGTGCAATGCCTATTTGTGATACACAGTCAACTGGCTAACGGTTTGAACTTTATGTGCACTAGTTCTTCTAGGTGGAGTTGAAGAACTCCTCTTAGAAGACCTAGGTTTTGGGTCCTGAAGTTCAATCTTTTTCCTAGGCGTCTATTAAAGAAATCAATAGGAAGCAATGTGTCCACATTCTCCACAGTTGTAGCATAACCTGCTATCAACTTTATGATTAAGCTTTCTTTGTGGAGACGTGTGTGACACTCTAGTAACATCACTTACTTTAGGTTTTGTCTCTGGTTCTTTTGATGTTTTTCCTTGTTTAACAGAGTTAACTATTTTAACATGTTTTATATCTTTTTCCTTTTGGTTAACTGGTTTTTGACTATTGAAGTCCTGTTAGGTTCTGATTTGACTCTGTTTGTCCCTGACTTTAAGTTAACCTTTTCAAACACTTTTTCCAGATTAGCACAAGGCAATTTACCCTTACCTTTGACGTGGCCTCATTTTGTTTGTTTCCAGAGTCAATGGTTGAACATGAGGAATCTGGATCACTAACAAGAGGAGTAGACACCACATGTCCAATCTCCCCACACTTAAAGCATGGGTCATTTGAAGCAACCTTTTGCTTCTTCTCCACTGGTTTTGGTGGTGGCGCTCTTACCACCCCCTTTCCCTTTCCCATAACGTGCCCTTACCCTTGGCAACATTTGCCTTGGGTGCGGGGTGAGGCCACTTCTTGTTCCCACCTTCATTGATGGTGAGAACGGGTAAAACCGTTTTACCCATGGCCGCCTTGGCAGTTTTGAGCATAGAGTGAAGCTGAGTTATGTTCTTGTCCCACCTGTTCATGTTATAGTTCATGACAAAGAGTTGAGATTCAAATCCGTAGAAACTCTTTCGAGACGGGACAATTCAGCCTTTCGAGGCGGTCGATGTGGCTCTTAATCTTAAGTACATAAGATGCAATAGATTGGGTGTCGTCCATACGACACGCATTGAGTGCTCGAACCGTTTCGAAGCGCTCAACCCGTGCTTGTTATTGCAACGTTTCCCTCAACTGGTTTATCATGTCGTATGCTCTATCATGTTCATACTCCTTTTGGAGATCTAGAGTCATACTTTCCAAAGTGAGGCAAGACACTTGGACCGAGTCCTTAGTGTATTTCACCGAATTATTGTAGCCCTCCTCATCATCCTCACTAGGTTGATCAGGAATTGGATCATCTAGTATGTATGATCGTTTCTCTTGCTTGACAACAATTCTCAAGTTTTGAAACCAATCAATAAAGTTATTATGGTTTAGACGCTCCTTTTGAAGAATGGTCCTTAGTGATAGTGAGTGAGTAGACGAGATTTTATTGTTATCATTATTGTTGGTGGCCATGTGCAAAATACAACAAAGTTCAATTTTAGTATTTGGATATTGTTCATATTTAATAATTAAAACCCTTTTAATTGTCTACCATAATTTTAAAATCTAGAATTCAACATTACATTTAAATAGTGGTTTGGTGACCTTTATCCCATTATTTAAATTATAAGGTAGTCAATGTATTGACAATTGCAATCCTTTGCCACTTCTAGGGTATGGGATCGACTTTAAAACATCATATGTCTAGTCGGCATATTTAACCCATCAACACCTTCGTAAACCATAATGTAGGTGATCCATTTAACATGGTTTGCAAATCAAGTTACCCTACTTGCACACACATGTGAGTTTTCCAACATAAGTGGTTAGGTGAGCTATATCCCACAAATATGGTATCCCCACCTCAAGTCACAAGTTCCCTCAAAATGGTTAGGTGACCTTTATCCCATTAAGAGTTTCCAAATGACTCAAGTGTTGTGCAAAAGGATGGTGTTAAACTTGTTTATAAAAGGAATTTAAGTTTTCATAATCTTAGTCTAGAAAACTCTATGTACCTTATATTTCCATGCTTTTAAATAAAAGGTACCCTATGGTTCACTTTTATTAAAACTTCTTATATTAACACCATTAATCCTTTTAATAAATTGCAGGATCGTTGTTTGTCACTTAAACACAATGTTTTCTCTCAAACTCACCTAGAACAACACTTGGGTGTATGAAGAATCAATAAGAGTTGATCATAATATAGAAAGTAGTAAAGAACACAGAAAGATAATTTTCAAGATACTTTTATATATTGATTCTCAACTCAAAATACAAGACTCTTACAAGCAGATGATCTACCTGTTACAAGGAGAACCAATATATAATACTATCTACAGCCGGATATACTTTGATACCAGCTGGGATCCTATAGCTAAAGTCTATACCACAATACTAAAGACTAAGGTATCTCGGATAAAGTCTTATCTGTGATTTGGTAGTCAGGACATGTCCCTAACTCACCTTTTATCACCAACTAAAGTTGGTAACATGTACTATCATGAAAAGGTGAACAGTGGCATAAATTATTGTCAACAACACGGCTCATTAGAAGAAGCCATGCTGTATCAGGAGTCTGCAGCTGAGTGTCAGAGACCATACTTATGTCCACTGGTTCATAGCAGTGTCTTCCGAAGGTTAAATGGCTTCGAAAGAGTAAGTACTTCCGAAGCCACTTATACTTCGGAAGAGGCTGCTTCTTCCAAGGCTGGGAGACTTCTTCTTTTCATCATACTTCGAAAGTGGTATTTTCTTTATTCTTCTAAGTCTTGAACTTCGGAATTATGCACTTGTCTTCGGAAGTAGAGTTCTGTGTTCGGAAGTTGATCTTTCATTTTGTCTTCGTAAGAACTCTACAACCTTCGGAAGTTCCACGCTATGCTTCGGAAGCCTTTTGCATGCAGCACCAAAATAACTTAAGTGACATAGTTTTGGTTGCATTAGCCTTCTTCTTGATCCAACAAACTCCCCCTAGGCTGATGCTACCAAAACTTCACTTGTCTTAACTTCTCAAAACTTTCAGCACCAAGAAGAGTAAATATTTGTCTGTCTCCTTGGTCTTTCCTGATGTGGTGCTGAGAAGCTTGTACAGATCGTTGGTAGACAGGAAGTCTAGTCTGTCACCTTGGATAACATGTACCCTTTGTTGTTGCCCTCTGAAAAGAGTTAGTTGATGGGAACTATAGTCATATTCCCATCAAACTATAGGTTCCAATTCAGGACCTTCCACCATCTGTAGAAAGGCAGTACCTTTGGTGGGAGATCTTTCCTTGTCTTCCTGTCTTCTCAACTTCAAACTCTTCTTCAATCTTTGCCTTTGCAGTTAACTAAGCTAGATAAATAATGCTGAGATGATTTCTGATGTGTGCAGCAGTTTCAGAGTTGGAGGGGTTAGAGAATGGCTTCTTTGCTAGCTCAGCAATGTCGAACCTGCTCGAGTGTAGCAAAGAGGGTGCATTGAGTCGATTGACCTCACCATTCTCTCTTTCCACAACAAAGTTGTGAGAAGGTTCATCAAACCTCCACTGGATTATCTTCCTTTTGGGCGTAAGAGACTGACTAGGAATCTCGTCCTCTTTCTTTATATCTAGTAGAGTCACCAGTTTCCCTCTGAGTTTCTTCTCTTCATCATTTAAAGAGTCTACGTTGAGGCCCAGAAGTCTCACAGCCTGGTCTAAAGTTCCTCTAGGTAGATCAAGGAATTTATCTCTTGTGATGGAACTTTAAGAACCATCAACATAGGTGATGTTGACATAGTCTTCTACACAAGAGACTTCACTCAAAGTGGTGCAGTTGGTGAGCTTCGTCCTGATTTCCATAAAATCCCCAAGAGAGAGATGTTGAGGAGGTTGAGGGGATGGTTTGGATGGTAAATGGGTAGGTTTAGGTTTAGAAGTTCTGGCTAGTGTTTCGGGTTCGATGATGGGAATTTTGGGTGGTTGAGGTGAGGGAGTAGTTATGGGTAGTGATGTGGGTTCAGGGGTGAAAAGTTCAGGTTTAATGGTGAAAGGTAAGGGTGTAGGTTCAGGTTATGGTTAGGTGGTAGCAATGAAGGTCATCCCTTTTACCCTTCTATACATCTCTTTCCTTTTCCCCCTCTGGATGTCAGCCTTAATTTCACTAACAATCAGTTGGAGTGTCCTTTCAGACATGGGACCCACCTGCCTTCTAGAGAAGCCATGAGCCCGAAGATAGTCCTTCATCCAGGCCTTCTTAGTGAGCTTCTTGGAGGCAGTGACCCTGGCTTCTTCTTCCTTCTTCTTCTTCTCTCTGGCCTTTTCTTTTGCAACCTTCTTCCTTTCTTTCTCCATTTGATCCTGCTCTTTGTTGTAGAGCCAGAGGATTGTATCATCATAGTGTGGAGAAAGTTCGTGAAGATCAAATCCTCTAGAGAGTAGGAAGTTCACCCCGTCTCTCCTTAGCTGCAATTCAGCCTCCTTCTATTTCTTTTCCTCTATCTCCAAGGCCAACCTGGCTTCTTCCTCAAGTTTCAGCCTGGTTGCCTTCTCCAGATCCACCAACTCCTCTAATGGTAGCAGGAGTGTTTCTTCATTGGCAGCTCCCAACTCAATGAGCTGATCAATGATCTCCTCTCTCATTTTATTGATGACAGTCTCCTGATTTGATGCAGCTGCTTTTGTACTCGCAGCTAGCAACTTCTCAGTTTGAAGTCTTCCTTTCTTTTTGAGTTTCTCAATCTTCTCCTCTTCCTGAAGCTCTTCCGCAGTCATCTTCCTTTTTCCTTTGTCTTTTGAAGATCCTGATTGTGGTGGTTCTTGGAGAGAGGTTTCTAATTGTGAGAGAGGCAGAGATGGTGTCTGGACTAGAGGTTGATTCAAAGGGTCCTCGTTGTTTACCTCATATGCCATATCAAGGATTGCATCTATGATATTCAGTTCCTCGGACATCTTAAACAGTCCTTCCGCAGCTTCCATTTCAGCTTTGGAAGATTCAGCTTGTTCGTCCGAGGCTTTAACTTCAGCTTCGGAAGTTTGAGGAGATGCAGATTCTGTCCCAACTGTTACAGTTGTTTGGCCATCAGTCCCCATTTCCCCTTTGAATTGAATCTTAGATTCCATATGGTCCTTTGGTTGACTAACTTCTTCCACAGTGGTAGAAGGTGCAGTCAGCCTCTGAAGCTCTTCAGCTCCAAAGTAGATCATTGCAGCATCATGGCTTGGCTGCTCAAAGGAGGATCTCAACAAAAACTTGGTGAAGAGTCTATAGAGATCACTGAGCATCCCTAGGTCAATCTGAAGAATGACTTGAGGTGGCTCAGTCACTGTGATGATGGGAGAAGAAGATGTTGAAGTTGATGGTCGGCTCTGTGGTTCCTCATGTTTTGTCTTTGAATATTCTCCCCCTTTTTGGTAGCATCATCTTGAGAGCTAGATGAGCTAGAGGAAGAAGTCAATGAGACCTAAATAGGTACATGCCTAACAGACCTCTCTGTCTGTTTCTCAGCTAATTGAGCCTTGAGATTTCGAATCTCAAGTTGTTAAGTCGCAGACCTTGCTTCTAAAGTCCTAACCAAGGATTCAAGGTTTGAGACTTTAGATAGAAGGTCTTTAACAAGGAGTTGCATGCTTCCCTCATCTTCTTTTGAAGAATCACGGGCAGATGAGGTAACATACCTAGTATGTTCAGCCTCATCACCAGATGGGGTTTCTTGGCACCCTGGTTTCCCATGCTCAATGATGTCTCTTTCAGAGTCATCAAAGGGCTCGGTTGCCATAGATTCAGTTTGAGAGATGTTACCACTATCCATAAGGTCCATTGAGGCACCTTCTATAGTGGCAGCTGAATCTACATGAGTCCCCTCCACATCAGTGGGACTCACCTCAGTTATTGGTTGCTGATGGGAGCTAGAGATACGGGATTTCTCCGAGCTCTGTTGATATTGAAGAGGGTATTGTAGATCAACTTCATTGCCATGGAGAGATGTTATCTCTTCATCAGTTTGGAATAGAAGGTTAGTGAAAGATAAGGAGGTTAAGCCTACTGACCTGGGACTGTGGTCCATGTCTACAGGCATTGAGCCCCTGGTGGGGCTGTCCCTTGTTGGCTGCTCAGAAGAGTGTAGATACTCATTCTGAGGACTGTTGGTTTGGGTATCGGGCTCCTGGGTTTGAGACTGAAGAGACTTAAAACCCAAATTAAGGTCAAAAGAGAAGGATGGAGAGACCTCTGACTGAGTGGGAGCCCATGTTTCCACTCTAGTCTTTTGGGATTGAACATGAGGGGCTTGTTCAATCAGAGTAGATTGAACAAGGGTTCGTTTGGGGCGTCTTTGATAAGTGATGGTAATGGGTGGAGAAGGTAGTATTGGCATTATGGAGGTGGTTGCTTGTGTGGGTTCATCACCTGTGGAGTGAATAGGGATGTCACAAGGAGCTATGCGCTCAATAATACCTGGAAGCAGAGTGGTGTACCTTCCAGTGAAGTTGGTGGATACCTTCTTCAATGTTTTGAAGATGGTAGGCCGCATGTGGGGAATAGTCAGAGCAGCTGCACAGACAAGCATGCTCTGGTCCAACTCACAGTTGATTATGTGTTGAAGGAATCTAGGATACATGAAGAATGTCTCCCTTTGCAGATTCCCGATCAGATTTGAAAACACAAATCATGAGTAATTGAAGTGCAGGCCTCTCACCAATCCATGAACTAAGCATCCTAGTTCGTAAGGGATTTGATCCCATCCTCCAGATTTGTTAGACAAGCAATGAAGAACAACATGCAGGAGGAACTTCCAATTATAGGAGAAGTTGAACTTGTAATAGTCGACCTGCTGATGTCTCCATCATATCCTATAGGATATAAGTGCTATCCAAATCCTCCTTAGGGAATTCTGTAGGAGCTCCTTCATCATGAAGCTCAAAGTGCTCCCTGATAAGT
The DNA here is from genome assembly GCA_025506515.1 of Flaveria trinervia. Classification (NCBI taxonomy): domain Eukaryota; kingdom Viridiplantae; phylum Streptophyta; class Magnoliopsida; order Asterales; family Asteraceae; genus Flaveria; species Flaveria trinervia. The sequence continues at coordinate 22,365,846 of CM046455.1, read as the reverse complement.
TGTTCAGTGAAGATCAACTCCTGTCTACCGATGCTGGACCGTAGTACACGAATCCCATTTAGGGTTTCGATTTGACCATTTCCCCAAAATTCAGCCATTTGGTTGGAGTAAACAGTGGGGTTAACGGTAAGGTCAGTGTAGTTGGTTGATTGGGTGAGAAAGGAGATGATTTCAGAGAAGTCAACATCTCTTGAAGAATCAAGAAGTGTGACTTGGTTGTGCTATGGGTTGAGTGCCATTTGGGAAAAGTGAATGTAGATGATTTTGAGCTTGGGTAAAGTTGGAGAGGATAAATTTCTAGGGCAGTAAAGTTGCAAGTAAGAAAATGAATATGAATAGTCGAGATTATTTAAAAGAGAGTGGTAAGGCGGTAATTGAGGTTAGGATAAGGTGATGTGATGGTTAAGTGGATGAATTGACAGTGGCGATAAGGTTAAAATCAGTTAAATAATCCGACATCATTAACAAAATCATTGCTTTTTATAGTGTGGGACCACAGAGATTTACGTTACACAGTAGAATCTCTCATCCATGTGGAAAACATTTGCGAAGGTAACTTGTCTTCCGAAGGCAATTTGTTGGACCAAAAGAACCAATGAGCCAGATCAGAAAAACATTAAGTCCCACAGACGTCACAGCAACTGCTGAAGTCCACAACAGCTGAAGACAAGTGCTGAAGACAAAGTCTGAACACAAGTGCTGAAGACAAAGTATGAAGACAAGTGCTGAAGACAAAGTCTGATACAAGTGCTGAAGACAAAGTCTGAAGACAAGTGCTAAAGACAAAGTCTGAAGACAAGTGCTGAAGACAAAGTCTGAAGACAAGTGCTGAAGACAAAGTCGGAACACAAGTGCTGAAGACAAAGTCTGAAGACAAGTGCTGAAGACAGTCTGAACACAAGTGCTGAAGACAAAGTCTGAAGACACAAGTGCTGAAGACAAAGTCTGAAGACACAAGTGCTGAAGACAAAGTCTGAAGACACAGTGCTGAAGACAAAGTCTGAAGACACAAGTGCTGAAGACCAAGTATCAGACGTTGTCACAACAGCTGAAGAGGTCTTCTTCAGTAGTTGTGACGGTTTTCTTTCAATAGTTTTATGTTTTTCTTTTCAGTAGTTTTGTAAAACGACTGAAGAGCTTGTTCTTCAGTCGTTGTAGTTTCAGTAGTTTCGTAGCAGTAGTTTTATGTTTTGTACTTAGCACTCTGATATGTTCTCAGTAGTTGTGAACATTTCAGTAGTTTGTTAAGTTTTAGTTATTTTTGTAATAAATCTGCCGGATGTCACTATCCCGTGATATCAGCAGTGATTGCACTCTATATAAGGAGTGTCAACCTATTTGTAATCGGTGAATGATTAAGCAGAAACATTTGATATTATTAAAACATTCCTTTTCACAGAAATATATTCTCTCTTTACAACCGTATTTGTTCTTAATGCATACGAATATCAAATTCTTGCTATAATTTGTCTAATTCTTGTTCTTATTCCGCTGCGTTACACTCTAATCCATCAAACTTGAGATCACTGATCCTGTCTAATGGTATCAGAGCCGGTTAATCATTGATCGATCTAATAATTGATCATTTAAACTGCTATCCAAGGTCCAAGTTTGATTGAATTAGCATTTTTGCAAGAAACGGTTATAGAGATTGAATTTTCTGTGTTTTTGGTCATTCATCCTGAGATTTATTCTTGGTTTTCATTGAGTTTGTTGTGGTCTGTGTAAAATCTTTTAAAAAGCTTGAATTAAATTGTATTTGAACCTAAAATGACTACTCCTTCCAATGATCCTCACAATACTGGATCCTCAACCAAGCCTCCGATGCTGGTTAGGAATGAGTATAATATATGGCAACGATGAATGCTCCATCACCTGTCTGTTAACAGCTCAGGTTATTGGACATCAGTGGTACATGGTCCACACAAGCCTATGGTGAATAACCCGGAAACCAATCAAATAGTTCCGAAGAGGAGGGAGCAATACTCAGATGAGGATAAGAAATTGTTTGAGATTGATGCAAAAGCCCATGGAATTCTGGCCATGGCACTGCCCAATGAAATCTATTCTGGGCTAATGCATTATGAAACTGCCCATGACCTCTGGAATGCCTTGAAAGAACAATTTGGAGGAACAGATGAGGTCTTGGCAAATAATAGAGAAATCCTTGCCCAACAATATGAGGCATTTTCTCATAGGAAGGGTGAGACACTGACTCAACAGTTTGAGCGGTTCTCTTGTTTGATCTCTGAATTAAAAATGGTCAAACATGAGTACACAAATAGCCAGATGAATAACAGATTTCTCAGATCACTACCTGAGGGATGGGACACATACACTATTTTCCTACGCTCCAGTGCAAATTTGGACAAACTATCTCTCACCCAACTCCATAGGAAATTGCTCACATTTGAGAGAGAGATAGAACAGAAACGAAAACTGTCATCATCTGGAAAGCTCACTGATGATTTTGTACCAGAAAACACTGCCTTGGTAAGTCATGAGTCAAAGTATGCAGGATCAGAATGCCACTATGATGAGCATATTGATTTCACCTCAAACAATTCTAATCATGCCTTTGTGAGTGTTGATTGTCATTCTTGTAATAATAGTGACAATCTATGATTTATCATGGATGATCTGAAGGGCATTGGTAATGATGATTTAGAAGAGATGGATATTTTGAGCCAAATGGCCTTGATCAATATCAGATCTCAGAAATTCTACAAGAGAACTGGCAGGAAATTTCCTGGACTCTCTGACAAAACCAAAGTCAGTTTTGACAAGAGCAAGTTGAAGTGTCACAAATGCCACAGGCTTGGACACTTTGCAAGAGAGTGTAGATCAACTGGATCTAACTCTTCTGCACCCTTTTTGACTTTTCCAAATAACAATTTACAATCCAAAGGGCAACATTCTGCTGGTTCTAGTCACTCATCACACCCTCATTCTCCTGCATATTTTGTTCCTCAGGGTCAAATGCCATATCCTTATCCCTGCTATTATATGCCACAGTCAAATCAAGTTCAAGCTCCTATAGTACCACAATCTCATGCACTACCAAAACCTCAACCATCTCCATCTCAATCACAACCTTGTCACAGCTTCTTTACACCTGGAGTCGTTGACTGGAGTAGCTTACCTGATAACTTGTCTGGTCACACTAAGCAATACTATGCTGGTGCTAGTCAACATGGTGGTGAACACCCTTTTGGAAATCTTGCTCTCATGGCCCTGGAGTCTGCTGAGGGTTCCTGTTCAAATGCATCATCTTCACATGTAACTCATGTATCTTCAGAGGCTAAAGCCAAGTTATGTTCTGAATCATGCATAGCTGCCTTTGTCTCTATTAGAGAGGCAAATATAGCACTAATAAATCAAAAACTTGAGCTTGAGAAAACCATTTTCAAAAGAAAAACTGAGTATGAGTCTGCTCTTCATAGTAAAAGTTATGAGATTTATAAGCTTAAATGCCAATTAAATGATGAAAAGGCCAAGCTAGAGGTTATTCTGGAAGACCACAGGAGTCTCAAAGAAAAACTTGCAGTGACCCAAGTTGAGTGTGAACGTTGGGTCTCATCATGCAAGGGATTTGAAACGCTTCTTAGCAAGCAAACTGCTTCAAATGTGAAGTTTGGCATTGGTTACAACCATACTGCTCCACCAACAGAATTTACTCCTAACTCCATAGTTAAGTCTGAAAGTGAAAGCAATCTCCAAACCACATTATCGTGTGAGTCATTCTCCAATGATAATCTAAGATCAGAGAATGAAACCAGTGTTAAGATCTCAACAAATAAATTGACTGATGGTCTAACTACTGAGACTCATATGAAGCTGAGTACTTCAGATGTTGTTCCTCAATGTACCCCAAGTACTGAAAGAGACCCAACATCTGAAAAGCATTTCAAATAAGTTGAAATACAAGGACTAACAACTACTGAGGAATCCATCAAACAGTCTATTAGGACGGATGGAAAACAGTTGAATTACCAGTCTTCAGCTGTTACAAATCCGTTAGTACCTAGTACTGATAGGAGGAAAGTACTGAAGATCACACCTTCAGTAGTTTCCACTTCAGCAGTAAAGATGTCCAAGATGAAGAATAAACCATGTGAAATTTGTGGTAAATTCAATCATCTATCTGATGAATGTTGGTACAAAAAGGGTTTAAAGCTCCAAAGGGATGAGGTCATTAAACTAGAAATAAATAAAATGAAAACTGAATTTGAGACCAAGTTTGTACCATAATCATCTCAACCTGATAAACCCAAGGCCTTACCCAAATCCACTAAGAAGAATGCGGTTTATCTGAAGACAGCTGATATTGTTCCTCATGATAAACATAAGACTAAGTCTGTGAAGTCTAAGAAGGAGGAAATGGTGGGTCACAGGAACTCATCAAAAACAAGCTCTGGAGTGTCAAATGAACTGAAAGCTCGAGCTTCAAATCAGACACAGCTTGTTATGATGGTTCAGCATCTGTTGGGGAGAGTTAACCAACCTGAAGCCCATGTGATCAAACCACTGGAGAGGAATTCCAGGTCCAAATCCATTTCAGTACCATCTCCATCTTCATCAGCTGTTAGTCATGAGAAACCAGCTATGGTTAAATCTGTTGATAAAGTCAGTCCCAAAACCAAAAAGGTTTGGGTCTCCAAAGCTAACTAGTTTCTTATGACTGTGCAGGGTTCTTCAGCATGCCAAAGAAGCATCTGGTATGTGGACAGTGGAGGATCCATGCACATGACTGGGAGCAACTCTCTTCATCATGATTACTCTCAGGGAAAGAAGGGATTTGTCTCATTTGGAAATGATGCTAAAGGTTACATCATTGGAAAGGGATTTGTGTCTAATGGAGATATTAGATTTGATGATGTCAACCATGTGGAGAATCTCAAATACAATCTGTTGAGTGTCAGTCAGATGTGTGACAAAGGACATGTTGCTCTTTTCATAAGCCAGAACTGTAGGATTCTGTCTTCCAAGGTTCTGAGCCTGATGGACAAAGTACTGGATGATAATACTCTCCTCAAGGCTAACAGGATAGGAAGAGTATATGCCTTGGATCTGTCAAAGAAAATTGAGTTGAGAGGCCATCCATGCTTGTTCTCCAAGGCCTCTCTCCAAGAATCTAAACTGTGGCATAGAAGGCTGGGTCATGTTAATCTCAAAACATGAATCAGCTCATCCACAAGAGTTTAGTGAGAGGTCTTCCAATAAAGGAGTTCAATTGTGATGAATCTGCACTGCATGCTTAAAAAGGAAACAACATAAAGGTTCATTCCCAACCATAGAAGAGTCCAAGTCTAATGCCTGCTTACAACTACTGCACATGGATCTTTTTGGCCCTGTGAAGGTAATGAGTATGGCAAAGAAGAAATACTGTCTGGTAATTGTGGATGATTACTCTAGATATGTATGGACCTTCTTCGTGTATTCAAAGGATGAGGCTGCTCAGTCCATTATGAACTTTGTGTTACACGTTGAGAAGCAGTATTCCCTACCAGTTAAGTGTGTGAGGAGTGACAATGGTACTGAATTCAGAAACCACACTCTTGATGAGTTTTACTTGTCAAAGGGAATCAAGAGGCAGTATAGCATCCCAAGGACTCCAGAGCAAAATGGAGTAGTGGAGAGAAAGAACAGGACCCTCATTGAAGTTGGAAGGTCCATGTTGGCTGATCTGGTCTGCCACTACCTTTTGGGCTGAAGCTGTCAATTGACTTCAGTTCAAGAAACAACAAGTGTGGGAACTGGTTCCTCTACCTCCAGGTAAGTGTGCAATAGGCACTAAATGGGTGTTTACGAACAAAACTGATGAAAATGGGCTTATTGTTAAGAACAAGGCCAGACTGGTTGTACAAGGGTTTTCACAAGAGGAAGGTATTGATTATAATGAAACCATTGCCCCTGTAGCCAGACTAGAAGCAATTCGATTGTTTTTAGCTTATGCTGCTTATCACAACCTTAAAGTTTTTCAAATGGATGTCAAAAGTGCATTTTTGTATGGGAAAATTAAAGAAGAGGTTTATGTATGTCAACCACCAGGTTTTGAGGACAATAAACATCCTAATTGGGTATATAAGCTTGATAAGGCTCTCTATGGGTTGAAACAAGCTCTAGAGCCTGGTATGAGACATTATCAAACTTTCTTCTACAAAATAATTTCACTAGAGGCTCCAGAGATAAGACTTTATTCATTAAGAAAGCTGGGCAGCATAATCTACTTGTTCAAATTTATGTAGATGATATTATTTTTGCATCCTCTGAGCCACAGTTGTGTGATGCCTCTACAAAGTTGATGAAACAGAAGTTTGAAATGAGTGCCATGGGAGAATTACAATTCTTTCTGGGTTTGCAAATCAACAAAAGGCTGATGGAATTTTCATTCATCAGTCCAATAGACAAAAGATCTTTTGGAAAAGTTTGATTTACAAAAGTGTAAGCCCTGTTCTACTCCCATGTGCAACACCACACAACTGGATACAAATCAGAAAGGTAAAGTGGTTGATGAAACACTTTACAGATGTATGATTGGGTCCTTGATGTACTTAACAGCTTGAAGACCAGATATTATGTTTGCTATATGTGTTTGTGCTAGATTTCAGGCTGCACCTAAGGAGTCTCAGTTGATTGCAGTCAAGAGGATCTTTAGTTATTTGCAAGGCACTCCATCTCTAGGTTTATGGTATTCTACTAGACATTCTCGTAAATTAGTTGCTTTTTCTGACAGTGACTATGCAGGGTGTAAGTTGACAAGAAAGTCCACTTCTGGAGGATGCCAATTCTTAGGCAACTGCTTGATTTCTTGGCAGAGTAAGAAGCAGACCTCAGTTGCTACATCAACTGCTGAAGCAGAGTACATTGCTGCTGCAAGTTGTACATCTTAGGTACTCTGGCTTCAAAACCAATTATTGGATTATGGCATAACAGAGACTAAGACCCCATTGTTAATGGACAGTTCTTCAGCTCTTTGTATTGTCAAGAATCCTGTCCAGCACTCTAGGACTAAACATATTGAAATCAGACACCATTTTATTAGAGATTGTTTTGAAAAAGGTCTGATTGATCCAAAATTTGTTCCTAGTGCTAATGAGCTTGCAGACATTTTCACTAAGCCCTTGGATAGCACAACTTTCCAAAACCTAGTACTAAGGCTTGGTATGCTGCAGCTAGAATAAGTGAGAACTACTGATGATCTCAGCTCACAAGTACTGATGATCATTAGTTTATTATTGTCATATATAAGTACTGAAGTTATCCTCCCTTCAGCAGTTTTTAAAACTACTGAAGCTTAAGTAACTTCTCAGTACTCAAGTACTTTATTTGTTGAAATAGCTGATGTAGTTACAACAGCTGATGTAGTCACAACAGCTGATGTAGCTACAACTACTATTGTCAGAAATACAAATACGTACTGATTTCCTATGAAACATCTGAAAACAGATGAAAACGTCTGATGAGTATGTGTTGAGGACAGTATGAAACAGCTGAAAAGCAATGAATTGACGACAACTACTGATGAGCCTTTTTGTCTTTAGTAGTTTCCTAACTACTGTTTCTTTCTAAACAACTGAAGCAAAACCATGTCTTTAGTAGTTTCACAACTACTGATGACTAATACCAAGTCCTCAGTTGTTTCATCACCTGAAGTCACAACTGTCTTCAGTAGTTTTATAACTACTGATGACTAAATCTTCAGTAGTTTTATAACTACTCATGACTAAATCTTCAGTAGTTTTATAACTATTGATGACTAAATCAGAGACTTCAGCTGTTTCAACGTCTGACGGTTAAAACCAAGTCTTCAGTTGTTTTATAACAACTGCTAATCACACCAATACGGTCAGTCATTCCAAACCTCTGAAAGTTAATAACACGTCATCAGTAGTTTCAACAACTGATGACTAACACCAAAACCTTCAGTCGTTTTCTAACCCTACCCTTTAAATACCTTATCCCACCTTCAAAGTTTTTTACTTTCTTCTCTTCTCAAACCTAACGTTCAAAAAAACTCTGTAACCTCTCTTCATCAATGGCGACCATGCAACTAAAACCTCGACACAACTGTGTCGCACATCTCACAAAATCGCCATACTGGACCAAGTTTCACAACGCCATTGATTTAATGGTTCAGTCACCTTACAAAACGGCTTTTCTGTTAAATCCCACCGTATATGCCGAATCTCTTAACCAATTCTGGACAAACGTCACTCTTGTCTCTGAGGAGAATGACACAGAGTCTCTTCAATCGTTTGTCCATCGTTAAAAAGTGGTCATTACTCCAGACATTCTTCGCCAAACCCTCAATCTGGATGATGCCACTTTCTCAACTGGTTATCCAAAGGGCACAATCGATCAATCATTTGCCCAACATGGATACCAGGGTAACCTGAGTGCATCTACCATATTGAAGAAACATTTCTAAGATGTCGAACGTCTCATCTTTCACCTGGTAAATGTCTGCCTTGCCCCCAAGACCTCATCATGGGATCAAATGTCCACAAAGTGAAAACAGGTAATGTACTCCATCCTTGAGCAACAACCTTTAAATTTTTCTGAAATACTATTTTTAGAGCTCAAGGATATGGCCCAAAAACAACTTGCTAACCGATGGATATTATATCCTCGGTTCATAATGGCCATAATTGAAAACCAGCTTCAAGCTGAGGGACTTGTTGGCCTGCGAGTCCCTGCTACGGCTGTATTGCCTGAAGTATTCTCCCGGCACAACTCTGGCCAATCACTAAAAATGGCTGCCAAGCTGCGCAAACCCACGCAGCTGGAACCCACAGCCACCACCTCCAAATCCAAAGTCCCCACCAAACCCACTAAAAAGAAGACAAAAAAGGCTACTCAGGGAAATGCATCCCCTGAGGAAGCCCCTGCAACACAAACGCAGGATATATCCACTGGTTATAACCCCCTAGTGGATACAAGGACTTCACCAGCCACAGCCGCTCAGGTTTCCTCTCAAAAGGAGCCTGCAACAACCAAAGAAGGGGTACCCACTAATCTGGGATCTTCCTCATTTGAGGAGATTGCCATTGAAGAGCACCATTCTCCCCAGGTGCATACTGCTTTTATCCCATCTCCCACTGCAACCGCCCCACAAAGTCCTACTCTCATTATTGCAAACGTGCTGACTCAGCTGCATGCCTCTCCTCCTCCCTGACAAACACCAACAATGGGGAAAACCACAGCAATTGAGGAAGAGGATCAACATGCTTCTGACAGCCCCCAACACAACGGTTTAACTGTTCTATCTCCTGGTGTGGATATGGAGACCAGAACATCTAGTGAGGCTGCCACCTCTTCTGAATCAACACATGATCAGACTGAGGCTGGTAACATAGCTCAGACCTCACCAGAGGCAACAGCTGATGAAGGACATTGTCCTGAGGCTAGAAGTCCCCAGTTCCAAGAAAAAGGGGCACATGCTAAAACTGGTCTACACCGAGTGCATGTACATACTGCTACAAGCAGGAGGTCAGGTGATTCAGCATATGTTGATGATGACCTAGGCTTCTTTTATGATGTTCTTTTATGATGTTCTGCCACCAACATAAACCCACAGATGGCACCTTCACCTGAAGGTCTCCCACACACTCAGCCACTCAAAACTTCCGAGCCACCAGCCTCTATTTCTGGCACTGCTTCTCAGGGACAGAACCCCTCTGAGCAAACAGCTGCTATCTTTCAGCAATCCCTACCTCTCATCACCCTAATGATCACAGACATTGTGCTCCAAACCATGGATGAGAGGCTTCCCTCAATCATACAACCCCTGGTGGAGGAAATTGTGAGCACAAGGCTTTCTGCTACTCAAACCCTTGCAACCAATGCAACCAAAAAGGGGGATAATCAGTCAGTGAAAGCAAAGAGGAAGAGCATAGAGGGGAAGAAAGAAAAGGAGACTGAGAAGGAAGAGGAGTTTGTGAAGGGAGCTGACATTGATCAAGTGGGTGAAAGTCACAAAGACTTTCATGTCACATATAAGAAGAGGAAGGTTGAAGGAAAAGAAAAAGAACTCGAACTCGATGAGATGATCAAAATGGCGGATGCTACACATAATTGATCAACTGTATAGATAGGGGTTCGATACTGCACAGCTTGACTCAGATATTAGGAGACTTGAAGTTGAAGAAATTAACTCAAGATGGGCAAGTTTTGATGCATTAGAAAGAGAAAGACTAGAGATCATGATCAGATTCATTGCAAGGTACCTTGGGAGATCATTGATCGAGATTAAGTCATGGACCAGGGACAGTATCTTGGCAATAACCACCAAGATCTGTTTGTCTGAAGCATACACTAAGGGATTGGTGATTGAAGCACTAAATGAGGCAGGTGCTGGGAACAAAAAGGAACTAGCAAAACACTCAAAAGCCTCACTCACTACAAGAATGCTAGAACAACCTGCAAAACCTCCCACTTCAAAATCACCACTACCACAACCCACTAAACCAACTCCTTTACCATCAAAACCAACAGCCGATGATGCACCCAAGAAGAAGAAGAGAAGGGTGTTGAGGGTAGAAGAAGAAGAAGAAGAGGATGATGAGGAAGAAGATAGGCTGCCTTTTTCCGCAGTCCTAACTTTGCCTAAAGCCAAACCTATGCCCATCACTCCCACCTCACAGATGGAAGCTGTGAGAGTAAAGATAGAAGAAGAACAGCAGCAAAAGCTTCATGATGATGAGATGCTGAAAAGCATAGACAAAACTTATGTTGCTTCTTCATCAATAATGAGTATGAAGAAAGAGGCTCTGAGATTGTACACCCTTGCTAACACATTTCAATATCAAAAGGAAAAGGTGAGAATATGGCCTTATCCTAGGGTGGCTCACAGAATTGTGAAGAAAGACATTCCTTCGAGATACAAGGGCCAAGTAAAAAGGATCGTAAATGAAGAGATCACAGTGGTCCTTGTAGTATCACCCTGGGAAATTGTAGAAGATTTCAAGAAGGCCTATGAAACTAAACAGCCACCCCAAAAGATGTTAGAGAATAGAGTAATTAAAAAGGGGTTAGTCTACAAGAGGCTTGGGAACTTCAAACAAAATGAGCTCAGTCTGTTACTTGAAGGGACTCACCCAAATGAGTTTGCATACAGACAGATCACAACAGTTGAGCTCAAAAATGGCAAACAGGCTAAGTACATTTCAGAGCTGTATGGGCGTGAAGGATTGTTTGATGGTGGAGCTGAATATCTTACCATGGAAGAACAAATTATGTTTCTCAGAGCATACACCAGAGAATCCTACAGGCTTATACATGGGAAGTAGATTTCATGGATAGGACCACAGCCCTGTGTCCAGTTCCCCAAAATCAGGGCTCCTATCCATACTATGCCAACCATATTTCAGAAATCTATTCCCAGGCCATTGCTTAATTGCGTCATCTTCTTAGCTGATCAAGAAGGAAAAAACCAATCTTATTGCCAACAATAAGTGGGACCTCAATAAAGTTAAGGTTTTGGCTGCATTGGTTCAGGGGGAGTTTGTTGGACCAAAAAAACCAATGAGCCGGATCAGAAAAACCTTAAGTCCCACAGACGTCATAACAACTGCTGAAGTCCACAACAGCTGAAGACAAGTGCTGAAGACAAAGTCTGAACACAAGTGTTGAAGACAAAGTCTGAAGATAAGTGCTGAAGACAAAGTCTGAACACAAGTGCTGAAGACAAAGTCTGAAGACAAGTGCTGAAGACAAAGTCTGTAGACAAGTGCTGAAGACAAAGTCTGAACACAAGTGCTGAAGACAAAATTTGAAGACAAGTGCTGAAGACAAAGTCTGAACACAAGTGCTTAAGACAAAGTCTGAAGACAAGTGCTGAAGACAGTCTGAACACAAGTGCTGAAGACAAAGTCTGAAGACACAAGTGCTGAAGACAAAGTCTGAAGACACAAGTGCTGAAGACCAAGTATTAGACGTTGTCACAACAGCTGAAGAGGACTTCTTCAGTAGTTGTGACGGTTTTCTTTCAATAGTTTTATGTTTTTCTTTTCAGTAGTTTTGTAAAACGACTGAAGAGCTTGTTCTTCAGTCGTTGTAGTTTTAGTAGTTTCGTAGCAGTAGTTTTATGTTTTGTACTTAGCACTCTGATATGTTCTCAGTAGTTGTGAACATTTCAGTAGTTTGTTAAGTTTTAGTTATTTTTGTAATAAATCTGCCAGATGTCACTATCCCGTGATATCAGCAGTGATTGCACTCAATATAAGGAGTGTCAACCTATTTGTAATCGGTGAATGATTAAGCAGAAACATTTGATATTATTAAAACATTCCTTTTCACAGAAATATATTCCCTCTTTACAACCGTATTTGTTCTTAATGCATACGAATATCAAATTCTTGCTATAATTTGTCTAATTCTTGTTCTTATTCCGCTGCGTTACACTCTAATCCATCAAACTTGAGATCACTGATCCTATCACAATTCCTACTTCCGAAGCCAAAACTTTGCTTCTGTAAGTCTCGGAAGTAGATCTCATATACAATCAATCGCTTCTTCCGAGGCCAAAAATTCTTCCGAAAAGAAAGTTATCCTTTGAGAAATCTTGCTTTAGAAGATATGAGAATGTCTTCCGAGGGTTAATTTCTCTTCGGAAGGAATTTACACTTAGAAAATTTTAGAGAGAACTTCTTGTAATAGGGCTTAAATTGTATTGACACAAGACTTACATATTAAAATGGTTTTCAAAAGAGATTAAATTAATCAATGTTTATCATCCCAATAGCTATTATGAGATACTTAAATCTTTGTTCATCAAAAGCTTTGGTGAACAGATCAGCATATTGTTCATTTGAGTCAACTTTGATTAACTTAGCTAGATTTTTCTCATGAATATCTCTAATGAAATGATACCTGATGTCAATATGCTTTGTCTTGGAGTGCTTCACCGGATTTTCAGTAATTGAGATAACACTATTGTTGTTAATATGGATTGGAGTACTCATAAAGTTAAATCCATAGTCTAACATCTGATTTTGAATCCATAGCAGTTGAGCACAACAGCTAGCAGCAGCAATGTATTCAGCTTCAGCAGTTGATGTAGAGACACAGGATTGCTTCTTGCATTGCCATGAGATGATCCTTCCACCAAGAAATTGACATCCTCCTAATGTTTATTTCTTGTCAACATTGCATCCTCCATAGTCATTGTCAGAGTATCCATAGAGATTGAATCCTTGTTTCTGGGATACCAAAGACCTAGTTTAGGTGCTCCTTTGAGGTATCCGAGGTTTCTCTTAACAATAGCTAGGTGAGACACCTTTGGAGCAGCCTGATATCTTGCACAAATGCAAGTACCAAACATGATATCAGGTCTACTAGCTGTGAGATACATCAGAGAACCAATAATTGCCCTATACTAATGTTGATCAGTATCCTCCCCCTCAAGGTCAGGACAAAGATTATGGTTTTTGGGTATGGGTGTCTTGGCAGGCTTGCAATCTTTCATTTCAAATCTTTCTAAGATGTCAAAGACATACTTAGATTGATTAATGAAAAACCCTTCCTTCATCTGCTTTACCTAAATTCCAAGGAAAAAGTCCATTTTTCTCATGGAACTCATCTCAAACTTTTTCTTCATAATGCTCTCAAAGTCCTTGCACATATGGTCATTTGAGGAACCAAATATGATGTCATCAACATAGACTTGAACGAGCAAGATGTCCTTTCCAAACTTTCTAATGAAGAGGGTCATATCAATAGAAGCTCTAGTGTAGCCATTTTTCAAAAGAAACTGAGACATAGTCTCATACCATAGCCTAGGTGCTTGGTGCAGCCCTTACAGAGATTTATCCAACTTGCACACATAGTTGGGGTGCTATGAGTCTTCAAATCTTGGAGGTCAGCATACATAGACTTCCTTATCTATATCCCCATATCTAAATGCACACTTGAAATCAAGTTGATAGGCAATGAAGTCCTTGGATGCAACATAAGCAAGGAAGATCCTAACTGCCTCAATTCTTGCAACTGGTGCAAAGACATCAGTATAATCGATTCCTTCCTCTTGAGTGTATCCTTGAACTACAGGTCTTGCTTTATTCTTCATGATTAAGCCTCTATCATCTCTCTTGTTTCTGAAAACCCATCTGGTGCCTATAGGTACTTGACTAGATGGTAGCGGACATAGGTTCCAGACCTTCTGTTTCTTGAATTGAGCAGCTCCTCTTGCATCGATTCAAGCCAGCTACTATCTTTCAAGGCATCTTCTACATTCTTGGGTTCTATCTGAGATAGAAAGCATGAGTACAAGCAGACATTTCATTGATGAGTCTATCCTCTTGTTCTCACACCCTCAGTGACATCCCCTATGATGTTCTCAGTTGGATGAGTGTTATGAATCCTAAGACAAGGAATCACTTCTAGTTGCAGAGATAAGTCTAGGTTGGACATATTCTGCTCAGGAACTGGAACACTCTGTCCAGCTGCTGTTTCAAAGTCATTCAATGAGGACTGATTGAATGAATGAGAAACATCATCAATCGTTGGTTATGAAGTAGTATTAACAGTGGCCTGTTCCTTCAAAATACTACTTCCTTCTGCCTAGTGCTGTGGTGGATCACCTGATGAGTTTTGAGTCTCAGTAAGTGATTCACTTGTTGAAGCTTCACTGTTCCTTGTTAAAGTTAAACTATCAGATCTGTGAATAGTGGAAGCTTGGTGTATTGTAGCACTTGGAGAACTTGGACTAGGTCTAGGAAACTCATATAGTTGATCATTAGCAGTAGCATCAGCATCAATTTGAGCACCTGTTCCAACTAAAACATTCTCACAAGATGGTTTAGAATAGTTTGGAAACAATTCTAAATCGAATATATGATCAGGGCCATTCCCCCTAACACAAGGAGTATGCTCATTAACAACTATATTGGATGACTCCTCGAATTGTTGATTCTTAATGTTGTATAATCTGTAAGCTTTGGAGCTAGAAGAGTATCCAACAAAGATATCATCATCCGAATTTTCAACAAATTTTGCTAAATTGTCCTTTGTGTTAGGTATGGTACACCTGCTGCCAAAGGACCTTCGATTGTTTTTAGCTTATGCTGCTTATCACAACCTTAAAGTTTTTCAAATGGATGTCAAAAGTGCATTTTTTATGGGAAAATTAAAGAAGAGGTTTATGTATGTCAACCACCAGGTTTTGAGGACAATAAACATCCTAATTGGGTATATAAGCTTGATAAGGCTCTCTATGGGTTGAAACAAGCTCTGGAGCCTGGTATGAGACATTATCAAACTTTCTTCTACAAAATAATTTCACTAGAGGCTCCAGAGATAAGACTTTATTCATTAAGAAAGCTGGGCAGCATAATCTACTTGTTCAAATTTATGTAGATGATATTATTTTTGCATCCTCTGAGCCACAGTTGTGTGATGCCTCTACAAAGTTGATGAAACAGAAGTTTGAAATGAGTGCCATGGGAGAATTACAATTCTTTCTGGGTTTGCAAATCAAACAAAAGGCTGATGGAATTTTCATTCATCAGTCCAAATAGACAAAAGATCTTTTGGAAAAGTTTGATTTACAAAAGTGTAAGCCCTGTTCTACTCCCATGTGCAACACCACACAACTGGATACAAATCAGAAAGGTAAAGTGGTTGATGAAACACTTTACAGATGTATGATTGGGTCCTTGATGTACTTAACAGCTTGAAGACCAGATATTATGTTTGCTATATGTGTTTGTGCTAGATTTCAGGCTGCACC
Organism: Flaveria trinervia; assembly: GCA_025506515.1. Taxonomy (NCBI): domain Eukaryota; kingdom Viridiplantae; phylum Streptophyta; class Magnoliopsida; order Asterales; family Asteraceae; genus Flaveria; species Flaveria trinervia. The sequence continues at coordinate 22,350,116 of CM046455.1, read as the reverse complement.
TAAGGAGTCTCATTTGATTGCAGTCAAGAGGATCTTTAGTTATTTGCAAGGCACTCCATCTCTAGGTTTATGGTATTCTACTAGACATTCTTGTAAATTAGTTGCTTTTTCTGACAGTGACTATGCAGGGTGTAAGTTGACAAGAAAGTCCACTTCTGGAGGATGCCAATTCTTAGGCAACTGCTTGATTTCTTGGCAGAGTAAGAAGCAGACCTCAGTTGCTACATCAACTGCTGAAGCAGAGTACATTGCTGCTGCAAGCTGTACATCTTAGGTACTCTGGCTTCAAAACCAATTATTGGATTATGGCATAACAGAGACTAAAACCCCATTGTTAATGGACAGTTCTTCAGCTCTTTGTATTGTCAAGAATCCTGTCCAGCACTCTAGGACTAAACATATTGAAATCAGACACCATTTTATTAGAGATTGTTTTGAAAAAGGTCTGATTGATCCAAAATTTGTTCCTAGTGCTAATGAGCTTGCAGACATTTTCACTAAGCCCTGGATAGCACAACTTTCCAAAACCTAGTACTAAGGCTTGGTATGCTGCAGCTAGAATAAGTGAGAACTACTGATGATCTCATCTCACAAGTACTGATGATCATTAGTTTATTATTGTCATATATAAGTACTGAAGTTATCCTCCCTTCAGCAGTTTTTAAAACTACTGAAGCTTAAGTAACTTCTCAGTACTCAAGTACTTTATTTGTTGAAATTGCTGATGTAGTTACAACAGCTGATGTAGTCACAACAGCTGATGTAGCTACAACTACTATTGTCAGAAATACAAATACGTACTGATTTCCTATGAAACATCTGAAAACAGATGAAAACGTCTGATGAGTATGTGTTGAGGATAGTATGAAACAGCTGAAAAGCAATGAATTGACGACAACTACTGATGAGCCTTTTTGTCTTAGTAGTTTCCTAACTACTGTTTCTTTCTAAACAACTGAAGCAAAACCATGTCTTCAGTAGTTTCACAACTACTGATGACTAATACCAAGTCCTCAGTTGTTTCATCACTGAAGTCACAACTGTCTTCAGTAGTTTTATAACTACTGATGACTAAATCTTCAGTAGTTTTATAACTACTCATGACTAAATCTTCAGTAGTTTTATAACTATTGATGACTAAATCAGAGACTTCAGTTGTTTCAACGTCTGACGGTTTAAACCAAGTCTTCAGTTGTTTTATAACAATGCTAATCACACCAATACGGTCAGTCATTCCAAACCTCTGAAAGTTAATAACACGTCATCAGTAGTTTCAACAACTGATGACTAACACCAAAACCTTCAGTCGTTTTCTAACCCTACCCTTTAAATACCTTATCCCACCTTCAAAGTTTTTTACTTTCTTCTCTTCTCAAACCTAATGTTCAAAAAAACTCTGTAACCTCTCTTCATCAATGGCGACCATGCAACTAAAACCTCGACACAACTGTGTCGCACATCTCACAAAATCGCCATACTGGACCAAGTTTCACAACGCCATTGATTTAATGGTTCAGTCACCTTACAAAACGGCTTTTCTGTTAAATCCCACCGTATATGCCGAATCTCTTAACCAATTCTGGACAAACGTCACTCTTGTCTCTGAGGAGAATGACACAGAGTCTCTTCAATCGTTTGTCCATCGTTAAAAAGTGGTCATTACTCCAGACATTCTTCGCCAAACCCTCAATCTGGATGATGCCACTTTCTCAACTGGTTATCCAAAGGGCACAATCGATCAATCATTTGCCCAACATGGATACCAGGGTAACCTGAGTGCATCTACCATAGTGAATCTTTTAAAATCATCAACTATCACAAGGCAGTATGATTTCCTTCCAATGCTGATTATTCTTGTGGGACCAAATAGATCCATGTGCAATAAGTGTAATGGAGTAGTGATAAAGTTAACATATTTGGATTTATGAGATGTCATGTGTTGTTTTCCTTTCACGCATGCAACACAGTTATCTTTGCAGAAAAACTCCTTTTTAGGCATACCATGTACCAAGTTAATTTTTACCCAATTTGTTAATTGTCTTAAAATTTACGTGACACATACGTTTATGCCATAGTGTTGACTCATCACTATTAGCTTTGGAAAGAAAGCATGATACTTCACCTATTGGGGAAGCATTGTTCATATCAAGCTTGTACATATCCCCTTTCCTGGAGATCTGAGAAACACCAGTTCCAGAGGAATTGTCATCCCTGGTTTGAGGATAATGCACTCATGTTCTGTGAATAGCATTTGGTGCTTTTGATCACAGAATTGAGAAACACTTAACAGATTATGTTCAAGCTGTTTGACAAAGTGGACTTTGTCAACCTTATTTTACCATTGGATATACTCCCTTTGACAGAAATATATCCTCTGACCTCACCTCTAAATTGGACAGGACCTCCATCATAGTTCTGAAACTGTTGAAGGAGAGATCTGTTCCGTGTCATGTGCCTGGAGCATCCACTATCTACAATCTATACATTGTTGTTCTTATCAAATGGATGTCCTGTACATAAGATGAGATTGTTAGTTTTGTTGGAAGCCCAAGCCTTGCTGGTGTTGGGTTCTTCCAATGATAATGACATAACTGAACCAAATGTTATGCACGGGGGTTCAATAGAGGTCTTTAAAGAAGAGGTTTGGGTTGCAGCATCTTCCTTGATCTTCCTGTCCACCCTTTGGCTCACCTTAGAGGATGAGCTTGTTGAAGCTGTACAGCATTGCCTTCTTCCGAAGCTTCTTTCTTTTCGGATGAAGCCTTCACCACCTTTTCTTCCAAGCAATATTCTTCTTGGATGGTTTCAAGGGAGCTTTCTTGTTCTTCGCAACCTTAGTAGCTTTTGCTTCCGAAGCCATTTCCCTTCGGAAGAAGGAGTTTCTTCCGAAAGCAACCTGGCTTCCGAGACTAGCCTTCCCTTTTTCATCACTTGAACCGTTTGAAAAGGTCAAAATGTGAAACCTTCCTTGACTCCTCCTTTCCTAACATTATTTGCATAATGTGTGCTTGCAGGATTGTAGTAACAATCTTTTGCCATGTGATTTAGCAAGCCACACATGATGCATGCAATGTTAGTCTTTTGGGAAAGTGAGGGTTGCTGTTTCTTGGGGTTCTTTTCTTTATCAACAAATTTTTCCTTTAACTTCTGATCCTTTGGGACGATAGGAATGCTGGTATTATACTCCTTTCTAGAATCAGAAGTACCTACCACTTGGAATCCAGCTGAGATAAAGACACCCTTATTCTTGGGGTCAATTTTCAGTTTGGACTCAGCCACCTTCTTAGCAGTTCTTCTAACAACTATAGCTCTGCTTCTTCTGGCTTTAGTGGTTAGGATTTGATCTTCACAGTAGGAGATGGGTACGTCTACCTGTTCCTTCCCTATGCTGACCTCTATTGATGCCTCATCCTTTAACTCTGTAAAGGAAGGGTGAGCAGTTGGAACCTCTTGCTCGTAAGTACCACATCTAGGCAGTCTAATAGGCTCATAGGAGTGTGGTGGAGCAATTTCATTAGTTCCTAACCCTCCTTTGTTCTGCTAACAGAGTTTGGAATGGGAGGATGATGCAAGAATAGCTTGGAAGTTCTGCTCCGAAATAGCATGCTTCCTAGCCTGAGCCTCAGCAGTGACAAGCTGGGCTTGAGCCTCAGACAATTTGGATATCAAATCCTTGATTTAAGTCTGGTAGTTGGTGTGTTCATGTTTTAAAAGAGATACAGTTTTCTCTAAATCTTCAACTTTCTTTTGATAGTCAGATTCAGCTCTTTTAAAATCAGATTTTAGAATATTTAAAGACTCAATATTAGATCTGATTTCCATATTGTAATCCTGATAAAGTTTAACTTTAGCTATACAGGCTGGAGTTCAGAGATGTTCATATAATTGGGCATCATCTGTTCCGGCCATGAGAGCTTGAGCAGGAGTCACATCATGTACCATGAAGCTCCAGTCAACTTCTTGAGCCATTGCAGCTATTTCAGTTGACCTCTCAGTGGGCTTTGAGGTTGAGGGATGTGTGGAGGCCTGTGGTGTTCCCGGATTGGTCTTGGGAGCCTTGCATTCCCTTGCAAAATGACCCAGTTGGTTACAGTTGTAGCACTTTGCCTTGGTCTTGTGAAATCCGAACTTGCTGGTAGTTGGGTTTTGAGGGAAATGCCTTCCAGTTCTCTTAAAGAACTTCTTCACTCTATAAGTTAAGAGAGCCATCTGCTGGACAATGTCCACTTACTCTACGTCATCTGGACTAAAACACTCAAGATCATCAAAACAGTATTGAAAATCTCCTAAGTGTCCACTTCCTGAAACAAAGGCACAAATTTCTTGGAAGGAGTTGTGTTGAGCCTGTTGAGACCTTGGAGTCTCAGGAAAAGTGATGTAAGGTCTAGAAGAGCAGGATGGCTGTGATAAGTCAGGAAATGCTAAGGTTGAGGGGTTAATGAGCCTTCAGCAACCATTAAAGCGTTGCTAGCAGGAAGACTCATGGGTCTGCTTGTTTGGTGGTCCTTTTTACTCTCCATCTCTTGGTGATATCCATCAAGGATGTCGTAGAGTTTAGTCATGGAAAAAGTGTTCAAGTTTTTTGTTCTCTTGATAGAGTCACAGTAGAATGTCCACTCGCTGGGAAGAGCACTCATGAACTTTCTGGTGAGATCTTTGAGTTCAGGAGTGATGTTCACAGACAGAAGGGAAGAGATAAGATCCATGTACGTGAAGTACTACTGGCTGAGGGTCTCTCCAGCAATATGAGTGAAGTTCTCGAACTGCTGCTTCAGTGAGTCCTTCTTTGAGTCATTGGAGCTTGAGTACATCTGAGCAAGTGCATCAAACGATTCTTTGGTAGTCTTGCAATGCTTGAACCCCACGATAATAGAGTTTGGTATTGCAGTCATGAGATACTCATAGCAGTGCTATCGATGTCCAGCTTCTTTCTGTCTTCATCAGAATAGTCCTCGATAGCCTTCTATATCATGGCACCGTTTCCACCAGGTGATGCCACCTTTGGCTTATACGGTCCAATGACAATGGAGTTCCATAGTTTGCTGTCTTGGTATCTAATGAAGCCTTCTATTCTTCTACTCTAAGACCTGAAGTTTTTAGGGGTAATGATGGGAGCTTTTGTCATTGTTCCCATCTCTACCTCGGATTTGTTAAGGGCCATTGAGTGAGTGAGTGGTAGGGAGGAGTAAAAACAAGTTTATTTGGATGGTGAGATCACACAATCAAGAGCCTGAGAAGCTCTGATACCAATTGCAGGATCGGTGTTTGTCATTTAAACATAATGTTTTCTCTCAAACTCACCTAGAACAACACTCGGATGTATGAAGAATCTATAAGAGTTGATCAAAATATAGAAGTAATAAAGAACACAGAAAGATAATTTTCAAGATACTTTTATATATTGATTATTAACACAAAATACAAGACTCTTACAAGCAGATTATCTATCTGTTTTCACAATGAGTTACAAGGAGAACCTATATATAATACTATCTACAGCCGGATATACTTTGATACCAGCTGGGATCCTATAGCTAAAGTCTATACTACAAGGCTAAAGATTAAGGTATCTCGGATAAGGTATTATCTGAGATTTGGTAGTCAGGACATGTCCCTGACTCACCTTTTGTCACCAACTAAAGTTGGTAACATGTACTATCATGAAAAGGTGAACAGTGGAATAAAGTATGGTCAACAACATGGCTCTTTAGGAAGAAGCCATGCTGTATCAGGAGTCTGCAGCGGAGTGTCAGAGACCATACTTGTGTCCACTAGTTCATAGCAGTGTCTTCTGAAGGTTAAATGGCTTCAGAAGAGTAAGTACTTCTGAAGCCACTTATACTTCGGAAGAGGCTGCTTCTTCCAAGGCTTGGAGACTTCTTCTTTTCATCATACTTCGGAAGTGGTCTTTTCTTTATTCTTCTAAGTCTTGAACCTCGGAAGTATGCACTTGCCTTCGGAAATAGAGTTTTGTCTTTGGAATTTGATCTTTCAATTTATCTTCGAAAGAACTCTACAACCTTCGGAAGTTCCATGCTATGCTTCGGAAGCCTTTTGCATGCAACACCAAAATAACTTAAGTGACATAGTTTTGGTTGCATTAGCCTTCTTCGTGATCCAACATAACCTTTTATTAACTAGTTAATGATAAAGAACCATCAAATTTTCTGCTTGTTAGTTTGTTAATGAGTTTGTAATGGATATCCAAATATTAACCAAACAATCAAACAACAAACATCCAAAAAAGCATAAACATACAAACATGGGTGCATAACCATAGCCACTAAGTTGACCACACTTGTTTGCCATCACAAGTGTTGTCATAAGGTCTTTCCTAAGGGTGGAGATGACATATCAAAATGTGTCGATGAACTCCCACTTGAACCACATCCAAATGCTTTAAGTGTCCATGTCTTTTGTGTCCTTCTTTGAGTCCTCATCTTGTGCATCTTCTTTTACAAAATCATATCCTAATAAAAATTTTCTAATAAAAGAAATGCACCTAATCTATTTATTACATAACCAAATGAATAAATAAATTACAACCCAAAATACAAAACACAAAATTACAACCCTTTCAAGAACCAAAAACAATATGACAAATCACAATCAACCAAAACCAAACACATAAGGCCAAGGCTATGTTATGCACCAAAATATGAAACATATTCAACATCCAAGAACAACTATGAATCCCTTATTTCAGCCCTAAAATTTTAGCCAACATGAACTAAAATTTTAAGGTTTCTCCAAACAACACAATCAACCATTTGATGTAAATCTTTCAAGGTTTAATACTAAAGCATGCAAGATTAAACCTTGAACATAAGGGATTCATATATCCACAACAAAACAGCCCCTAATGGGTTGAAAAGGTCCATGAAAACTAACTTTCAAGACCTTTTGAAGCACATATTCCATATAACCGGCTCTAGATGCCATTGTTGGGTTTTGTCACATGTAAAACCAAGCAAGTTTAACCATTTAAACAAGAAAAATCATAGCAGCATATAGGTTTAACATGTTGTTTGTAATCTGAAAATTTCACCATTTTACACCAAAAACAAAACAAAAGAATAAGGATCAATCATATATGTGAAATAGTATGCTATCAAGACAAAGCAACACCCATAGGGTGTACAAAGGAACAACCTTTCTTGAACAAGATGTTGAAGATGGAAGAGATGAAGAGATGGTGTTCTTGAATGTCTAGCCTTCAAGGGAGAAGACATCAAGCTGTATACCCACAAGCTTAACCAAACACCTCCCTTGTTAGGTAGTGTAGCACCAAGATCAAACCACTCTTAAAGAGTCCGAAAATTCAGCCAAGAAATCCTTGAAGTGCAGCCTAAAAACGAAATTTCAGCTCACTTCTTCTTGTAGAATCTGAAATTCTTTTCTTCTAGAGAGAGTTTCCTTGCTTAAGTGTCTGTGAGAGAAAGGTGTTTTGATGGAAGAGTTTTGTGTTGTCTAAATCTTTCAAGGACCAAGACAAAAGAGAGTTCCAAGGCCCCATATGGGCGGCCGAATTTGGTTCAAAAAAGGGTTCCCCCTTTGGGAATTTTTATAAAAAATACACTCCTTTAATCCATAGTTTATAAAATTAAAACATGTTTTAATTTTATAACATCAACACACTTTTATGTGTTATTATTTAACAAATTTAAATAACAAACAAATAATATGTCATGAATAAATTATCCATAGAATGTTGTTCTTTTACAAAAGCAAAGTTTTAGAAAACCAATTTTCTAAATTGGTGTCAATATTTATTTGTATGATCTCATCAACAAATAAACATATATTGGTGTTTGTTTAGCTTGTTATTGGGTATGAACCGACTTGGATCATTACGTACTAACCACATCAATCTTGTATGTGTCTTGGGCATACAAGATCCAACACACACACCTTGTGTGGCTGGTTTTGGTCTTGATTGGCTATTTAATCTTGATTTAGTTACCAACTGTTTTAACAAATCTTGTGAGAATGTTTCAGGATCTGTAGAAATCTTAACTACAAGTGATCCTGATGCAAGATTTGAGCTAAGAAGACCTTCATGCAACAGATCTTCAGCTCTAGTTGGAACTACTTCTTCAAATGAAGTCTCTATCAGCACCAAAATGACAAACTCAGTAGATACATCTTTTATGCCTTCAAATTCTAGCTTAGAGGATACACAACCAGATAAAGATACTTCAAATGCAGAGGACAATGATGGTAGTGGTGATAGTAATCAAGATTTTCTTGATACTGATAACCACTCTATAGATGATAATATTAGTGATGTCACACACTCATTGGATCAAGTTTCTCTTGATAAGTGTGCTGATATGGTGGGAGAAACATCAATGCCACATCTAAATTTCTCTAATTTAGATCTCTCTCAACAGCTTACTGGGATCCCTCAGCTAAGGATCCACAACTCTCATCCTACCACAAACATCATTGGAGATGTTGATACAGGGGTAAACACAAGAGGACAAACCCATGAAGCAAATGTTTGTCTTCATTCTTGTTTCTTGTCCCAGATAGAGCAGAAGAAAACTGATGAGGCTCTAAAGGATGGAAGTTGGGTTCAAGCTATGCAAGAGGTGCTTCAATTCAAAAGGCAGCAAGTTTGGAACCTGTGTCTCTTCCTCATGGAAGATTGCTATTGGAACCAAATGGGTGTTTACGAACAAGAAGGATGATAGAGGCATTAACATAAAAAACAAAGCTAGACTAGTTGTTCAAGGATACAACAAGAAGAAGGAATGATTACACTGATGTCTTTCCTCCTGTAGCAAGACTGGAAGCTGTTAGGATATTCTTGGCATTTGCTGCATCCAAGAACTTCAAGGTCTATCAATTTGATGTCAGGTGTGCTTTTCTTTATGGGGTGATTGATAAAGAGGTATATGTCAAACAACCACTTGTTTTGCAAATCCTAATCATCATGATTATGTCTGCAAGCTTGACAAAGCTCTTTATGGGCTGCATCAGGCACCCAGGAAGTGGTATGAGACTCTATAGATGACCATATCAATGATGTCACATACTTATTTCATCAAGTTTCTCTTGATAAGTGTGCTCATGTGGTGGGAGAAACATCAATGCCATATCTAAAATTTTCTAATATAGATATCTCTTAACAACCTGTTGTGATCCCTCAACTAAGGATCCACAAGTCTTATCCCACCACAAACATTATTGGAGATGTTGACACAAGGGTAAAAACAAGAGGCCAAACCCATGAAGCAAATGTTTGTCTTCACTCTTGTTTCTTGTCCCAGATAGAGCCGAAGAAAATAGACGAGGCTCTAAAGGATGGAAGTTGGAATGAATCTATGCAAGAGGAGCTGTTTCAGTCCAAAAGGCAGAAAGTTTGGAACCTGTGTCGTCTTCCTCACGGGAAGACTACTATAGGAACCAAATGGGTGTTTAGGAACAAGAAGGATGATAGAGGAATTCTCATAAAAACAAAGCTAGACTAGTTGTTCAAGGATACACATAAGAAGAAGGAACTAATTACACTGATGTCTTTGCTCCTGTAGCAAGACCGGAAGCTGTTAGGATATTCTTGGCATTTGCTGCATCCAACAACTTCAAGGTCTATCAACTTGATGTCAAGTGTTCTTTTCTTTATGGGGTGTTTGATGAAGAGGTGTATGTCAAACAACCACCTAGTTTTGTAGATCCTAATCATCCTTATTATGTCTGCAAGCTTGACAAAGCTTTTGATGGGCAGCGTCAGGCACCCATGAAGTGGTATGTGACTCTATCTCAGTATCTCTACAAGCATGGATACAGAAGGGGTACTATATATAGAAGTCTCTTCATCAAAGGACAGGGAAATGACATAATGCTAGTTCAAGTGTATGTAGATGACATCATCTTTGGTTCAACTAATCCAAAGCTCTACAAAGAGTTTAAGTAGCTGATGAATGACATATTTGAAATGAGTGTCATGGGGGAACTCAAATTCTTTTTCAGAATTCAAGTAATGCAAGTTGAAGATGGAATTTTCATTTGTCAGTCAAAGTATGTTCAAGACATACTCAAAATATTCAACATGACTGATTGGAAGATTGCTAAGACACCCATAGCTTGGAACCACTCCCATGGACCTGATCTTGAGGGGGAGTGTATAGATGAACACCTATACAGGCCTATGACAAGGTCCCTTATGTATCTTACAGCTAGCAAACACGATATCATGTTTTCTACATGTATTTGTGCAAGATATCAAGCCAATCCCAAGATGTCTCACCTTATCACTATCAAAAGGATTCTAAGATACCTCAAATGTGAGTCAACACTTGGTCTTTGGTACACTAAGTGTTGGACCTTTTATGCCCAAAACACATACAAGATTGATATGGTTAGTACGTTATGATCCAAGTCGGGTGATACCCAATAAAAAGCTATACAAACACCAGTGAGTATTATTTTTGATAAGATCATACAAATAAATACCGACACCAATTTAGAAAATGGTTTTTCTAAAATGTTCCTTTTGTAAAAGAACAACATTATGTGGATAATTTGTTCATGAGAAATTGTTTGTTTCATTATATAAATTTGTTAATTAATAACAAATAAAAGTGTGTTATTGTTATAAAATTAAAAGAGGTTTTAATTTTATAAAATCAAGGGTAAGAGTGTAACATTTTATAAAAATTTAAAATGGGGGGAAACCCATTTTTGAGGCCATGTTTCGGCCACCCAAGGATTGGATTGAGACTCCCGTTTTGTCTTGTGATTTGCAAGTCATTTACCACTACAACACTCTTCCATCATTTCACCTTTCTCTCACACACACTTAAGCAAAGAAAAGCTCTCAACAAGGCTGAATATTTTCGGATTTTCTGCTCCAACAAGGCTGAAATTTCCGATTGTCAAGGTACCTTTGGTGTAGAGTTTCGGTGTTAAGCTCCCTAACTAGCTACGTGTTTGAAAAGCTTGTGGCTATTACAAGCTTGAGGTCTTCTCCTTTCAAGGCTAGCAACTCAAGAACATCATCTTCTTCATCTTATACATCTAAAACAACTTGTACAAGAAAGGTTGTATCTTTGAACACCCTATGGTTGTCATGTTTTGTTTGATAGCACAATATTTCACATATGTTTATATGATCCTTATTCTTGGGTTTTGTTTATGTTTTTGTAAGGCCCCCGTTCCCGGGCACCTCACGGTTGGTCAACCATTGCCTTTAAAACATTATTAAACATACATTATTTTGCAGCGAAGTTTAAAACTTTTATTAATAACTAAAAACATGTCTTTCATTCATTTACAACATTCGTTTTCATCTCAAAATACAAGACATGTCAAAATATGGATGCCAGCCTCAAAATGCTCACAGTCGCTTATGCATCCATGCCTGCAACTCCTCAACATCAACATATACCTGCCAACTATCATGCATACAAAAGTCAGTGACAATTAGTGAGTTCTTGTTTTATAATAAAACATACTTTACTTTCATAAAATCGTTCTTTACTTTATTTCAAAACATACTATACTTTACAACCATTCGTGATCATGCATCATACGTACATACAGATAATATCATTATTATCTTCCATTACCTTCATTAACTTTGTTCTTTCAACGTATTACATTATCGTTCACTTCTCTTTCTAGATCCGGTCAGACTTTACCCTCTTCGTGGCACTCAGCCACGATTACTGAGGTCGAATGACGAGGATCCTATTCCGTACATTATTACGATAATTCATTTACGTTCATTCATACGTTCGTTCTTTACATCATTATCTTTGCTCGTTACTCTTTATTACTCGAATCTTGTCTCTTGCAATATCTCATGCTCGAAAGCTGATGTTGTGCCAGGGCCTGCTCACAAACCCCCGACTCATGTCAGAAGACTGACACAGCATCGGGATACGCGACAAAGATCCCATATGAGTCAATCACAGGGATTGAACTCTAACCAAGTTTGTTGCAACACAAAGTCGCTCACCTTATTATCTCATCTCATGCAATATCCCCAAGTCATGTTCGAAGACTGATACTATGTCGGGCCCTGAGAAACAAATCCCCGACTCAAGTCTGAAGACTGATACGGTACCGGGATACGTGACACGGATCTCATCATCTGTCACATTCGTCATATGCAATACTCCCGACTCATGTCCGAAGACTGATATTACGCCGCGGCCTGCTCACAAACCCCTGACTCATGTCTATAGACTGACATAGTACCGGAGTACGCAATCTGTATCTTGTCTCATGCAATATCCCCGACTCATGTCCGAAGACTGATACTGTGCCGGGGCCTGAAAAACAAACCCCCGACTCATATCCGAAGACTGACACAGTACTGGGATACGCGATAAGGACCTCTTTCGAGTTTGTTGCGACACAGAGTCGCTCAACTTATAACTGTGCGTGGCTTTATGCCACACGCCCGAAGTTATACATAACTCGGGTAACAACACCCCCACCAAAGTGGGTAACACCCCCATAGAATTGGGTAACACCTCTGAAGGTCTGTCAGAACGACTGGAACCCTTGAGTGCACACTTTAGGATTTGCTGAACCTCACGCGGTAGAGCTTAAGGCGTTTAGAGCGGTGCACCTCTGTCATATTGCTTTCAAGCCTCTCTATACTTCTCTCTTTATTCATTAATTCAAGCATGCATTTTATCATTATGTTCCTCATTTTATTATCTTCCACTTTACATACATAATACTTTCATTACATTCATTAACGTTCAACGCAAAGCCAAGGGAAGACATACATACATAATAAGGAGCATACATAAGCATAAAAATATACCATCAACATCATTCATGCATAACACACATCAAACATAAGCCATCACATCATAACCAGGCCTATCTTCCATTTTACCCCTTAAAACCACTTAGAAAACCTCAAGTCCAAAGTGGGCGCATGGGTCCTTCCAGGCGCATGAGCATAAAATTCTAAGTATAAATAGTTTGGGCACATGGGCACTGTTTGGGCGTTTCTGCCCTGTTCAGGCGCATCACCAATTCTTAGCCGTTACAAGCACTTGGGCGCATGGGCACTGTTTAGGCGCATGGCCAATACTTAGCCGTTTCATTCACTGGGACGCATGGGCACTGTTTAGGCACATGGTCCACACTTAGCCGTTTCAATCACTGGGACGCATGGGCACTGTTTAGGCGCATGGCCAATACATAGCGGTTTCATTCACTGGGACGCATGGGCACTGTTTAGGCGCATCGTCCACACTTAGCCGTTTCAATCACTAGGATGCATGGGCATCTAAGCATTCTCATTGCTATTCTACTCATACCCAAACACAGATCTAACATACTAAGGCCATCTAAACATGCTATACATCATCCCTACCCACTATAACATGCATACATACATTCAAATTCGAACATAAAGCTGTAAACCCACGGTTTCTTTAAAAGATGTTTATATAATATGCATAATAGCCCAAATCAGTTAAAAATCTGTAAAAGAGGGGTTCTAGAAACTCACCTTGAGCAGCCTTTGAGCAACACTCTTCCAGTTCAAGACCCACTTCGATTTAGCTCTTTGAATCCCGAAAACAAACTCTAAACAACCAGAACTTCGGTCAAGGACTCAATACTCAACTGAAACCAAGCTCAAACAAGAGAAGACTTACCTTTTTCCGCTTCTTCTTCCTCTTTCTCTCTCTAGAACTGGGCTCTCTCTCTCTCTCTTCTTCTTCCTCCGAGAGAAAAGCAGCTTTCTGCTTAGATATGGGCGACCATGCCCCTTTAAAATCTTAAAATAATAAGATTTGTAGTTTGTACACTTTTTCCCCCTCTATTTGTGCACAATTTCTATTCCTTCCACTTACTTTCGTTTTCCTTTCGTTTAAATAAAATTTCAGGGTGTTACAAGTCTACCCACTTAAAGAGGTTTCGTCCCCGAAACCTATCGCTTCTCGAACAGTTACGGGTAATATTGTCTGACCTCTTCTTTGATCTTGCATTTAAAATCAGATCCCTTTAGGCTTCACTGCACCCGCACAAGTGAAACCATCATCCTCCTTAGTCTATTATCTCCTTCTTATTAGTAGTGGTCACCAGTTGCTCCTTGTGGTTGGATACTCTGTCCATCTCAGTGTTCTCTAGTAGCATGATCATATCCTCATCGATTGAGCTCTTTCTTAGACTAGATGCATGGAACATCAGATGAATTCCATTTAACTCATCAGGTAGCTCCAGTCGATGCGTCACTTCTCCTACCTGGGCAACAACTGGGAATGACCCTCCACACTTTAATATTAGCTTTACTCGATTTCAAATCAAGCAATCCACTTTCCTGGTCGAAGCCTTCCTCATACTTCATTGTCGTAGGTCATCATTGAACTTTGGTCGTGCACGGTTGATCAAACCGTCTTCTTGCAACTCTTGGGGTTTAAGTCGTAGATTACTGATCAACTCACCCGGAGATGCATGACTACCTACCTATGTCTGTCTTGAACAGCCAAGCAGGAACAAGCGCTCTCTCTCAATTCTTCGCGCAATCCTCTAGGGCATTAGGTAACCTCATAGACTTAGTAATATCAATTCTTACATCGAAGGGCTCATCGATCATCCTACCCCTAACGTACAACATCATAGAAAATAGCGACAACAAAACTACTACTAGCGTCACAATTAAAGCATAGATGCATAAATCTAAACTTGCAAGGACGTACCTGACGTTACCTCGGAGTCGAGTCCTAGCCTCCTCCCGGTCATAGCGAAGGTTCTAGCCTTCACCCTCTATTCTCCTTACTCGTACCGGAACTTCCTACCCTTGACTTCTTGCAGTCTTTGCTCATGTGTCCTGTCTTGCCATAGTCGTAGCATTTAGCCATATGACAGTCCCTCTCTCTGTGGCCCTCCTTTCCACACTGGAAACAAACATTCAGTCCCCACATGCACTCCCCCTCATGGCCTCTACCACACTTGTTTCAAATCTCTCATTTTCTTTCCATTCTCTTCCGATCATCGTCCCTCGACACCGTCCCTCCATACCCAAATCCACCATCATTGTCTCGCCTTCTTTTCCCCTTCTTAATATAGGATCGCTCCTCCCCTTCGTCTGTCATCGCCATCGCCCCCCGCTCGTCATACAATCTTCCCGCCAGGTTAACTGCCGGCCTAAACGTGCTCGGTCGGGCGACGATCATGTGCCTATGGATTTCCGCCGACAAGCCCTGAATATACCTATTGATCTTTCGCGAAAGAGGTGTCACCTAATCCGGAACCAGACGTGCCATCTCGTTGAACTTCATGGTGTACTATTGATGTGTCAGGGTTCCTGCCTCCAGTTGCAGGAATTCCCTTTCAACTTTATCCATCTCACAATGAGGAAAGAATTCCTCAATCACTAGCTTCTTGAACTCCGGCCTTCTCATCCTTCCAATAGCTCTGCTACCCTCGGCTTGGACTATATTGTCCCACCAGCACAAAGCCGAGTCCACAAAAGAATGGGTAGCAAACTTTACTTTCTGATCCTCTCGGCACTCACAGATATTCAATACCGCCTCCATCTCTCTCACCCATCGGTGAGCAGCAGCAGCAGTGCCGTTTCCATCAAAAGTTGGGGGCTTGCATCATTGAAACACCCAATAGTTACAACCTTGTGCCGCCTCCGGCGCAGGCTCTTCCTCTTCGTCCTCTTCGTCATCGAAGAAAACCGTTTCAGTCTCGGGTCATCTTCTTTCACCCGAAGATCTACCCCTTTGCTGTCTCTCCCCATCTTTAACAGCCTTCATAACTTCGGTCACCACAGATGGTAGGATCATCTGCATAACCTGATGCACTTCCTCCCTCACTGCCTCTCTCGTCGAGGCTCTCTGATTAGCATTCTCATCACCACCCTCCTGATGAGGCGTCTCAGGTTCCTCATGGGCTACTCTTTAAGCCCTAGACCTTCCTCTTGTGACCCATGGTTCAACACCACGTCCACCACCACCTCCACCTCATGAAGCCTTCAAAGATCTACCGCCAACCATCTTCTAACACACTATAAGATTCAAACACTAACGCGGTCATTCAAGGTAATAACTCAGTTTATGTCAACTATAGTAAGTCCATAATTACAGTGCCCAGTTGTGATTAGCCACTTACTTTACTCTTCATACCCTAGGCACTTCATATCCTGACCACATCAGTATCTAAATCTACACAATAGCACACAAGCCACATAACATGCACACATAATGCCGTTAACATTAACTTACTGTAAACGTTTACATAAAACCTTTACCTGCAGGCACATAGCTATTAGGACTGGCATCCCTTTTCCTTTTAGTCCTATTCTTAGTTTAAGATTAGTTTTTTATTCAAAATATTTACTCAATTCACTTAAACTTTTGCTCTCATACCAACTTATAAGGCCCCTGTTCCCGGGCACCTCACGGTTGGTCAATCATTGCCTTTAAAACATTATAAAACATACATTATTTTGCAGCGGAGTTTAAAACTTTCATTAATAACTAAAAACATGTCTTTTCATTCATTTACAACATTCGTTTTCATCTCAAAATACAAGACATGTCAAAATTGGATGCCAGCCTCAAAATGCTCCAAGTAGCTTATGCATCCATACCTGCAACTCCTCAGCATCAACATATACCTGCCAACTATCATGCATACAAAAGTCAGTGACACTTAGTGAGTTCTAGTTTTATAATAAAACATACTTTACTTTCATAAAACCGTTCTTTACTTATTTCAAAACAGGGATTGAACTCTAACCGAGTCTGTTGCAACACAAAGTCGCTCACTCATTATCTCGTCTCATTCAATATCCCCGACTCAAGTCCGAAGACTGATACTGTGTCGGGGCTGACAAACAAACCCCCGACTCATTTCCGAAGAATGACACAGTACCGGGATACACGACATGGATCTCATCATCCGTCACTTCATCTTATTCAATACTCTTGACTCATGTCCAAAGACTGATACTGTGCCGGGGCCTGCTCACAAACCCCCGACTCATGTTCAAACACTGACACAGTATCGGAGTACGCAATCTGTATCTTGTCTCATGCAATACCCCCGACTCTTGTCCGAAGACTGATACTCTGCCGGGGCCTGACAAACAAACCCCCGACTCATGTCCAAAGACTGACATAGTACCAGGATACGCGACAAGGACCTCTTTCGAGTCTGTTGCGACACAGAGTCGCTCACCTCATAACTGTGCTTGGCTTTATGCCACACCACCGAGTTATACATAACTCGGGTAACAACACGCCCACCAAAGTGGGTAACAACACCCCCACCAAAGTGGGTAACAACACCCCTAACAAAGTGGGTAACACCCCTATAGAAATGGGTAACACCTCTGAAGGTCAGTCACAAAGACTGTAACCCTTGTGTGCACATTTAGGATTTGTTGAACCTCACACGGTAGAGCTTAAGGCATTAAGAGCCGTGTACCTCTGTTCATATTGCTTTCAAGCGTCTCTATACTTCTTTCTTATTCATTAATTCAAGCATGCATTCTATCATTATGTTCCTTTTTTATTATCTTCCACTTTACGTACATAGTACTTTCACTACATTCATTAACGTTCAACGCAAAGCCAAGGGAAGACATACATACATCATAAGGAACATACATAAGCATAAACATATACCATCAACATCATACATGCGTAACACGCATCAAACATAAGCCATCACATGATAACTTGGCCAATTTTCCCATTTTATCCCTTAAAACCACTTAGAAAACATCAAGTCCAAAGTGGGCACATGGGTCCTTCCAGGTGCATGAGCATAAAATTCTGCCCTGTTCAGGCGCATCACCAACACTTATAAATAGTCTGGGCGCATAGGCACTTTTTGGGCATTTCTGCCCTGTTCAGGCGCATCACCAACACTTAGCCGTTTCAAGCACTTGGGTGCATGGGCACTGTTTAGGTGCATGGCCAATACATAGCCGTTTCATTCACTGGGACGCATGGGCACTGTTTAGGCGCATGGTCCACACTTAGCCGTTTCAATCATTGGGACGCATGGGCACTGTTTAGGCACATGGCCACACTTGGGCGCATGGCCAACACTTAAGCATCTAGCCACTCATGCTGGGCGCATGGATAACTATTTGGGTGCATGAACCACTGTTCATGTTCATCAAACATTTTGAAATCTTTTCTATGCTACCAATTTAACCCGATTGCCATTCTACTCATACCCAAACACAGATCTAACATACTATGGCCATCTAAACATGCTATACATCATATCTACCCCATAATCAACACTATAACATGCATACATACATAAAACATTTGAACATAAAGCTATAACCCACGGTTTCTTTAAAAGATGTTTACATAATATGCATCATAGCCCCAAATCAGTCAAAAATCCGTAAAAGAGGGATTCCAGAAACTCACCTTGAGTACCTTTTCAGCAACACTCTTCCAGTTCAAGACCCACTTCGATTAAGCTCTTTGAATCCCGAAAACAAACTCTAAACAACCAGAAATTTGGTCAAGGACTCAATACTCAGCTGCAACCGAGCTCAAACAAGAGAAGACTTACCTTTTTCAGCTTCTTCTTCCTCTTTCTCTCTCTAGAACGAGGCTTTCTCTCTCTCTTCTACTTCCTTCGAGAGCAAAGTAGCTTTCTACTTTGATATGGGCGACCATGCCCCTTTAAAATCTTAAAATAATAAAAATTGTACGTTGTACACTTTTTCCCCTCTATTTGTGCAGAAATTCTATTTCTTCCACTTACTTTCCTTTTCATTTCGTTTAAATAAAATTTCGGGGTGTTACAGTTTTAAATGGTGAAAATTTTTAGATTACTAACCATTTGTTAATCTTATATTCTGCTGCGAATTTTCAAGATTAAATGGTTAAACTTTGTGTTTTACATGTGACGAAACCCAACAATGGTATCAGAGCCGGTTATGTGGAATATGTGCTTTCAAAAGGTCTTGAAAAATTAGTTTTCATGGACTTTTTCAACCCATTAAGGGCTGTTTTGTTGTGGATGTATGAATCCCTTATGTTTCAAGGTTTAATCTTGCAAGCTTTAGTGTAAACCTTGAAAGATTTACATCAAATTGATTGTGTTGTTTGGACAAACCTTAAAGTTTTAGTTTATGTTGGCTTAAACTTTAGGGCTGAAATAAGGGGTTCATTGTTGTTCTTGGATGTTGAATATGTTTCTCATTATGGTGCATAACATAGCCTTGGCCTTATGTGTTTGGTTTTAGTTGATTGTTGTGTGTAGTGTTGGTTTTGATTCTTGTAAGGGTTGTAGTTTTGTGTTTCGTATTTTGGGTTGTAATTTATTTATTCATTTGGTTATGTAATAAATAGATTAGGTGCATTTATTTTATTAGAAAAATTGTATTAGGATATGATTTTTGTAAAAGAAGATGCACAAGATGAAGACTCAAAGAAGGACACAAAAGACATGGACATTGAAGCTTTTGGATGTAAATTCAAGTGGGAGTTCATGGACACATTTTGATGTGTCATGTCTACCCTTAGGAAAGACCTTATGTCAACACTTGTGATGGCAAACAAGTGTGGTCAATTTAGTTGCTATTGTTATGCACTCGTGTTTGCATGTTTATGCTTGTTTGGATGTTTGTTGTTTTATTGATTGTTTGTCATTTGGTTATGCATAACAAACTCATTAACAAACTTTATAAGCTGAAAAATTGATGGTTCTCAATCATTAAGTGGTTAATAAAAGGTTCTTAAAAGGATTAATGGTTTTAATAAAAGAGGTTCTATTAAAATTGAACCATAGGGTACCTTGTATTTGAAAGCATGCAAAATAATGTACATAGAGTTTTCTAAACTAAGATTATGAAAACTATAAATATATTTTATAAAAAAGTTTAACACCATCTTTTGGCACAACACTTGTGTCATTTGGAAACTCTTAATGGGATAAAGGTCACCTAATCGTTTTGTGGGAACTTGTGACGTGAGGTGGGGACACCATATTTGTGGGATAAAGGTCATCTAACCACTTATGTTGTTAAACTCACATCTATGTGCACGTAGGTTAACTTGATTTGCAAACCTTGTTAAATGGATCACCTACAATATGGTTTACCAAGGTGTTGATGGGATAAACATGCCGACTATACATATGATGTTTTAAAGTCAATCCCATACCCTAGAAGTTGCAAAGGGTTGAAATTGTCAAAATATTGACAACCTTGTTAATTTAAATAATGGGATAAAGGTCACCTACCCACTATTTAAATGTAACGTTGGATTCTAGATTTACAATTATGCAAGACACTTAAAAGGGGTTTTAATTATTAAAATATGAACAACGTCGAAATTACTAAAATTGAACTTTGTATATTTTGTAGATGGCTACCAACAATAATGTTAACAATGAAATCCCGACCGCTCACTCACTATCACTAGGACCATTCTCCAAAAGGAGTGTCTAAATGATAATAACTTTATTGATTGGTTTCGAAACTTGAGAATTGTTCTCAAGCAAGAGAAACGATCATACATATTAGACGATCTGATTCCCAATCAACCTAGTGAGGATTATGAGGAGGCCTACAATAATTGGGTGAAATACATTTAGGACTCGGTCCAAGTGTCTTGCCTTATGTTGGCAAGTATGACTCCAGATTTCTAAAAGGAGTATGAACATCATAGAGCATACGACATGATAACCCAGTTGAAGGAAACTTTCCAATCTGATTCATTTGATGTATGTGAATCTTGTTTACAAGGTTTAATGACTAAGGAACCTTTTAGTGGCAAGTCCGAACGGGCAAAAGATTTATTAGAAATCATACATTTGGATGTATATGGTCCTTTTGAGCCAATGAGTAGGTACCATGAAAGATACTTTATTACCTTTATCGATGACTGTAGTCGATATGGTTATGTGTACTTGTTAAGACACAAAGATGAAGCTTTTGAAATGTTCAAAATCTTCCAAAATGAAGTAGAAAATCAACTCAACAAGAAAATAAAAATTCTCCACACTGATAGAGGAGGTGAATACCTAAGTGATGCTTTTAGAGACCATCTTAGAAGTTGTGGTATTGTCTCACAACTATCTCCTCCTGGAACGCAACAACATAATGGCGTGTCCGAGAGAAGAAATCGAACTCTATTAGATATGGTTCGATCTATGATGGCTAGAAGCTCACTGCCTCTATCATTTTGGGGTTCGCTTTGCACTCTGTGGCCCGTATTTTGAATATGGCCCCAACCAAGAAAGTGGAAACGACGCCTTTTGAAATATGGCATGGAAGGTTCCATCACTGTCATATTTAATGGTATGGGGTTGTGAGGCTTATGTTAAGACTCCCACCTCAAATAAGCTAGAAAGCCATTCCACTAAGTGTATCTTCATTGGATATCCCAGAGATTCTATGTGATATTATTTCTATGATACATTAGAACAAAAGGAGTTTGTTGCCAAGAAGGCTGAGTTCTTTGAAGCTAAGTTCCTTACGGAAGGAACTAGTAGTAGAACTGTGGTTCTTGAGGAGGATCAAGAACCACAAATCGATACATGTTTGGTAGACACTAGCACTCATCATCAGGATGTTGAAAATGATCAAGTGGTTGATCAATATACACAAAACGTTCGCAAATCTGGTAGAATTAGTAATCCACCTTAAAGATATGGATTTTTCGTAGATGGATGTTATGTGGTAGATTCCGATGAACCAACCACCTATCATGATGCAATGTCCAATTTGGATTGTGACCAATGGCTTGAAGCCATGAACGTAGAGTTGCAATCCATGTATGACAACCAAGTGTGGGACTTGGTTGAACCACCTCTTAACTCCAAGATAGTTGGATGTAAGTGGGTTTTCAAGAAGAAAACCAATATGCCTGGAAACTTGGATACTTACAAAGCTAGACTTATAGCAAAAGGTTTCACTCAAACTCAAGGGGTTGATTATGATGAGACCTTCTCACCGGTTGCAATATGATTATGAGATTTGGTAAATGTATGTCAAAACCGCTTTTCTAAATGGATATCTTGAGGAAGATGTCTATATGGTTTAGCATGAAGGTTTTGTCAACTCAAAACATCCTAACAAAGTATGCAAGTTAAAGATATCAATCTATGGATTGAAGTAAGCATCAATAAGTTGGGATCACCATTTTGATGAAGAAATAACCAAATTTGGGTTCATCAAAAACGCTGATGAAGCATGTGTATATAAAAAGGCTAGTGGGAGCATCACCATTTTCTTAGTATTGTATGTCGATGACATCCTACTATTTGGAAATGACATTACAACCATGGTAGGTGTAAAAGCCTGGCTTGGAAGTTATTTCTCCATTAAGGATCTTAGTGAAGCCGCCAATATTTTAATAATAAAGATCTATAGGGATAGATCAAGGTGGTTGATAGGTTTGAATCATAGTGCGTACATTGATAAGATCTTGAAAAGGTTCAAGATGGAAAACTCTAAAAAAAGGTACCGTACCTATTCAAAGAGGAACAATATTGAGTAAGACTCAATGTCCAAGCTCAAAGGATGAGCAAGACAAAATGAAGGGTATCCCGTATGCGTCTGCTATAGGATCCATCATGTATGCAATAATATGCACTAGACCGGACGTGTCATGTGCTTTGAGCATGACAAGCCGATACCAACAAAATCCTGGAAGCAGTCATTGGATGGCTGTTAAGAAAATTTTTAAGTACCTAAGGAGGACTAAAGATATGTTCCTAATCTATGGGTCTAGTGAGGAAGAACTCATAGTAAAGGGTTACACGGATGCGAGTTTCCAAACTGATCGGGATGATTCACGATCACAATCGGGGTATATTTTCATTTTGAATGGAGGACAAATCTCTTGGAAGAGCTCTAAGCAAGATGTGGTGGCATTATGAACTACAGAGTCAGAATACATTGACGCTTCATTAGCAGCTCAGGAAGCTGCATGGTTAAAGAAGTTCATTGCCGATCTAGGGGTGGTCCCTTCCATTCAGGACCCCCTAGAAATTCTTTGTGATAACAAGGGTGTGATTGCTCAAATCAAGGAACCCCATGCACCTCAGAAGACTAGGCACATTGAACGAAGATTCAACACATAGAGAATGAGGTTAAAGAGGGGAAGATATGTATTCGCAAAGTTCACACGGATCAATACATTGCGGATCCACTCACGAAGCTTCTTGAAAAGGCGAAGCATGAATGTCATGCTTGTGCCATGGGGCTTCAATATTCTAGTGACTGGATTTGATCTTTAATTTCTGTAATGAGATATTGTAACCCTTTATTAATTGAATGAATTATTTAGTTATAATGATTCAACTAATATTCCTATTTTGCATGTTTAAGATCCATGAGTAAATTATTTACTCAGAATGTCCGTAGTTGTTCATGCTTGTGGAAACAAGTATGAAGTAATGCTATTTTGAACTTGGATTGGTAAATATTCACATGGATGAATATAGAGCAAAAGGTTGCTACCAAAGTTCAGAGGTATTTGTGGGATGCAAATATTGGACTGACCTGCATCTCAAATACTACTACATGGAATCTTCCTGATTGATCATAAGTAATTTTGAGTAAAGGCGAACATCATTTGGTATCCTTTGACCTGAGATACATTTTGGGTCTTCATATTTACCGAATATTATACTTTGACTTATCTCTTCGTTGTTCTGAAACATGGCTATACATAAGTTTGAGTTCAGGTATGATATAAGGTAATTGTGAGAGACGTATGTTGTCAAGATGGGATTTGTCCCTCTTATTCGTTGAGAGTAAGATGTCTATGGCCTGATAAAGTTAGATCAATGGAGACTAATCACTCTGTGTCTCTAGGATTTAACGTGACATCTGCGACAAAAGGATAGATGATTGTTTCACCTAAAACCTTTCAAGTATAGTAGTTGAAGAGGATGATGTTATTGAATGGCACTTAGTCATACGTATTAAGGGTAGTAAACCGTTGTTAGGCGGTATTTACTGCTTGCATCAATCTTTATGAATCTTGTGCAAGTGGGAGATTGTTGGACCTTATATGCCCAAGACACATACAAGATTTATGTGGTTAGTACGTTATGATCCAAGTCGGGTCATACCCAATAACAAGCTATACAAACACCAATTAGTATTTATTTGTTGATAAGATCATAAAAATAAATACCGGCACCAATTTAGAAAAAGGGTTTTTCTAAAACGTTGCTTCTTTAAAAGAACAACATTATGTGGATAATTTGTTCATGAGAAATTGTTTGTTTCATTATTTAAGTTGGTTAAATAATAAGAAATAAAAGTGTGTTATTGTTATAAAATTAAAAGAGGTTTTAATTTTATAAAATGAAGGGTAAGAGTGTAACATTTTATAAAAAAACTAAAATGGGGGGGGGGGGGAACCCATTTTTGAGGCAATGTTTCGGCCGCCCAAGGATGTGATTGGGACTCCCCTTTTGTCTTGTGATTTGCAAGTCATTTACCATTACTACACTCTTCCATCATTTCACCTTTCTCTCACTCACACTTAAGCAAAGAAAAGCTCTCAACAAGGCTGAATATTTTCGGATTTTGAGCTCCAACAAGGCTGAAATTTCAGATTGTGAAGGTGTCTTTCGTGTAGAGTTTTGGTGTAAAGCTCCTTAACTAGCTAAGTGTTTGAAGAGCTTGTGGGTATTACAAGCTTGAGGTCTTCTCCTCTGAAGGCTAGAAATTCAAGAACATCCTCTTCTTCTGTAGAGATTAATGAAGAGGCTGATGCAACCTAAACATCTTTAGTCTTTCCTACATGCTACACTAGTGCATTAATGAAGAATGCTTCGGAAGTTTCACATGTGCAACAGAAATACTCTAAGTGTGAAATCTTCCGAAGCCATGACCAATATCTTCCAAAGCCAAAAATGAAGTCTTCCAAAGCCTCAGAGACAAAGTCTTCCAAATCTTCAAGTTCATGAAGACAGATTTCTTCTGAAGACTTTTAGTAACATGCTTTATCTGTTCCATAAAGCTGGACAACTTTCCGCTATGCCTCTACAAGTCACCAACTTACTTGGTTTGGTGAAAAGGTCCATGCTTTTGGTAACTGTACATTGAGGTCTTGAGTGTGTAACATTCTACTTTATGTACTTTATCCTTTTTGTAATAGATAAGGATGTGAGCTATGGCATGTCATAGTCACAAGTCAAAAGGCAATATGCCTTTTGACTCTTCAATTGATTTTGTTTGTGTCTAGTCAATTGTATCCAGCTGGCTTTCAAAGTATAGCCGGCTGTAGGATGTAGTATAAGTATCTCATGACCTTGTATCTTTCGAATATGCTTTGTAACACTTGTAATAGATCATAGAGAAGGCAATATACTGCATTCTTGAAAACCAAACACTTGTGCTTTTTGTGTTCTTTGTCTCCTTAATTACTTGTGTTCTTAGTATCTTAACACTTGGTTAATCCAGTTTACTGTTGATTAAAGTTTAGTTAATCTCCTCTTTGTGTTGTTGTGTTGTAACTAACCCTTCAACGATTCTGCATTTGGTATCAGAGCTTTCCAGGCTCTTGATATAAGATCTCACCATCTTAAGATCCCTCACACACAAATACTAAACTTTTCAAATAGCAGCCATTTCCAAAACTGATATGGAATTTGGAACCATGAACAAGTCCCCACTGATCACTCTTGATGAGTTTGACACCAGGTGTTTAAGAATGGAAGGTTTCATCAGGTCTCTTGATTCAAGAATGTGGGAGTATATTGAGAATGGACCTTTCATACCCAGCACCCCTTCTACTACTGGTGCTGGTATGATTCCCAATGATGTGGCTAACTACACTGATGGAGATAGAAGAGAGTAGAGATAGACAGAAAAGCCATGACAGCTTTTCAAACTGCCCTTCCAAACTCTGTATACAGAGGTTTTAAGAAGTGCAAAACAACCAAGCAACTGTGGAATGCACTAAAACTGATGTATGAGGGTTCTTCTCAAGCCAAGGAGAAGAAGAAGGATCTCCTGAAGCAGCAGTTTGAAAACTTCACCTTCAAATCTGGTGAGACCATGACTCAGTAGTACTTGAGGTATGTTGAGATTGTGGATACCCTAGTGGATGGAGGAGTTTCTCTTGAAAATAGAGACATTGTAAGGAAGTTCACGTCCTCTGACAGAGTTATATGGGATTCTCAGTGACTACCAGATGGAGATGAACATGCAAGGTTCATCTAGGAACTCCAACAATCAAATGGGTTCAACCCTACATGTGGTTGAAAGGGATGGCATAGAACCCAAACGTCATCTCATATGCTACCCTGACAACTCACCCAAGGGTCCTTTCATCACCTTCCCAGAGACACCAAAGGAGAACTACACTCAAGGAAGCCCATTCCAAGAGACAAGCTCTTCTCAAGCTTTTGTATCTTCTCATGAAAGTTGTGGCAACCCATTCCAAGAGACAAGCTCTTCTCAAGCTTTTGTATCTTCTCATGAAAGTTGTGGCAACTCTCTTTTCACTCTTGAAGACCTGGATTGTATCCATCTAGATGATCTGGAATATATGGAAATAGTCCAGCAGATGCCTCTTCTCACCTACAGAGCTAAGAAGTTCTACAAGAGGACTGGAAGGAAATTTCCAAGCAATGGAACCAGTGGAAATTTTGGACTGGAAAAAGGCAAAGTCAAGTGTTACAACTGTAACATGATGGGCCACTTTGCTAGAGAGTGTAAGGCACCTAGAACAAATGGTGGCCAAACACAATCTAGACGAAACTACACTAACAAAGCTCTCCATAATAAGAAGTCAAAGCAGCAAGCTCCAGTTGCTGTTGAAGAAGGAGGCTTTGACTGGAGCTTTAAGATGGAAGATGCCTCTCCAAACCAAGCACTAATGGTAGATCATGATGAAGCAAAGGTATTGGAACATCTCTGTACTCCTGATTGCATTGCTAAAATTTATAGATTCAAGTCCTACAACTTGGAACTGAGATCTGATGTTGAGTCGTTAAACATTTTAAAATCTGATTTTATAAAGTCTGAAAATGATTATAAGCTGAAAATAGAGGACATAGAGAAAACCATTTCTGTTCTAAAACATGAACACACAGATTTTAGGACTCAAATCAAAGATCTCAAAACAGGCAGGGACTGAGATCAAATGAGATAGCTCCTCCATACACAATCTTGTCAGTAGATCTCCTAGGTGTGGAACTTATGAAGATGAGCTTCCTTTATAGATCCTATGAGTGAGGAGGATGAAGAATAGATAGTGAAGAATCCCCTACAAAGAGTGAAGAGGAGGATTCCAAGAAGGGCCACTATCCTTCTAAGGAGAAAGTGAAGACTGTGATGACCAAGTCCATGAGAAAGAACTTGATCAGGAAGAGCAAAAGAAAGGCAAGGAAGGCTCAAAAGATCAAGGCTACTTTTTACTCTAAGCAGAAACAAGTTTTTATTTCTTCAGGGTTTAAAGTGGTAGGGACTGAAGACATCAACCAAAACTCCTCTGCTAAGAGTTTTGGTTCTTGTTCAACTCATCTCCGTAGCAAGAAGAAGACTGATCTGATGTGTACCACTACTGCATAGCTTGGACCATCAAACTCCAAGCACAGTCCTTAGCCAAAGAGGATTGTCTCATCATCTGCAAAGATGGAGGTGGAGAAGGGATGTGACCAAAGACAGTCCTATTCCAAAGACAAGGCTCTTGTGAAGAAGAAAATGAATTATGTCATGTGTGACAGCACCATTCACATTGCCAAGGATTGTCCCTTCAATCCTAAAGGTACTGTCCATATGGCCAAGACAAAGGCTTCAAAGAGTTCTAAGAAGATTCAAGCTTCGGAAGGAAAACCAGTTTCCTTCCGAAGTTCCAAATCTAACAAGAAGGGAAGTGGAAAATTCTATTCGGAAGAATATTTGGTCTCAGAAGAAAGGAGTTCTTTCGAAGCACTGAAGTCTGCTACAGTGTCTGCAGAATCTTCTGAAGGTTCAGTCATCAAAACTTCTGAAGTTCCAAAAGCTTCTAAAGTTTTGAAGGTCAACTCCAAGACTCCAAAATTTTGAAAGGATTGATGGAGGACCAGTTGCTTTTGGAGGAGATGAGGCAGTTACATTTCTGGAAGGGGCAAGGTCACAATGCTAAGCTCAGCATAGAAAAGGTAAACTTTGTTAAAGACCTTGGATACAGTCTTCTGTGTGTATCTCAATTTTCTTATCAGAGTCATAACATGCTCTTTACTGAGCATGAGTGCATTGTTCCTAAGCTTGGTGTGGCCATTCCTCATGAGCATATCCTGCTTAGAGCCCCCAGGAAAGAAAACATGTACAAGATGGCTTTGCAAGAAACCTCTCCCTCTGGAGAAGTTTCATGCTTTCTATCTAAAGCCAATAGTGAAGAGTCTTTCCTATGGTATAAAAGAATGTGCCATGTAAACTTTAAGAACATGAATAAATTATTAAGCATGATTTGGTAACCGGATGCCAAAGAAAGAGTTTACAAGTGATGACCACTGTGTTGCATGCCTGAAAGGGAAGCAACATAAGGTATCTCATAAGCCTAAGGAAAGGAACTCCATCACTACACCCCTACACTTGTTACATATGGATCTCTTTGGCCCCACCAGTGTAATGAGTTTAGGAAGGACCTCATACTGTCTAGTGATCATAGATGACTTTACAAGATTTACTTGGGTTTTCTTCCTTGGAACTAAGGATGAGACTCCTAAGATTCTGAAGAATTTCATCTTAAAGATTGGGAATCAGTCTGATCACAAGGTCAAAATCATAAGATGTGATCAAGGAACTGAATTTAAGAACCAAATCCTTGATACATTTTGTGATGAAAAGGGTATACAAGACAATTTAGTGCGCCCAGGACTCCTCAGCAAAATGGTGTTGCTGAGAGGAGAAACAGAACACTGATTGAAGCTACAAGAACCATGCTGTCTGACTCTAAACTGCCCATCACCTTCTGGGCAGAGGTAGTCAACACTACCTGCTATGTGCATAACAGATTTTTAGTACATAAGACTTATGGTAAGACTCCTTATGAACTTTGGCATAAGAGGAAACCTTTCATTGGTTTTCTCAGGTCATTTGGATATCCTTGCACCATCTTGAATACCGAAGATCAAATTGCCAAGTTTGTTGAGAAATCAGATGATGGACACTTTATTGGATACTCTTCCCAAGCTAAGGCTTATAGAGTATACAATCTCAGAACTAGAATTGTTGAGGAGTCAGCCAATGTGACTTTCAATGAACACACATCCTGTGTTGCTGGTTATGGTCCGGATTGGTTGTTTGATCATGATTTGGTTACCAACTGTTTTAACAAATCTTGTGAGAATGTTTCAAGATCTGTGGAAATTTTAAATACAGGTGATCCTGATCCAAGATTTGAGATAGGAAGATCATCAAGACATATATCTTCAGCTCCAGTTGGAACCACTTATGCAAATATGGTTTCTGTCAGCCCAACAATGACAAATTCAGCTCATACATCTGGTATGCCTTCAAATTCTAGCTCAGAGGCTCTATAACAAGATAAGAACACCTCAATTGTGGAAGACAACAATGGTGGTGGTGACAGTGACCAAGAATTTCTTGATGCCACTAACCACACCATTGATGAGAACATCAATGATGTCACACACTGCTTGGATGAAATTTCACTTCAAAAGTGTGCTGATGTGGTGGGAGAAACATCTATGCCAGATCTAAATTTTTTCAAATTTAGATCTTTCTCTACAACTTGCTGCGATCCCTCAGCTTAGGATCCACAAGTCTCACCCTACCACAAACATCATTGGAGATGTTGTCTCAGGGGTAAAGACAAGAAGACAAACCCATGAAGCAAATGTTTGTCTTCACTCTTGTTTTCTATCCCAGATAGAGCCAAAGAAAGTTGGTGAAGCTCTAAAGGATGGAAGTTGGGTTGAAGCTATGCAACAAGAGCTGCTTCAATTTAGAAGGCAGAAAGTTTGGAACCTTTGTCCTCTTCCTTTTGGGAAGACTACCATTGGAACCAAATGGGTGTTTAGGAACAAAAAAGATGATAGAGGCATCATCATCAAGAACAAAGCTAGACTGGTTGTTCAAGGATACACACAACAAGAAGGGATTGACTACACTGATGTCTTTGCTCCAGTGGCAAGATTAGAAGTTGTTAGGATTTTCCTGGCATTTGCTGCATCCAAGAACTTCAAGGTCTTTCAACTTCATGTGAAATGTGCCTTTTTATACGAAGTGATAGATGAAGAGGTTTATGTCAAACAACCACCGAGTTTTGTAGATCCTGATCATCCTGATTATGTCTGCAAGCTTGACAAAGCTCTCTATGGGCTGCATCAGGCACCCAGGAAGTGGTATGAGACACTATCTGAGTATCTTTGTAAACATGGATACAGGAGAGGTACTATAGATGGAATTCTCTTCATCAAAGGACAAGGAAAAGACATATTGATAATTCAAGTATATGTGGATGACATTATCTTTGGTTCAACTAATCCAAAGCTCTACAAAGACTTTGAGAAGCTGATGAAAGACCGATTTGAAATGAGTGCCATGGGGGAACTCCATTTCTTTCTAGGAATTCAAGTGAAGCAAGTGGACGATGACATCTTCATAAGTCATTCAAAGTATGTTTAGGACATACTAAAGAGGTTCAACATGATTGACTGTAAGATTGCTAAGACACCCATAGCCAGAAACCACTCTCTTTGTCCTGATCTTGAGGGGGAGTGTGTAGATGAGCATTTATAAAGGGCTATGATTGGGTCTCTTATGTATCTTACTGCTACCAGGCCTGATATCATGTTTGCTACATGTATTTGTTCAAGATATAAAGCCAACCCTAAGATGTCTCACCTTATCACTATCAAGAGGGTTCTAAGATACCTCAAAGGTGCTTCAATACCTGGTTTATGGTACCCTAAGAATCCTGACCTCAATCTGTATGCCTATACAGATAGTGATTATGGTGGTTGCAACATGACTGCAAAGTCTACATCTGGAGGATGTCAATTTCTTGGTGGAAAGGTTGTCTCATGGCAATGAAGGAAACAATCCTGTGTCTCTGCATCAACTGCTGAAGCTGAATACATTGCTGCTGCAAGCTGTTGTGCTCAATTACTTTGGATTCAAAATCAAATGCTGGACTATGGGTTAAACTTCAAGGAGACTCCATTCACATAGACAATAACAGTGCTATATCAATAACAGAGAACCCTGTGCAGCACTCAAGGACAAAGCACATCAATATCACGTATCATTAAATAAGAGATAACTATGAAAAGGGATTAATTAAACTTGTCAAGGTTCACACAGATGAACAATATGGTGATTGTTTACAAAGGCTTTTGATGAACAGAGATTTAAATATCTTATATCAGCTATTGGGATGATCAACCTTGAGTAGATCTTTGTTAAAACTAATTCTTATTATTTCTTTATATATATGTGTCCTAAGTTGTCTAGTTCATCACTTTCATAAGCTCATGTTTTCTTTGGATGAAAAATTTTTTTTGAAGACTTTCCTTAGATTTTTTGGAAATTTCTGATACTTCGGAAGTTATGCTTTTAACTTCGGAAGTAAATCATGCCTTCAAAATAAATAACTGTCTGAGAAATTTACCTTCGGAAGAGTTTTCAAATTTACCTTCCGAAGCTTAAATACTTGTCTCAGACATTTACTCATTTTCAAGAACCATTTACTTGGGACGCAAAATTAACTCTCGAAAGCTTTGTTAGTTTATATACAAAGCGCTCAAGTTTTAGTTCTTCTTCCGAAGCAAAATTTTCAAACCTCTCAGGAAATTCTTCCGAAGTCATTTTAGCTTCGGAAGCTTTTTAATTAAAACTTCCGAAGATAATTAACCTTCGGAAGCTTTTTGACTTCCAAGAAAACTACTTTTTGAGCAAAAGTAAACTACTTTTTCAGAGGTGGGACCGACATCCGGATTTCAAAGTTTATCCTCTTTCATTAAACTTTACCTAAAACCCCAAATTTCTCTGTGAAATTTCTTTCTTTCTTCTTTCTTCGTCTCTAAGCTACTTCAAAATGGCCAACCTTGGTCACAGAAATGATCCCAACTTTACCATGCAGCTACACAGACAACATAATCAGGTTGCTCTGTTAAGCTCTGAGAAAGATCCTCATTTCTCAGAGGTTTGCCGTTTCCTAACTCTGTCAAACTACTTCACCTCCCTAACCATTGATCCTCCATTATATGAGGATCAGTTGCTTGAATTCTAGAAGACCTGCCAAGAGGTCATTATGGATGGGGAGAAGGCACTATCTGCCACAGTGCAGGGGAGAACATTCTTCATCACTCTAGACATCATCAACCGACATCTTCAGCTGGATGATAAGAAGGTGAGGTGTTTTTTCCAAAGGAAGCTGTCAATCATTTCTTTGAGCAGATGAGATGTGAGGGAGATTTCTCTATAAAGACCTTTAGGAAAGGGAAGATCTCATCCCAATGGAGATTCCTGCTCCATGTGGTCATCCACAGCTTATCAAACAAGCGTGGTGGATGGGACCAGATTCCTGAGGATCTCTCCTTCATAATCCGTGGAATGGTTCAGGGGGTCAAATTCAGGTACCCTCAGTTTGTTTATACAAATTTGCTTGCTAATTTAGACTCCTTAAAGTATTACATGTTTCCTAGATATGTCTAGTACATTCTTAACTGTGAACTGGGCTCAAAGTTAAGGGAAACATGTAACATTCTTAAATTGGGATAGATGAAGCCCGACATCTTTAAAATACAGAGAAAGTCCACTATTGGATTCTCTGGGGTAGAGACAGCCCTAGTCGCAAAAATGTTAGAGCTCATTGCTCAAGGTGACAACCTAGCAGCACAAGCTAGTGTTGAACCCACACCTGTTACTTCCCAACCACCCACACAGCCTCAAATCTCCATCACCTACCAAAGAAAATCCAAATGAACCCCTGCTCAGACTATTCAGTCTGTGGAGGCTCCCATATACTCACCCATACAGGAAGAAGTGGACACTGGAGCTCCCACTTCTCCTGAGGAGCAGACCACTCCCATCTCTTCAACAATCAGTGCTGAGGTTCCTCATGCTCAGCCTGATGAGCTCATTAGCCCTACTACCTTAAGCCATCACTCTAAGTCTCAACACTCAAGTTATCAACCTTCAGGGGAGAGTTACCAGACCCAGCCTATAGATCCCAACCAACCAATTCCCAACCTTGAATTCTACACTGATGAAGATATAGGTTTCAGTGAGTATAATGAATCTCTCTTCTTTCCCTCTACTCAAAAAGAGATGAGCACTCCTGAGTCTCCTACATCTATCCCACATCAGTCACCTACAACTGAGGTGGACACTCCTAAACCTATTCAGGATGTCCATATGGAAGAGGCTCTCACTTCTGAAAGTGATTACATCATTAAGACCTCAACAATGGCAACTTAGTCCACTGACATCTCAACTGAGAATGCCAGTGAGCAGAGGAAAACCAGTAGCCAAGAACCTCTAGCTGGTGGTGAGAGAGAGGACTCTGGTCCAATCATCTCATCCCCCAATGAATCTTTTGATAAAGATGAGGAGAATCTTAGTCTACTGGTGCAAAAACTGTCTAAAACCTGCACTTACCTAGTCTCAAAGGTCAGTCACCTTGAATCTCAGGTGACTACCTTACATAACAGGATCAATGATCAACAACTTGAGATTTCATATCTTATGGAAAAACTAGCTGGGAGACCCTTAAGGAGAGCTCAACGAGGAACACAAGAACCTGTGGATGTGATTGATCTATCTTCCAGCTCACCTATGCAAGTGGGTGATGCTACCAAAAAGGGGAGAAAGTCATTACAGCTACAGAACCTGGGAGTTCTTCAAAGAGAGTGGACATTGAGGACTCACCATCCTCACTTGTAACTGTGCATTCTCAGCAACTCCTCTAGTTCACATTGATGTGGACTACACAGACTCCTTCATACAGAGTCTGTTTGAGGATGGGATACCAAGGGCTATGTCACATTCACCATCTTTCAATCATATCATTGGGTGGAGGTATGACAACAACAGGAAGGCCTCATCATCATAAGAGTTCAAGGACAACAAGAAGTCTTCAATTTTCAGACCTTGAACTACTATAAAGGTCTAGATCCAGTCAACATGCCACTTGTCAACCCAAGCCAATCAAGACAAGCTGACAGACTAGCTAAAAGAAATTAAGACAGGATCACTGCAGAGTTCAGCTTAAGAAGGAGACTTAGGCAATCAGGCAATGTCATCGGTCAACTGGATGTTGAGGTAGACCCTAAGATTAGCTTCATAGGGGGAACCTTGACTGAAGGCCCAGTGATAGAACCTGAGAGCCCTGTCTCATCATCTCCAACTGCTGCAGAGATCCATATTCTTTCTGAGACACCTGCTAGTGAAGGTGCTTCTGAACCTCTCTCTGGCCTGAGCTCAGATACTGCAACAAGCAATGAAGGCCAAAGCTCTCTCCACCCTGAGTCACAAAGGTCTATGAATGACAAAGGGAAAAGAAAGATGACATCTGAGGAGATTGAGGAGGAGGAGAGAGAGAGAGGAAAAGGAGGCTAAGTGGAGAAAGTTCCTCGGCTGAGTCTCCAAGGAGTTTGCAATCAGGGCTGCCCCCAGACCAAATACTCAGAATGATGAGTTAAGGGCAGTCAGGATTAACTATTTCTAGACTAGGAACTATGCCATAGATAGTGTCATTTCTCTCCCCTTGGATGAATTAAATGAACTGGTTGACCTGGAAAGGTCAAGAGAGAAGAAGGAGGCAGAAGATGTAGAACTCCTAGTACAAGTCAAAGAAGAGAGAAGAAGAAAAAGACTATACAAAGGTATGCCTACCCTCTCACCAGTTCAAGAAAGTTCTGAACAAGAGGATGTGGCTCAACAAGAACCTTAGGTCGATAAGGAAGACGACAAAATCAAGATGATTAACTACCTGAGTGCCATAGGCCTCTATCAGGCAGATGCACTCCTTCCCTTACCTTATGACTATATTGAGTTTGAGTACTTAAAACAACTTGAGCTTGAGCTAGTCAAGGAAAGAAAAACAACAAAGAAGAAGCTAAGGGAAGAAGCTGCAAAATCAAGAGCCATCATCCAAAAGAGCATGAAGAAGTCTGCTGATAGGCAGAGGATAATGAGCTTCTTGATGCTGTACGGATTCTCCGGAAGGAGACTTGGACCCATGTCTCTATCCACTATGGATGAGCATATCAGGATAATCAAGCAGAAGATTAAGAACACTCCACTCCAAGTCAGGCTCCACCTGAAGTGGAGGTTAAGGTTGAACAACCAGACACAACACAACCTGGACCTCCTGCTAATGCTCAGCAAGCTTCATCTTCTGATCCACAGTAGGGTCAACCTCCCTCTCCATCTGAACATGAGAGAGAGGAACTCCCAACTGCGAGAGATAGTGAAGATCAATCTGGTGTTGCAGGCCAGTCTTCTCAGTTAAATTTGGAAAGAGAAAGGAGAGGATGGATTCTAGACCAAAGTCTAAGAAAAAGAAGAAGCCTGTATCCCCTTCTAAACCTCATGATGAATCAGAACAGCCTGAGGATGTGCAGCCAGAGGAAGCTACACCAATTCCAATTCAATTAGCTCCTCTAGCATCAGGAAGACCCATCTTGTCTTGGACATACACCACAAATCCAGAAAGGTGGCATGTTATTAGAGATCAAGGCATTGAAAACATTTATACATGGAAAGATATGTTTCAGTGGCCTCTGCATGACCTCTTTGACATGAGAAGACACTTTGACAGCCTGAAGGATCCTGATCATCTTAAGAAGAAAGGAATAGTGATCATCCTAATGAAGGCTGTTAATATTTGAAGTTTGCAAAGTGTTTTGGTAGCATCAGCCTAGGGGGAGTTTGTAGAGATTAATGAAGAGGCTGATGCAACCTAAACATCTTTAGTCTTTCCTGCATGCTGCACAAGTGCATTAAAGAAGAATCCTTCGGAAGTTTCACATGTGCAACAAAAATAATCTAAATGTGACATCTTCCGAAGCCAAGACCAATATCTTCCGAAGCTAAACATGAAGTCTTCCGAAGTTAAACATGAAGTCTTCCGAAGCCTCAGAGACAAAGTCTTCCAAAGCTTCGAGTTCATGAAGACAGATTTCTTCCGAAGACTTTTAGTAACATGCTTTATCTGATGTAATGTTCCATAAAGCTGGACACCTTTCCGTTGTGCCTCTGCAAGTCACCAACTTACATGGTTTGGTGAAAAGGTCAATGCTTTTAGTAATTGTACATTGAGGTCTTGAGTGTGTAACGTTCTACTTTATGTACTTTATCCTTTTTGTATTAGATAAGGATGTGAGCTATGGCATGTCATAGTCACAAGTCAAATGGAAATCTGCCTTTTGACTCTATAATTGATTTTGTTTGTATATATGGCTTACAAGTGAAGGCCGAGCATCAAAAGCCGTATGGGAACATCCAACCTTTGGATATACCGAAATGGAGTGGGAGGATGTCACCATGTATTTCATTACGAAGCTGCCACGTACTCCGAAAGGGTTTGACAATATATGGGTGATTGTTGATCGCTTGACGAAGAGTGCTCACTTCCTACCAATCCGCGAGACATATTCATCTGAGCGGTTGGCTGATCTGTTCATCAAGGAGATTGTAACTACTCCCAGTGTACTGATGTCTATTGTGTCTCATCGTGACACCTGGCTTACATCCATATTCTGGAGGAAATTCCACGACACTATGGGAACGAGGTTACACATTAGCACGGCTTATCATCCTCAGACTGATGGTCAGTCTGAGAGGACCATTAGACATTGGAGGACATGCTTCGGGCATGTGTGATTGATTTCGAGGGAAGTTAGGATGACCACTTACCATTAGCTAAATTCTCATACAACAACAGTTATCATGCCAGCATTGGTAGGCCACCTTATGAGATGTAATACGGTAAGAGATGCATAACACCCGTCTGTTGGGGTGATATTGGTCATACAGAGTTAGAGAGCGTAGAGGTGATCGAGGCTACGACTGAGAAGCTTGAAAGGATCAAAGCCTTCATGAAGGCAGCCCAAGATAGATAGAAGTCGTATGCTAATAAACGACGTAGACCGATTGAGTTCCAGGTGGGTGATCTGATTATGTTGAATGTGTCACCTTGGAAGGGTAACATTCGTTTCCGAAAGCGCAGCAAGTTGAGCCTGAGATACATAGGCTCTTTCCGAATCATTGTTGGAGTAGGAGAGGTGGCCTATAGATTGGAGTTACGAGATGAGTTAACTATAATTCATCTGATATTCCACGTATCTCATCTGAGAAAGTGCTTGGCAGATGCAGATATGATTGTTCCCCTGGAGGATATCGACGTAGACAAACGACTCAATTATGTGGAGCAACCAGTCGCAATCATCAATCGAAAGGAGAAGAAGATGAGGAATAAAGTGGTTCCTCTTGTGTGTGTATAGTGGAAGCACAGAAGGATCCGAGTCAATGTAGAAGACTAAAGATGAAATGAGGGCAGCATTTCCTATGTTTGTTCGAGGAATAACAGGTTTCAGGGACGAAACCTATTTAAGGGGGGTGGACTTGTAACACCCGTATATTTTCTTTGAAGCCAATGAAAGAAGAAAAAGAAATAAAGTCCAAAGTCGGGGGACCAAGCTTGCCAAAACACGAGAAGGTTTGGATGAATGGGGAATAAGAGGGGAGGGCAGCCCACACCCTCCCCCACCCTACCAGAAGATCAGCCAAGGAAAGGAGAGGAAAAGAAAGGGAGAAAAGAACAGAAAAGATTGGTTCGAGTGGATTCAAGCGTGTAAAATCAATGTGTAGCGGGTCTAGTCGAAGCTCTTCTTCTCCGTGTTGTTTGTGTGAGTTGTAGGACCCTCTTTTACACGTTTTTGAATGATTTTGGGGCTGAAACACATCTGAAAATCGTTTTTGGGTGTTTTGGGTGTGAACCTGTTTGGGTATGTATGTGTATGTGTAGGTTTCGTGTAGATCTTGCTTTTGAGCTTGTGTGTGCTTGAATGGTGTTGTGGCATGCATTCCTATGGGTTTGGATGGTTGATTTGGGCTTTAGACAGATTTGGAAGAGCTTGGAGGTCGAACATGGTAGATTGAGTTCAGGATGAACTGCATTTTGCATCAGCTAGGGCTAGGCGACCGAATGCAGGCCATACGGCCAAATGAGGTGAGATTGAGGTTCATTCGCACGATTGAGGGCCATTCGAATGGGGAGTCATGTGATTGGGAGTTCATTCCCATAGATATCCATCCACATTAGGCTCATTCGCACAAATGCTCATCTGTATTAGTTCCATCCGCACTAGACTCATTCGCATAGTGTTCATTTGCATAGATGTCCATTCGCACGAGGCTCAATCGCCTGATATTCATTCGCATTGGGTTTAGTTGCATGGGACGCCCCTGCGACTGAAGGGTGCCCCTACACCAATGTAGGGCTTGTGTAGCTGAGGAAAAGCATAGTTAATTACTGACCTTCGGGGGAATGTGTAGATGAAAGTTTTGATGTGGAAGTTCCCGTAAGTTCAGGTAAGATGACTGTTGTAGCCTTAGTGGTTATGTTGGGCATGATGATGATGATGTTGCATGATCATGCATGTTGTATGTTATGTATGTATGAAGTGGCCCTGTATGTTTATGACTGTGTATGATGATGTTCCTTTATTGTATGATTGTTTTTCCTTGGCTTACGATGAATGTTAATGAAAGAATGAAAGTATTATGTAACGTAAAGTGGAAGATAATGAAAAGAGGAACACAATGAATGCATGCGTTAATGAATGATGAAAGTAAAGAAAGTCTTGCAAGCCTTGTATGTCGGGACACACCATTGTAAGGTGTTAGCGCAACGGTGTACGGGTTCGCTACCCCGAGGTCATTCTTTGTTATTGACCATTTGTATAGAACCACTGCTGCATACCTTAGGTACTGTGGCTAGAGGTGTTGTGCACTGTGATAAAATGTCTATGATAGGCCAAGTCGAGTACCAGGAAACAGAAAGGTATTGCACATGGCAATAGTACACCTAAACTTTACCTTTGGTTCTATGGCCAGAGGTCTTATGCACCGTGATAGAAGGTCTATGATAAGCTTAGTCCCAGTACCAGGAAACTGAAGGGTAAAGTTATGGTTTTGATGGATAGAAAAGATGTAATGATGAAAAAATGTGAAGGTTTATGGTGCACGATGAATGAACAGAAGTTAACGAATGAATGATGAAGATAATGATATTGTCTATGTGTACGTATGATGTATGATCACATGCAAAATTAAAGAACAGTTTTAGTGAAAGAAAAGTATGTTTTACTATAAAACTAGAACTCACTTAGCAACGCTGACTTTTATGTGTTTCCTGTTGGCAGGTAATGATTGCTGAGGATGGCACAGGGTAGCTACTCAGCTCTTTTGGATTGCATCCATTTTTATAATGCTTTTATGGTGTAATGCAACATGTCTTTTGTAACTGGATAACAATGTATATTTTGCAAAAGCCTTTATAATGAAATTAAATGTCATTTTTGAATGTTTTCGCTGCAGTGTTTACTCAAGATAAATGTAAATATATGTTTTATGTGTAATGATCGACCTGTTGTAAGCGTCCCGGGAACGGGGCCTTACACATCTTGAATCTCAGGTGACTACCTTGCAAAATAGGGTCAAATGATCAGAAACTTGAGATTTCTTATCTCAAGGAACAACTAGTAGGGAGACCTTTAAGAAGAGCTCAACCAAGAATAGAAGAACTTGTGAGTGTGATTGACCTAACTCCTAGCTTACCTACGCAACAGGGTGATGCTACCAAAAAGCGGTAGAAAGTCATTACAGTCACAGAACCTGGGAGTTCTTTAGGGAGTATGGACAATGAGGACTCAACATCCTCACTTGCATTTATGCATACTCAGCAACTTCCTCATGTTCACATTAATGTGGACTCCATAGACTCCTACATTTATAGTTTGTTTGAGGAAGGAATACCAAGGGCAATGTCATCTCCACCAACTTCAAATCACATGATTGGGTGGAGGTATGACATCAACAGAAGATCTCTAATCATTTTTAGAGTTCAGGACAACTAGAGGTCTTTAATTTTCAGACCTTGAACTTCTATGAATGTCTGGATTTAGTCAACATGCCACTTGTCAATCAAAGCCAATCAAGACAAGCTGGCAAGCTGGCTCAAAGAATCCAAGACAGGATCACTGCAGAGTTCAACTTTAGAAGGAGACTTAGGCAATCAGGCAATGTCATCGGCCACCTGGATGTTGAGGCAGACCCTAAGATTAGTTTCATAGGCGAAACCTTGATTGAAGGCCCAGTCGCAGAAACTGAGAGCCCTTTCTCATCATCATTAACTACTGCAGAGATTCATACCCTTTTTGTGACACCTACTAGTGAAGGTGCTTCTCAACCTCTCTATGGCTAGAGCATGGAAGCTATACCAAGCAATAAAGTCCAAAGCTCTCTCCACCCTGACTCACAAAGGTCTACGAGTGACAAAGGGGAAAGAAAACATGACTTCCGAGGAGATTGAGGAGGAGGAGTGAAAGGAAAAGGAGGCTAAGGGGAAAAGGTTCCTCTTTTAGGTCTGCAAGGCTCATGGAGTCTACTCTCAGGCCTGCCAACAAACTAGAAACTCAGAATGATGAGTTGAGGGAGTCAGGATCAACTACCTGCAGACTAGGAACTATGACATAGACAATATCATTTCTCTTCCCTTAGATGATTCAATGAAATGGCTGAGAAGGAATTGTCAGAAAGAAAGGAGGCAGAGGATGCAAAGCTACTTCTTCAGATCAAAGGAAAAAGAAAAAAAGAAAAGGGTTAATGAAATATAATATGTGTTTAATGTTTATTCATGTTTGATTATTTCATATTATTATTGTGTAAAGTATAATTCAAATGTATGAACTTACTATATAGGTTTGAAGTTATTTTACATGGTTCTTAGTCAATAATGACTAAGAAATGTGTTCAACCTAGTTGGGTGATAGTTCATGCTAATGGACCATACATATGGACCATACGCATGAATACATCATGCTTATGAACTAGTCGCATGACTAAACTAGGAGACTGAATTAGTCATATGATTGAGACATAAGATTGACTTAGTCGCACGACTAAACCCGCAGTGGTGTGTATGACTTAGTCACATGATTCAGTCGCACGACTGAACCATTCTAATCGTACGAATGGAAACTGCAAACCTCTAAATACCACTTAATTCGTTGAACTTTATAACAATTCGTAAACATTCGATAACACACGAACCCTAGCCATCCAGAACGTCCAAGATAGCCAATCCAACTTCAAAGTCCGTTCTTGATCGATTCCTACTCGTTCTTAACGTTTAGTTCATTCTTATATTGATTAGGTTAACGTTCTCACTGATTGGATCACCAATCAAATAGGATTCTCACATAATGAGTAAGTATTCCGTACGTACATGGTACTATCAAAACTTGTATACCCACAAGCCCTAGCAAACACCTAACTTGTTAGGTAGTAGAACACCAAGACCCAACTCCTTCTTGTAAACCCGAAAATCAGCCAAGATGTTCTTCAAGTTCAGCCAAAAATTCGAATTTTTGCAAAGAGAAGAGGAGGAGAGAGCCTATTGAATGTGTGAGAGAGAGAGTGTGTTAAGTGGAAGAGTACAAGGATCATCAAGTCTTGTATTAAACCAAGACTAAAGATTCCAAAACTCCACAAAAGGGGCAGCCGAATGGGGCCTCTTTAAAATGGGTTCCCTCCCATTTTTATTTTATAAAGTTTACACTCTTAAACCCATAAGATTTATAAAATTAATACCTCTTTTAATTCTATAACATTAACACACTATTATTTGTTATT
Source organism: Flaveria trinervia (assembly GCA_025506515.1). Classification (NCBI taxonomy): domain Eukaryota; kingdom Viridiplantae; phylum Streptophyta; class Magnoliopsida; order Asterales; family Asteraceae; genus Flaveria; species Flaveria trinervia. The sequence goes on along the minus strand of CM046455.1, from coordinate 22,308,310 downwards.
ATTTAACTTATGTAAATAATGTTACAAATAATTTCTCATGAACAAATTATCCATATAATTTGTTCAATTACCTAAGCAATGTTTTAGAAAATCCATTTTCTAAATAGGTGTCAATATTTATTTGTATGATCTCATTAATAAATAATTTTCTTGGTGTTGGATTAGTTTGTTATTAGGTATGACCTGACTTCAAAGATAACGTATTAACCACATCAATCTTGTATGTGTTTTTGACATACAAGATCCAACAATCTCCCACTTGCACAAGATTCATAGAAGATTGATGCAAGCAGTAAATACCGCATAACAAGAGTTTACTACCCTTAATATGTATGACTAAGTGCCAATCAATAATATCATCCCCTTCAAGTACCTTACTCGAAATGTTTTAGGTGAATCAATTATCTATCCTTTTGTCACAGATGTCATGTTAAATCTTAGAGACCCAAAGTGATCATTCTCCATTGATGTAACTTTATCAGGCCTTAGGCATCTTACTCTTAACGAATAAGATGGACAAACCCCATCTTGACTACATACATCTCTCACAATTACCTTGTATTATACCTGAACTCAGAGTTATGTACTTCCATGTTTCGGAACAACGAAGAACTAAGTCAAAGTATAATATTTATTAAATATCAAGACCCAATATGTATCTTAGGTCAGAGGATACCAAATGATATTTTCCTTTACTCAAAATTACTTATGATCAATCAGGAAGATTCCATGTAGTAATATTTGAGATGCAGGTCAGTCAAATTTTTTATCCCACAAATACCTATGAACTTTGGCAGCAACCCTTTGCTCTATATCCATCCATATCAATATCTACCAATCCAAGTTGATAATAGTCTTACCTTCATTTTTCTTCCCATAAGTATGAACGACTATGGATGTTCTGAGTAAATGATTTACTCATGGATTTTATGCAAAATATGAATATTAGTTGAACCATTATAACCAAATAATTCATTCAAGTAATAAAGGGTTATAATATCTAAATACAAAAATTACAGATCAAATCCAGTCACTAGAATATTGAAGTCCCATGCCACAAGTATGACTTTCATGCTTTGCCTTTTCAAGAAGCTTCATGAGTGGATCCGCAATGTTTTGATCCGTGTGAACTTTGCGAATACATGTCTTTCCATTTTCAACTTCATCCCTTATGTACTTGAATTTCCATTCAATGTCCCTAGTCTTTTGATCTGCACGGGGTTCTTTGATTTGAGCAATCGCACCCTCATTATCACAAACAATATCTTGGTGGTCCTCAATGGAAGGGACGACCCCTAGATCGGCAATGAATTTAGTTAAACATACCACTTCCTGAGCTGCTAATGAAGCGGCGATGTATTCTGAATCTGTAGTTGATAATTGCACCACATCTTGCTTAGAGCTCCTCCAAAAGACTGCTCCGGCATTCAAGATGAAAATGTACGCCGATTGTGATGGTGAATCATCCTGATCAATTTGGAAACTAGCATGTGTGTAACCCTTTACTACAAGTTCCTCCTCACCAGATCCATAGATTAGGAACATATTTTTGGTCCTCCTTAGGTACTAAGTATGTTCTTAACAGCCATCCAATGACTGTTTCTAGGATTTTGTTGGTATCGGCTTGCCATGTTCAAAGCGCATGACACGTTCAGCCTAGTGCATATCATTGCATACTTGATGGATCCAATGGCAGATGCATATGGGATTCCCTTCATTTTGTCTTGCTCATCCTTTGAGCTTGGACATTGAGTCTTACTCAGTATTGTTCCTCTTTAGATAGGTACCGTACCTTTCTTAGAGTTTTCCATCTTGAACCTTTGATTTAAACCTATCAACCACCTTGATCTATCCCTATAGATATTTATTCCCAAAATATAGGCGGCTTCACCAAGATCCTTAATGGAGAAACAACTTCAAAGCCAGGCTTTTACACCTTCCAAGGTTGGAATTCCATTTCCAAATAGTAGAATGTCATCGACATACAATACTAGGAAAGTGATGATGCTCCCACTAGCTTTGTTATATACACATGCTTCATCAGTGTTTTTGCTGAACCCAATTTGATTATCTCTTCATCAAAACGGTGATTACAACTTATTGATGCTTGCTTCAATCCATAGATTGATTTCTTCAACATGCATAGTTTGTTAGGATGTTTTTCATCGACAAAACCTTCAGGTTGAACCATATGGACATCTTCCTCAAGATATCCATTTAGAATAGCGGTTTTGACATCCATTTGCCAAATCTCATAATTATAATGAGCAGATATCGCAAATAATATCCTAATAGACTTTAGCATTGCTACCGGTGAGAAGGTCTCATCATAATCAACCCCTTGAGTTTGAGTGAAACCTTTTGCTACAAGTCTAGCTTTATAAGTATCCAAGTTTCCATGCATATCGGTTTTCTTCTTGAAAACCCACTTACTTCCAACTATCTTGGAGTTAAGAGATGGTGCAACCAAGTCCCACACTTGGTTGCGATACATGGATTGCATCTCAAGGTTCATGGCTTCAAGCCATTTGTCACAAACCAAATTGGACATTGCATCACGATAAGTGGTTGGTTCATCGAAATCTACCACAAAGCATCCATATATGAAAAATCCATATCTTTCAGGTGGATTACTAGTTCTACTAGATCTGCGAACGTTTTGTGTGTATTGATCAACTATTTCATCACCCTCAACATCCTCATGTTGAGTGCTAGTGTCAACCAAATGTGTATCTGTTTGTGGTTCTTGATCCTCCTAGGATCCACTATTCTACTGCTAGTTCTTTCATAAGGAACTTAGCTTCTAAGAACTTAGCCTTCTTGGCAGCAAACTCCTTTTGTTCAAATGGATCATAGAAATAATATCCCATGGAATCACTATGATATCCAATGAAGATACACTTAGTAGAATGACTTTCTAACTTGTTTGAGGTGGGAGTCTTAACATAAGCCTCACAACCCCATACCTTTAAATATGATAGTGATGGAACCCTTCCATGCCATATTTCAAAAGTTGTGATTTCCACTTTCTTGGTTGGGTTCATAGACAAGATACGAGCCGTAGCGAGAAAAGCGAAACTCCAAAATGATAAAGGCAATGAGCTTCTAGCCATCATAGATCGAGCCATATCCAATAGAGTTTGATTTCTCCTCTCAACACACCATTGTGTTGTGATGTTCTAGGTGGGGATAGTAGTGAGACAATACCACCACTTCTAAGTTAATCTCTAAAAGCATCACTTAGGTATTGACCTCCTCTATCGGTGCGGAAAATTTTATTTTCTTCTTGAGTTGATTTTCTACTTCATTCTCGAACATTTTGAATATTTCAAAAGCTTCATCTTTGTTTCTTAACAAGTACACATAACCATATCGACTATAGTCATCAGTAAAGGTAGTGAAGTATCTTTCATTGTGCCTACTCATTGGTTTAAAGGACCACATACATCCGAATGTATAATTCCTAAAAAATCTTTTGCCCTTTCGGTTTCACCACTAAAAGGTGCCTTAGTCATTTTACTTTGTAAACAAGATTCATATACATCAAATGAATCATATTCGCTTGCTTTTAAAAGCGAGTTATTTGAAGTGTTTGTATGCGCTTCTTCTTTATATGACCAAGACGGTAATGCCAAAGATAGGTATCACTCAAATACAATTTGAGCTTCTTGGTGGCGGTTCGATACAGTGAGCTATCATATAATGTGTTTTCACAAACCAATTCATAAATAACATTAATAGGAATAGCTTTAAAATAAAAGATGTCATTTAAAGAAACATGAATTTCATTTTCATTAAATGTCATAACATAACCACATTGTCTAAATTAGGAAACTGAAATAATTGTTCCTAGTCAAACTAGGAGCATACAAAACATTGTTCAAAATTGCTTCCAAACCATTTGGAAGCTTCAAGATGTAGTCCCCTCGATCTTCAACTTGAACTTTTTCCCTATTCCCCATGCAGAGGCTAACATCCCCTTTCTTGAAGTCCTTACTTCTTTTGAACCCCTGCAATAATTTAGATCAATATGAATCATGAAAATTGTACTTGAGGTTTGCCCGGCATCCCTCTTAGCTTGCAACTCTTTGAGATGGTCTGGACAATTTCTTGCCCAGTGTCCAATCTCCCCAGACTTGAAACATGGGTCATTCGAAGCAACCTTTTGCTTCTTCTTTGCTAGTTTTGGTGGTGGCGCTCTTACCACTCCCTTTTCCTTTCCCCTAACGTGCCCTTTACCCTTGGCAACATTTTCCTTGGGTGCGGGGTGAGGCCTCTTCTTGTTCCGACCTTCATTGATGGTGAGAACGGGTAAAACCTTTTAACCCATGGCCGCCTTGGTAGTTTTGAACATAGAGTGAAGGTCATTTATGTTCTTCTCCCACCCGTTCATGGTATAATTTATAACAAAGTTGTCAAACCTTTTTGACAAAGACTTGTGGATCAAATCTGTAGCCAACTCTTTCAAGACGGGACAATTAAGCCTTTCGAGGCGGTGAATGTGGCTTTTCATCTTAAGTACATAAGATGAAATAGATTGGGTGTCATCCATACGGCATGCATGGAGTGTTCTAACCGTTTTGAAGCGGTCTACCCTTACTTGCTGTTGGAATGTTTCCTTCAACTGGGTATCATGTTATATGCTCCATTATGTTCATACTCCTTTTGGAGATCCGGAGTCATACTTCTCTACTGGAGGCAAGACACTTGGACCGAGTCCTCAGTGTATTTCACCCAATTGTTATAGGCCTCCTCATCATCCTCATTAGGTTGATCGGGAATCGGATCGTCTAAAATATACGATCATTTCTCTTGCTAGAGAATAATTCTCAAGTTTCGAAACCAATGTATAAAATTATTATGGTTAAGATGCTCCTTTTGGAGAATGGTCCTTAGTGATAGTGAGTGAGCGGACGGGATATCATAATTTTCATTGTTGTTGGTGGCATCTACAAAATTTAAAAAAGTTCAATTTTAGCATTTTCGATATTATTCATATTTTAATTATTAAAGCCCTTTTGTGCATCTTACACAATTTTAAAATTATAGAATCCAACATTTCATTTAAATTGTGGTTAGGTGACCTTTATCCCATTATTTAAATTAACAAGGTAGTCAACGTTTTGACAATTGCAACCTTTTGCAACTTCTAGGGGTATGGAATCGACTTAAACATCATATGTATGGTCGTCATCTTTATCCCATCAACACCTTTGTAAAACACATTGTAGGTGATCCATTTAACATGCTTTGCAAATCAAGTCACCCTACTTGCACACACATGTGAGTTTTCCAACCTAAGTGGTTAGGTGACCTTTATCCCACAAATATGGTATCCCCACCTCAAATCGCAAGTTCCCTCAAAATGGTTAGTTGACCTTTATCCCATTAGGAGTTTCCAAGTGACTCAAGTGTTGTGCAAAAGGATGGTGTCAAACTTGTTTATAAAATAAATTTTAAGTTTTCATAATACTAGTTTAGAAAACTCTATGTACCTTATATTTGCATGCTTTCAAATACAAGGTACCCTATGGTTCACTTTTAAAAAACACTTTTATTAAAATCATTAATCCTTTTATTAACCTTTTATTAATCACTTAATGATAAAGAACCATCAATTTTCAGCTTGTTATGTTTGTTAATGAGTTTGTTATGCATATCCAAATATGAAACAACAACCAACCAAACAAGCATAATCATACAAACATAAGTGCATAACCATAGCCACTAAGTTGACTACACTTGTTTGCCATCATAAGTGTTGTTATTAGGTCTTTCCTAATGGTTAACAATGACACATCAAAATGTGTCCATGAACTCCCACTTGAATCCACATCCAAATGCTTTAAGTGTCCATATCTTTTGTGTCCTTCTTTGGGTCTTCATCTTGTGCATCTTCTTTTACAAAATCATATCCTAATAAAATTTTTCCATTAAAAGAAATGCACCTAATCTATTTATTACATAACCAATGAATACATAAATTACAACCCAAAATACAAACCCAAAATTAAAATCCTTTCTTGAACAAAACCAACAGGACAAAATCACAATCAACCAAATCCAAAACACATAAGGTCAAGGCTATGTTATGCACCAAAATATGTATCATATACAACATTCAATAACAACCATGAACCCCTTTTCTTTAACCTTAAAGTTTCAGCCAACATGAACCAAAACAATAGGGTTTTGTCCAAACAATGTTAATCAACCATTTGATGTTAATCTTTCAAGGTATATACTAAAGCATGTAAGATACAACCTTGAAACATAAGGGATTCATTCATCTATAACAAAACAGCCCCTAATGGGTTGAAAAAGTCCATGAAAACTAACTTTTCAAGAACTTTTGAAGCAAGCATTCCACATAACTAGTTCTAGATGCTATTGTTGGGTTTTGTTACATATTTATCAAAGAAAGATTAACCATTTAAATATAAAAAAAATGCAGCGGATATAGGTGGTTAAAAGGTGTTTAACAATCTGAAAATATGAACCATTTTAACCCAAAACAAATCCCATAAACAAGGATCATATGTATGTGAAATGAAGTGCTATCAAAATCGAAAGAACAACCAAAAGGGTGTTCTTGAAACTACCTTTCAAGAACAAGATGATGTAGTATGCATGAGAAGAAGATGATGATGCTTCTTGATTGTCAAGCTGGTAGGTACATGATGTTTCTAGTTTATGTGCTCAAATGTAAAAGTCTTTCATGTCTTACACATGTGTAATGTAATGGGTTAATGAAATATAATATGTGTTTGTTGTTTATTCATGATTTCATATTATTATTGTGTTAAGTATAATTCATATGTATGAACTTATTGTATAGGTTTGAAGTTGTTGTACATGGTTGTTAGTCAATAATGATTAAGAAATGAATTCAACCTAGTTGGGTGATAGTTCATGCTAATGGACCATACTTATGGACCGTATGCATGAATACATCATGCTTATGAACGAGTCACACAACTGAACCAGGAGACTAGATCAGTAGTATGATTGAGACATAAGATTGACTCAGTCTCAGTTGTATGTATAACTCAGTCGCATGATTCAATCGCACGACTGAACCATGGTCGTACGAATGGAAACTGCAAACCTATAAGTACCACTTAATTCGTGGAAAAACAGAACACTTGATAACAATACGTAAACTTTCGATAACACACGAACCCTAGCCGTACAGAATGTCGAAGATAGCCAATCCAACTTCAAAGTCCATTCTTGATCGATTCCTACTCTTTCTTAATGCTTTGTACATTCTTATATCGATCGAGTTAACATTCTCACTGATTGGATCACCAATCAAATAGGATTCCGCACAATTTGATCTGGTTTCATGCATAATAAGTTAGTATACCATACATACACGGTCCTAACATGTGGTATCAGAGCTTAGGCTCTTCATTTTGAGTGGATTCGATTAGTTTTGGTGTTAAAACTGAGGTTTTAATTCAAAAGGGTCATCTTTTTTAGTCCAAAGGTGTTTTTGATATTTTCAGGCATTAAAGTTTTTCGTCATACGACATATTAGGGTTTCTGGGTAAATCATATTTTGTGTCCTAGTGTCAAGATTTTCGATTTTTCAAAACTAGCAGCCTTCAGTCGCACGAATAGCTTATTCGTCAGACTGAACTCATTCATATAACCCATTCGCATGACTGAACTCAGTCGTATTCCTCATTCACACGACTTAACAACTCTAGTCGCTTGGTTCCAATCGTCTGGTTCATACGCACGACTGAATCCAATCGCACGATTGAATTCATTGACATCCTTCATTCGCATGAGTGACTCATTCGTATAGCTCATTCGCACGAGTGATCCATTCCTGAAGCCAACACTACGAAGTTGAAGACTGAGAATCTCGGTAATATCACAGTGGAAGTTGCAAAGGAGCGATTGGATCTTCTAGCAACTGTTGTACAATCTTACGATGGTTTAGTTGCAGGTAAGATTGGAAATTGCCACCTTGCAATTGAAGATTATGAGCAAGTAGACGAGAATGAGCTCAGGAGAATGGACATCATGTGGGCCTTGGAAAGTGTAGTTAGAAGAGCTAAAAAGTTTGTCAAGAAGACGGGGCAAAACCTTGTAGCCACTAAAGATACGACCTTTGGATTTGACAAAACCAAAGTCACGTGCTTCAACTGTGGTGAAAAGGGGCACTTTAAACATGAATGTGTAAGGCCCAAGAAAACTGGAAATGGAAACCCATTTCCCACATTCAACCATCAAGACAAGTACGTTATTAGAACTACTTCTTCAAGCAAAGAGACAAAGGCCTTGACTGCTCAAGGTGACGAAGGGGAAGACTGGTCTTTCAGCTTTGTCTCCCTGAGTTAATCTAATATTGCATATGTTGAGACATTGGATGATGGGTCTGCAAGTAAAGGTGAAATCACAGCTGAGCAAGCGATGTCGGATACGGAAGAAGTTGTCAGCATGGTAAATCACTTGGTTGAGGAAGAGCTCACAACAACAAGTTCAGAATCTCCAGCCTCCGAAGCGTCTAACGCTGCTTTGATGCCTGATTCAACCAATTCCTCACAGGTAAGTTCCAAAGACCACCTATTTGAAAAACATGCTTATAATGAATGTGACAAATTTAGAGAAAGCATTGATTTGAAATTTGCTAGGTTATTAGGACACAATGATAACTTAGTAAATGATTTATAACTCTGCACTGAAGCTAATCGTATATTAAAACAAAATTAGTGAAGTTTCAAATAAAAGATAGAACATTTGAGCCAACAACTAAGGGAAACCGAAGTTGTTTCTTTAAATCAAGCAAATGATATAAAGTTTTATTCAAATTCTTTAGAAGAAACAATAAAAGAAAAAGCAGTTTTGGAAGTCGAAGTTTATTCATTAAAACAAAAACTGCATAGTCTGGCTAGTTCTTCTGACATAGTTCAAAACTTAGTGAAAGAACAAAATAATGGGGAAAGTCTGGGTTACAAAGTAGTTCCACCACCACATGAAATCCTTCTGAATACTAAAAGTAGACCGATAAATAACAACCCAGTTAAGGATCATGTGGTGTCCACTCTCTGGTTAGTGATCCTGATTCTACAGGTAAACCTGTGAACTCCAGCAATAAACTGAGGGAGTATACTTTGAAGTCAAAAGGAAAAACGCCTATTGAGAATTTGGACGAGCAATTTGAAAAGGTTAGTGTTAGATCACGTTCACACACGTCTACATTTGCACCTAAAATGACCAAACCAGTTAACCAAACATGTATTACACGTCAAAGTCCAAATAAACTAAAGAATAAATATGTTCAAAATGTCAAAACAATTAACTTTGTTAAAGAATCAAAACCATCTAAAAGAGAAGTGACAAAACCCAACCAGACTCATCTCACACCCATACCAAACTCAACCTCACATAAAAGGTTTCGTAAACCTATAGGATGGAGATTTTGCTACAGTTGTGGAGAACGAGGACATATCTCTCCAAATTGTCCTTATTATCAGATTCCTAAAAAGAAAATTGAACTTTATGATGCAATACCAAGTGTTTCTAAAATGAGATCTAATACTCCACCTAAGAGTATTAGTGAACCTAAAGTTCAAACTATAAGCCCTTCGTCTGTTTATCACAAATAGGCCTTACACAAAACTAGTTTATGGAAAGAAAAATCATGTAATTTGTCTGATAATAAGGATAATAGGAAGAAAGATATGCCCTCATGCTCTAAAGGATAGTGGGTTGAGTTCATTATGTGTGATTCCTTTGGGTCACCCAAGCTAGTTAAAGCTTGGGTCCCAAACCTAAACTGATAAATTCCTTTAAATGTGTAGGCTGTCTGCTACATCACTATCACAAATACCTGGATTATTGATAGTGGGGCGTCCAGGCACATGACCGGGAATTCGTCTCCCCTTTTTAACGTCAAACAAGTTAAATGGGAACATGTTTCATTTGCTGGAAACAAAGGAGGTTACATCACTACACAAGGCGAAGTGGGAAACAAGAAAGTGAAGTTTGAAAAGGTCAACTACGTTCAACAACTACAAAAAAACTTGCTTTCCATCTCACTGATCTGTGATCAATGATTCAAAGTTGTATTTGACAACAAGAAGTGCTATGTGTTGAAGAATGATTATGTTATCCTGAAGGACAAATTGTTAATGTCAGCTTCAATATATAATGATCTTTATGTCTTGGATCTATCAAAAGAGTCCACATCTTAGAACACTATCTAATGCTTCTTGTCAAAGGAAACAGAGTGAGATTCCATCTGCTAGCATAGGAGAATGGGACCGTCAATCCTAGGAAGTTGAATCATTTGATGTAGAATGATTTATTGAATGGAGTACGGATCAAAACTTCGAGCTTCCTGTTTTTGCATAGCATGCAAGAAAGGAAACATACGAAGAAGTCTCACAAGGCAAAGAAAGTTAACTCCATCAATATGCCTCTCGAGCCTCTACACATTGATCTATTTGGCCCAGTCAACACAAAGAGCATTGCTGGAGATCTATACTGCTATGTAGTAACTGATTATTACTTAAGATTATCTTGGGTGATGTTTCTAAAATCCAAATCAAAGACTTTTGAATGTTTCAAACATCTAGTAACTACCTTGGAGTCACTACACAAGTTGAAGGTAAGGCAGATTCGATCAGACAACAGAACATAACTCAAGAATCAGTGGATGGAGGCATTCTGTAGAGAGAAAGGAATTGTACATCAACTTACGTCTGCCTACACTCCACAGATGAATAGGGTTGCTGAAAGGAAGAATCGGAGCTTGATAGAGACAGCACGAACAATGCTAGCCGACTCTAAACTATCTATTCAGGTTTGGAATGAGGCAGTGACTAATGCTTGCTACACGCTCAATCGGCCTTAGTGGTCAAACGACATGGGAAAACATGTTATGAACTACTCCAACGACATAGACCAAACTTGGAGTATCTTGAACCGTTTGGAGCATCATGCATGTTATTAAAGAAAACTCTGATGGGGAATTTAGTAAGAACACTGAAGAAGGAATTTGTCTTGGATACAACATACCAGAAAAGAGAGTTTATAACAACTCAACGGGCCAGGTAGAAGTGTGGTGCAATGTAGATGTTCAAAGATACACCACCCCCTGCTGGGAAAGGCCCGTCCTTCTTTTTGATTATGATAGATTTTTTATGTCCTTCAATCTAACCCCCTCCCAGCCTGATGATGAGTTATCTGTAACAATGATGTATGATATCTGAACACTCCTCCACAAGACTCGACACCAACGGCTCCATTAGATGATACTTCTAGCCCGTCAGGGGAGAGCTTGAAGTAAGTGATTTTTCCTCTGATGATGAAGTAGTAGAAACTGAAAACATGGACCAGGAGGAACAGGTTCCCACCAATGAAAGTACACAAGCATCAGATACTGATGCCTTGGATATTTCTCAACCTCATACTCCAACATCTACAGATACTGAACCTGGGTTTCACAATCAGAATATAAGGTAGTTGTTCCCACTACTCTAGGATCCTGGATTAATGTTTATCATCCTTTGGACGACATCATTGGAGATGCTCAATCAGGAGTGCAGACATGAAATCAGCTATACTCAGTTGATTATGCCTTAGTCATGGAAAATGGCTATCTTCACGATGGAGCTTATTGGTGTTTTATGTCTCAATTTGAGCCAAAATATGTAAGTGAATCCTTAAATGATGAGGCATGGGTTGGTGCTATGCAAGAAGAACTCCAACAGTTCAAGAAGTTAGGAGTATGGATCCTTGTTGATAGAACAAAAGGTGCTAAGTTGTTAGGCACTAAATAGGTCCTTAAATGCAAGAAAGATGACCAAGGGGTCATAATTAGAAACAAGGCTCGGTTTTTCGTTCAAGGGTTTAGAAGATGAAGGCATTGACTACAATGAAGTGTTTGCACCTGTGGCAAGGATGGAAGCAATTCGTATCTTTCTATCCTATGTATCCTACATGAAGATTAAAGTTTATCAACTAGGTGTGAAACGTGCATTCCTTCTGGTGAAATCCATGAAACAGTCTAGGTTAGTCAACCTGAACGTTTTGAGGATCGGTATCATCGGGATAGTGTTTACAAACTGGACAAGGCTCTTTACGGGCTCCATCAAGCCCTAAAGACTAGTATGAGAAACTTTCAACTCATCTAGTGAAATGTGGTTTTCGTAGAGCAGGTATTGACTGCACATTATTCATCAAAGAAAAATATGGTGATTTACTGCTGGTACACATATATGTGGATGACATAATCTTTGGTTCCAAAAACGAAGCATTATGTAAAGAATTCGAGTCTGTAATGAAAGCAGAGTTTGAGTTGAGTGCCATGGGGGAGATGATGTTCTTTCTTGGCTTAGAGGTGGATCAGACACCAAAAGGAATCTTCTTGCATCAATCCAAATATGTATGAGATATCCTGAGTAGGTTTGACATGGAGAATGCTTCAGCTGCTGGAACTCCTCTTGCCATGAACCACGAGGTGGCACCCAATGAAAATGGTGATCTAGTTGATGCCACCATGTAAAGAGGAATGATTGGATCCCTAATGTACCTCACAGCCTCTGGTCATGATATTATGTACGCAACTTGTCTCTATTCCAAATATCATGCAACACCAAAAGTAAATCATCTCATAGGAGTTAAACGGATTTTTTGTTATCTAAAGGGTACTCCAACACTTGGGTTGTGGTATCCTCATGATGATGACTTTGAGCTTACAACATATAGTGACTCGGACTATGGTAGTTGCAAGATGAATTAAAAGTCAACATCTGCGGGATTTTAGTTCTTTGGTAGACGGTTAGTCACCTGGCAGTGTAAGAAGCATACATCAGTTATGTTGTCAACATGTGAAGCTGAATATGTTGTTGCTTCAAGTTGCTATTCACAAATAATTTGGATTCAACAGAAAATGTGCGACTACGGTTTGCAATTTTGTAACACCCCTATTTTCGTTGATAATTCTACTGCGACACCAAAAATCCAGTCCAACACCTTAAAACAAAACACATCTGTATTAAATATCACTTTATACATGAATGTTCTAAAAAGCATTTAATCGATGTTGTTAAAATTAATATGTATTTTCAAAGTGCCGACCTCTACACAAAAGCATTGACAAACCTAAGTTTTTATATCTTTTAGAGATAAATATCGTGAAATAGAAAAGTGATGTGATTCTAGAAGAAGTAAGTCCTTAGTCCAACATGCGTTTTTAATTTTATTTTCATTTTATCTTCCTGTCTATTGAAATCCTAAAACACAAAAAGATTTTCCGTTTTAGAAATTTAGGGGGAGAATAGTTTAGATTAGTATTTAATTAGTATAGTATTTATTTACCTTAATAAACAAGGGAGGAGGACAGATTGGCATAAAGAAATCAAATCAAATTTGTGATTCTGATTCAAACTTTATGGAAAATCATAGTACACACGGAACAAATTATTTGGGACTTTCAAAATGATTTAAATGATTAAGATGCAAAGTTCAAAGTATAAGTTTGAGGAGTCTAAGCATAGCAAAAAGAAGAAAGGATAGTAAAACTAGTTTGCTACTGAGATAACTTAGAGAAAGTAGACCTAGAGGTTGCTAGTTCACTATATTATGAGTCGGTAGATTCAACACAATAGATAAGTAGACTTCATTGGTGAATATGATCCTAACTAACTTGTTCAACTAGCTGTGGGTTCCTATCTTATCCCTGGTTAACACAATCAACGCATTTCCAATAAGGGGTGACGAGAAACATATACGCCACAAATGTGTGCGGATGACCATAAAAATGAGCAAAGCACATGGAAAACATGCTAAATGAAATCAAGCTAATCACTTATGTTGTTGGTGTGGTATGTGCAAAAGAAAAATAAATGTTCTAACAAGAAGATAGGTTGTGTGCCTCTCTGTTGTGCGGTATAACTGACCTGAGGATAAGCATAACCTAATATTCTAGAATTCATTGTTGTTTGCACCTCTCTGTTGTGCGATGGCACTAACCTGTGGCTTGGCATCTCTTTGAAAGCTCTTAGAATAGTTTCTTCTTGTCAAATATCTATAGACCACTCAAAAATATCGTGAGGAATGTTGATTACCATATACGTGTGGAATCCACAAATGCATGTTAAAATAATTAAATGTAACACATCACCAATGTGAGTGAAAAGTTTTTGTATGGATTTAAGGGGAAGAGTATACTAACAATCATCGTGGCTCTTGGACAAAAACAATAATCTAGCATAAATGTGTTTTTGTAAAATGTCCCAATGATTATGATATACCTGTTTGATTCCATAATGAATCTGTCCAAAAATGATCAAATGAACTTGAAGCTATTCTATCTAGGAAGGAAAATCTAATAGAAGTTTCTTAAAGTTTTCAATCCATCTCAAACCAAAAACACAAAATTAAGTCTTCTTTTGTTTTAATTTCAAGTTGTTTTCTGAGGTGATCGAACGGTTTTTCAATTAAAAAGATCATGTCTGAGATGATGGGTGTTCATAAGGTAAGATATGAAAAGGTAAAAGTTTAAGTGTATGAAAGTGTAGGAGGTCAGACTCATAAGTATGAGCCAATCACACGATTGGACCATAGGTATGAGCCAAGTGCACGATTGGACCATAAGTATGAGCTAGTCACACGATTGGACCATGAGTATAGGGCAACCATGTGATTGGACCACAAGGACGAACCAATCGCACGACTGGATGATGAAGTCTAAGCCAGTCGCACGATTGAACCCCTGTCGCACAACAGAAGCAAGTGTATGGGTCCAGTCGCACAACAGAAGCAAGTGTATGGGTCCAAAACTATATAAATAAAAGGGTTATTCGGTCGCATTCCTTGCCACCCTTCACAGTTTTTAAAACCCTCTCATACGCAAACACTTTGTCTGATTTTCGTTTACCTTGATTACTCACTGATTGTGTTTCTAATTGATGTCATTCTCATCTACAGGTACTTTAAGACTGAAATCGACCCTATTGACTGGTTTATTCGAACCCTAAGGGTCGATTATGTTAAAAACAAGAACCGAGACCAATACTAAAAAATAGACCACTTAAATGAACGTAATCATTGATCTGAAGGACAATAAGTTCTATTTAGAGTCCATGCGAATGAAATGAGTCTAAACACAAAGTCTAAATATGAAGTTTTTACCAAGATTCGATGTTAGAGTGTCAAACAAAGCTCTATGCGAATGGACACCTCGTATGAATGTTAGTCGCATGACGGAGCCAGGCGCACGATTCAATTACTTGAATGAATCAATCGGTGACTCAGTCAGAAAATTAACTCATCCGCATAGCTTAACATACGACTAAGTTCAATCACAAGCTATATCGCACGACTGAACATAGTTGCAGGCTCAATCGCACGACTGAACTCAATCGTATGGTTCAATCGCACGATTGAACCAGATTGATCAAATCAGCTTAAGTTTCAATTGTTATCTCCTATTCACAACACTAACGTACATGTTTCTTGTGTTGCAGCAACGTGGCTGATAGATGGACAATGAGTACTAAGCAAAACATATGTGCTCACTTAGATACGACCACTCGGAATGCTTTCGAGTTTACAGGGATCATAGCCTTTCTGGGGAGATCGAGGATCTTTAAGGCCATATCTACACCCTGCACACCATACAGATCACTACATCAGACCTTCTGGGAAGGTGCTACAGTTGAATTGTCCACTGAGCCTTACAGTATTCGGAGCTTGATATTCGGACAGGAGAGTAGCATTACTGCTACAGATCTTAGGCGAGTCATGGATCTAGGTGAGGATGGTAACCACCCAACCATGCTACACCCTTTGACAGTTCGTAGCTGTTTTCTGTGAATGAAGTACACAGGGGACATAAATGCAAGTGTGCTCAACAAGAGCAACCTATGCCCGCAATTTAAGTACTTGGCCCACGTCGTCCTCAAGTGCATTGCATGTAAGAGAGGAGGGGATGGCGAGATATCAGATCAAATCCAGAACACATATGTTGCTCTAGTGTTGAACCACTATAGCATCCGGATATTTTTGAAGCCGATGAAAGAAGAAAAAGAAATAAATTCCAAAGTCGAGCAACCAAACTCGCCAACGAGAGAACGTTGGGTGAGTGGGGGGTATTTAAAGGGAGAAGGCAGCCCTTAACCACTCTTCACACCCAATATTCAGCTAAAGAGAGAAAGGAAGAGAGAAAAGGGAGAAAAGAAGAGAAAGGCCGGTTCGAGTGGATTCAAGCATGCAAAATCGTCGTGTAGTGTGTTTAAACGAGGCTCTACATCTCAGTGTTGTTTGTGTGAGTTCTAGGACCCCTCTTTTACATTTTTTTGAATTGTTTTGGGGCTCGAACACATCTGATAATCGTGTTTGAAGTGTATGTGTGTGTTTGACCCGTTTGTGCATGTGTGTGTATATGTATGATTCGTTGGGTCTAGCTTTTGAGCTTATGTGTGCTTGAATGGTGTTGTGGTATGCAATCCTCAGGTTTAGTATGATTGATTTGGGCTTAGAATGGGTTTGGATGAGCTTAGAGGTTGAAAATGGCAAATTGCGTTCGGGGGTGAGCTATGTTCTGCACAACTAGGGCTTTGTGACCGAATGGCATGTCAGTCATGCGACTGAAGTCCACACGCATGCCAGTCATGCGATTGAAGGTCAATCACATGTGAGACGTACGACTAAGGCCCATACGCCTGCTAGTCGTGCGATTGAGGGTCAATCGGATGGGGAGTCATGCGACTGAGGGTCCATTCACATGATTGGGTGCTCATCCGCATAGGTGTTCGTCCACATTGGTCCATTTGCATGATTGGGTGCTCATTCGCATAGGTGTTCATCCAAATTGGTCCATTCACATGATGGGGTGCTCATCCGCATAGGTGTTCATCCACATTGGTCCATTCGCATGATTAGGTGCTCATTCGCATAGGTGTTAATCCGCATTGCTCCATTCGCATGAAGTTTAGTTTTCTGGAGGCCATGTGACTCAAGGGTGCCATATGCCCAAATAGGGCTAGTGTACCCAAGGAAAAGCGTAGTTTAATTACTGACTTTCGGGGGAAAGTGCAGATGTATGTTTTGAAGACGAAGTTCCCGTAAGTTCATGTAAGATGATTGTTATGTCCTTAGTTGTTGTGTTAGGCATGATGATGATGTTTCATGTTTATTCATGATGTATGCCATGTATGTATGTATGATGCCCTCTATGATGATGACTGTGTATGATGATGTTCCTTATTATGTATGTTTATCTTTCCTGTGACTTTACGTTGAATGTTAATGAATGAATGAAATTATTATGTAACGTAAAGTGGAAGACAATGAAAAGTGGAACATGATGAATGAATGCATGCATTAATGAACGAATGAATGTGTGAATGTAAGAAAGGCTTGCAAGTATATGTATGGAGGTGCACATCTAATGAAGGTGTTAGCTCAACAGTGTGCGGGTTAGCTACCCCGAAGGATACACACCGGGGTCCAATATTTGTGATTGACCATATGTATGGGATCCTTGCCGCTTGCCCTAGGTGCTGGAGTCAGCTTCGTGCATAATGTTCGTGGTCTATGAAAGACCTCAGGCCCAGTTACCCGCTTCTTGCACAATGTTCAGGGTATGGCGTATGGCATTGGTCCAAAATGATAGAGAAAAGATAAGTGATGAACGTACTTTCCCTACGTACTGGAGCCAGCCCTATGTCCAATGTTTGAGGTCTATGAAAGACCTCAGGCTCAGTTACCCGTTTCGTGCACAGTGTTCGGGGTAATGTACATGTCATCGAAAGTAATGAATGTACGAACGAAAGAATGAAAGTATGAACGAATAATGGGAATATTAATGATATTATTTGTGCGTACGTATGATATATGATCGCATGAAAGTAAAGAATAGTTTTAAGGAAAGAAAAGTATGTTTTATATTAAAACTAGAACTCATTCAGCAATGCTAACTTTTATGTGTTTCCAGTTGGCAGGTAATGATTGATGAGGATGGCACGTGGCGGCTACTCACCTCTTTTGGATGGCATCCATTTTTATAATGCTTTTGTGATGTAATGCAACAATGTGTTTGTAACTGGTTAACGATGTATTATTTTCCCAAAACCTTTATAATGACATGAAATGCCATTTTTAAATGTCTTTGCTGCGAAGTTTATTTAAGATAAATGTAAGTATATGTTTTATGTGCGATGATCGATCAGTTGTAAGCGTCTTGCGAACGGGGCCTTACAAGTTGGTATCAGAGCCAAAGTTTAAGCGAAATGGGTAAATTTTCAAAATAAACCTTAACTTAAACTGAGAATGGGACGGAAAGGGAAGGGATGCCAGTCTGAGTAGCTGCGTGCCATTAGGTGTTTTGGTAATATTAACCGGTATTATGTGCGCATGGTATGTGGTTATGTGTTATTTGTAGATTAAAATACTGATGTAGTCAAGACAGGTAATGCTTGGGCTATGAAGAGTAAAGTAAGTGGCTAATCACAGCTGGCCACTGTAATTAGCCACTGTAATTAGTGACTTACTATCCTTGAATGACCATGTTGGTGTTTGAATCTTTCAGTGTGCGTGTGAATGGCTGGTGGTAGATCTTCGAATGCCTCTCATGGTGGATGTGGTGGTGGACGTGGTGCTGGACCATGGGTCAAAAGAGGAAGACCTAGAGTTGAGAAGGTGGTTCATGAAGAACCCGAAACACCATATCCAAAAGGTGTTGATGAGAGTGCAAACTTGAGGGCCTCGATGAAAGAGGCGATGATTGAAGAGGTGCATCAGTTCATGCAAACAGTCTTACCGTGTGTAGTGACTGAGGTTATCATGGTTGTACGGGAAGGGGAAAGGAAAGAGAGGAATAGGTCCTAGGGAGGACGGGAGCAACCAGAGCGTGAAACGGTTCTCTCTGATGATGAAGAAGAGGAGGAGGAAGAAGAGCCCATTCAGGAGGTGACACGAGGCTGTAATTATATGGCGTTTCAACGATGCAAGCCCCCTACTTTTGATGGTAGCGGCGTTGCTGTTATTGCTCACTGATGGGTGAGAGAAATGGAAGCTGCCCATTCAGTTAAATATCAGCGAGTGCTGGGACGATGAGAAAGTAAAATTTGCTGCCCATTCTTTTGTGGACTTAGCTCTATGCTGGTGGGACAATATTGTCCAAGCCGAGGGTAGTCGGGCTATTAGGAGGATGAGATGGTCCGAACTGAAGAAGTTGGTGCTAGAGGAGTTCTGTCCTCATAGAGAAATGGACAAAGTTGAGAGAGAGTTCGTGCAGTTGGAGACGGGGATGATGACACATCAGCAGTACAACACCAGGTTCAACAAGATGGCACATCTGGTGTCAGATCAGGTGATGTCTCTGTCGCGGAAGATTAAGAGGTACATTCAGGGTTTGCCAGCGGATATTCGCAGGCACGTGATTGCTGCCCCGTCAAGCACGTTTAGGTCAGCGTTGGATTTGGCAGGGAGATTGTATGATGAGAGGGCTGTAGATGGGGGTTGAATATCTGTTTCAATTGTGGGAAGCCTGGTCATATGGCCAGAGATTGCAGAGGTGCGAGGTGTTTCAACTATGGGGAAAGTGGCCATATGAGTAAAGACTGTAAGAAGCCGAGGGCTGAGGGTTCCAGGGTGAAGAAGACGCGGGGTGAAGGACCGAGGTCGAGTGCCATGGCATTCACTATGACACAAGAGGAAGCTAGGGCAGACCCTGATGTTGTGTCCGGTACGTTTCTAGTGAACCAAACTTTAGGTTCTGTGTTATTCGATTCGGGTGCCGGTAAAAGTTTTCTTTCTGCTGCTTTCTGTGCGAAGCTGCCTGTTAGTAGTAGACGTGTTGATGCGCCTTTTGATGTAGAAACCGCCATAGGTAAGTCTACCAGGATTTTTGAGATAATAGAGGACTGTGATATGGAACTAAAGGGTCGTAAGTTTCATATTAGACCACTCGTGATGAGCTTAAGCGGGTTCGATTTGGTTCTCAGGATGGATTGGTTACCGGACTTCAAGGTGAACATTGTGTGTCGCAGAAAGATGATTCAGTTGGTAGCGCCCGATGGGAGTTCGATGACGTTTAATGGGGATCGGGTTACGATAATCCCGAAAGTAATCTCAATGGCAGTGGCGGGAAAGTGCATAGGGCATGGAAGTAGTGCCTACTTGGCTTATGTGAATGATGTGGATACGCCAATACCACAACTATCCGATGTTCCGGTTGTGTGTGACTTTCCGGACGTGTTCCCAGAAGACTTACGAGGAGTGTCACCTCACCGAAAGATCGAGTTCCAAATTGATCTGATACAGGGTGCCTAACCTATTGCCAAGGCACCGTATCGGTTGGCTCCAACATAGGTGAAAGAGTTGATCGAGTGGTTGCAAGAGCTGCTTGATAAGAGCTTCATTAGGCTAAGTATCTCTCCTTGGGGTGCTCCGGTCCTGTTTGTGAAGAAGAAAGACGGTAGTATGAGGATGTGCATTGACTACCGTGAGCTGAACAAGTTGATGTTGAAGAACCGGTACCCCTTATCGAGAAAGGTTGATTTGTTTGATCAGCTCCAAGGTGCCAGTTGATTCTCAAGAATAGATCTTCGATCGGGCTACCATCAGCTAAAGGTGAAAGAGCAGGATGTTCCTAAAACAACATTTCGCACGCGTTATGGTCATTACGAGTTTCTTGTCATGTCCTTTGGCTTGACGAACGCACCTGCTGCCTTCATAGATTTGATGAACCGAGTGTGTCGGCCAATGTTGGATAAATCGGTGATTGTTTTTATTGATGATATCCTGATTTATTCGAAGTGCGAGAATGAACATGCCGGTCACATTCGGGAGGTTTTGGAGACGTTAAGGAGGGAGAAGTTGTATGCTAAATTCTCCAAGTGCGCGTTCTGGTTGTGCGAAGTTCAATTCTTGGATCATGTGGTGAATCCTGACGGGATCATGGTGGACCCAACAAAGGTGGAGGCGATGATGCACTGGAAGTATCCTAAGATGCCATCCGACATTCATAGCGTCTTAGGTTTGGTGGGCTACTACCGAAGATTCATCCAAGACTTGTCTAAGATTGCTTCTCCACTGATTAAGTTGACCCGGAAGGATGTAAAGTTTGTATGGGGTCAATCTCAAGAGAAGGCGTTCGAGGAACAGAAGGCGAGGTTAACTCAAGTTTCTGTTCTGTCATTACCCAATGGAAGTGTGGATTTGGTGGTGTATTCTGATGCTTCCTACTCGGGGTTGGGGTGTGTGTAAATGCAGAGTGGGAAGGTTATAGCCTATGCATCCCGACAGTTGAAGGTTCATGAGGTCAATTATCCTACTCATGTATTGGAACTAGCAGCCATGGTCTTCGCACTACAGATTTGGAGACACTATCTTTACACGACGAAGTACACCATTTTCACTGACCACAAGAGCTTGAAGTACTTCTTTGAGCAGAAAGATCTAAACATGACGCAGAGATGATGGTTGGAGCTTATAAAGGATTATGATTGTGAAATCCACTACCATCCGGGCAAAGCCAATGTTGTGGCGGACTCCCTTAGCCGAAAAGAAAGACCCGGCCGATGCAGATGAAAGCATATCAGCTGATCATGACCTTGGATGTGATGAAGCAAGTCAAGGAGTTCCAAGATGAGGCATTGAAAGAAGATCATATTAACTCTGAGAGAATGAGAGGTCTAGTTGTAGAATTGGGTGAAAACACCATTGGTGTTAGAAATCGATTCGAAAGAATGTGGATTCCTCGTTTTGGGGATCTAGGTATGAAGATCAGGGATGAAGCTCAAAAGACTCGATACTCTATTCATCTAGGTGCTACAAAGATGTACCAAGACATGAAGAAAGACTATTGGTGGGTGGGTATGAAGCGCGATGTGGTGGAGTATGTGAGTAAGTGCCTTACTTGCTTACAAGTGAAGGCCGAGCATCAAAAGGCGTATGGAAAGATTCAACCTTTGGATATACCGAAATGGAAGTGGGAGCACATCACCATGGATTTTATTACGAAGTTGTCGCGTAAGTTAAACTGGAAATTTTGGTTGTCCGCATTTGAGTTGTAGTAAATACGGAAGAACATTGTAACAAATCCGGTTGAATTGCTTGTTTTACCATATCCGAATATGTACAGTAGCAAATGCGATAGAACAAAGTCCATTTGTGCAACTACAAATGCGGTTGACAAGTCAACATAGCACTGTAGCAAATGCGATAGAGACCTGTTCATACGCATTTGTTAAATCTATCAAATATGGTAGAGTAAAGTTCACATTCACTTCACACACTAATGCGGTAGAGTAAAATCATTTTCCTCATTAGTTGCACTTCAAAAATTATTGTTACCCGCATTAGTTACATGCATGGGTTACCTTCACCCGCATTAAGTAATGCACTTACCTGCATTACCTTTTGAATTTAATCAAAAGTTAATGTGATTGAATTGATTATTCATCTTATGAAGAGAGGTCCTTCTTATGAAGTTGGTTGTTGAAGTTGTCAATTTTTGCTTGGATTGATTTGTATGTCACAACTAATACAAGTTTCCAAATTTCGACAGATCTTGTGCTTATCATGCTTCTAAGAATCTACATAAGCTAAGATATAATGGTAAAACTTATTGCAACAACACCAACTAAACTCTTTCTGTTTTGTTTTTTTAAAATTAAGTTAAAAAACAAAAATTTAGACTTACTCAAACCTTTTAAATTACTCCCCCTAAAGTTTATGTCCACGTTTGGTGAGAAACTTTAAAGATTTAAAAGTTTGGAATGTTATTTTGATTAATATTAATAATGAAGAGAAAAATCTCTTTGTTGGGATCATATCAATCTTACATTACACATGTGCATCCTTCATGATTAAATGGACATGATTATGAACTTGAAGATTGAAGGTATGTTTGTCCTCTTAAGCTCATACCTGGTTGATATTTTGATGCAAATGGCTTTTATCATGTTTTGATTGATTTATTATTCAATGTGTACCTCACACACATAAGCATGAAATGATCAACCCTCCTATACAATGCATGGTAGAACTTTGTCACAACTTTTCTAACCAGGTTACTTAGTCATGAAATATCATTTTCACTAATCCTCATTGGGATTCTTTTAATTTGATCCTTTTTCATGTTGATCCACATTGGGATTCTTTTCACTTCACTTTGGAAGGTGATCCATGATAGGATTCTTTTGTTCATTCACTTGGAATGTATTACTTTGTTGATTCATCCAATTTTTGGATGTGTTCCACATTAGGAATCTTTTGGATCATGACATCTGCACTATGTGCAAGTTTTATCAGGTCTTTGCTCAGCAAAACAAAGATGAAACATGATATGGTGAAAGAGATTCATAGAGTATCATTACCTGGTGTTTTTAGGCTACTACACACACATGCATTCAGATAAGCCAATACATACCTGTACTTTGTGATGAGTGTTTCACAATTGAATATGTTTTTAATTTATCACTGCATGTATCTTTTCTTCGAAGTTGAGCCTACCAACATATCTGGTAAGTCATTTCAGTCTTTTACATTTTGAAATTAAGCACAGTGAATGATATAATGATTGTAATTATATCATTTCCCATAATTCTTTTCTTCATAAAACTTGATTTCTCTTTGTGGTTTTTCTGATGTTTTAAATTGTTTTTGATGTTTTCTATAGTTTTTACTCATGGTTAATCATGCCAATTGACTGAACCAGAAATTCAAACCTACTAGGTTCAAATGCCTTGGTAAACAAATCAGCTAATTGATTTTCTATTGGTACTTGAATCAATTTGATTAAACCTTTTTAGCAAAGTCTTTCAAAAAATGATATCTAATTTCTATATGTTTTGTTTTTGAGTGCTGAACTAGATTATTAGTTATAAAGACAGGAGTTGTGTTGTCAATAGAAATTGGTGTATGCAAAAAGTTAAAACCATAATCAAGCATCTGTTTTGAATCCAGAGAACTTGAGAGCAACATGCTGAACCAACAATATACTCAGCTTCTGTTGTGGACACAGACACATTTGTCTCCTTCTTGCATTGCCAGGATACTGTCTGGAACCAAGAAATTGACAACCGCCAGAAGTGGATTTTCTGTTGAAGTTGCATCCTCCATAATCACTGTCTGTGTAGGCATAGAGATTAGATTCTCCTTCCTTTAGATACCATAATCCGAGAGCTGGTTTGGCCTTCAGATATGTGAATATCCTCTTGACTATGTTCACATGTGATTCTTTTGGATCAGCTTGAAATCTAGCACACACACAAACACCAAACATAATGTCAGGCCTACTAGCTGTTAGATACATAAGTGAACCTATCATCGATCGATAGTGAGTTTGATCCACTAATTTGCCTTGAGGGTCAGATCCAATCTTCACTTTAGTATAGACAGGAGTTCTGATAGACTGAAAGTCAGCAAAGTGGAATTTCTTCAGCATGGTTTCATACTGATTGACCAGCTTGTCTTTGTTAATTTCAGCAACTTCACTGCTACCTTCACACATAATTTTAAGAGCATCCCAAACAGCTTTAGCAGTTCCATATTTTTCCAATCTTTTCAGCACATCAATTTTGAGTGCTGAAGTCAAAATAGAGTATGCTTTAAGATCAATTTTGATTTTCTTATAGTCAGCTTCATCCAGAGTTAAGTCTTTAATTGGTATTCTAGAAGTCTTGTACAGAGCAGCTTGAGCTGTTGATGGAGTAACAGGAATATGTGGACCCTTACATATTCAGATCCAAAAGTCAGGATCTACACCTGTGATATAATTTCTAAACCGTATTCTCAATTGTTTAAACTCAGATTTCTGTTTAAGCATGGGAGGTTTAGGTGTATGATCTAATTCAGAGTAACTGTTAGCATCCATGTTGATTTGTGTAAGTGTAGATTTAGTTGATTTTAAGATTGATTATGTTTGATGAGTCCAACTTGTTCAAGTAGTTATGTTGAGGTTTAGAATGAGTGTTCTTGCTATTTGACAGGAGTATTTTTTGTTTACTAAGTAGAGATGATAATATCTACTACTAGCAACTTGACTATGAGATCAATCGAGTTCTATTCAGTCCGTGCGCAGATCTGAAAGAGAATCGAGAGCCAAAGCTCTGTAAGAGTGTTATTTTTACTGAGAATCAAATATGATAATCAAGTCAATGATTGAGTGGCGGAAACAAACAATCAAAGAACATTCAAGCAAGAAAATTACTCATAACTGCTGTTTGTATTGATATATGAAAGTTGATAAGTTACAGAGAATAATTACAACAAAAATTCTCTATCTATCAGCCGTCACCTCAGTACGAGATTAACTATTCTATTTATAGGCAGACAAGATGCCTTTACAAAATGAGCAAACTACCCCGATCTATTACATCACAAACTAGTCTAAGTCTTGATCCGCATCTCTGCTTGTTCACCCGCATTGATAAATGCGGATGAGATAATCTTGATGAACATTTCCACGTGATCATCAGTATTAGTAAGTTGTTCATCTGCATTGGTTAATGCGGATGAACAAATACTTATGCGCATTTGGTTGGTCATCCACATTTGTCAATGCCGATGATCAAAGTCTTGTCCGCATCTTCTTTTGTTCTTCCGCATTAGTCAATGCGGAAGAGTAACTTGTTCAGCATTAGTATTATGTCTTCCATATTAGTCGATGTGGAAGAGTAAACACTTGTCCACATCAGAGTATTGTCTTCCGCATTAACTAATGCGAAAGATAACACTTGTTATTTTCTTGGCAGATCTTTATCCGCATTTCATTTGGACTTATGGGATTCCAGCTGAACAATCATCAATTCACCATTGAGTTGACATGTATGATCCTTTCAGGGTGCAACAGTATACTTGTCCTCTTAAATCCATACACAAATTTTTGACACACATTAGTAATGATTTAGGGTTTAATTATTTCAACAAGCATTTATGGATCCCACGTTTATATGGTAATCAATGTTCCTTATGAGATTTTTGAGCGGTCTATGGGTAGTATTCAAGAAGAAACTATTCTAGAGCTTTCGAAGAGATGCTAAGCCTCATGTCAGTGCCACCGCACAGTAGAGAGACGCAACAACAATGAATTCTAGAATATTCAGGTTATGCTTATCCTCAGGTCAATGCCACCGCATAGCAAAGAGGCACACAAAATATCTTCTTGTTTGAGCAATTATTTTCTTTTTGCACAGATCGCACCAACAACATAGGTTATCAGCTTGATTGCATTTTGTAATTTTCATGTGCTTTGCTCATTTTTTTGGTCATCTGCACACATTTGTGCCATTTATTTTCCTCGTCACCCCTTATTGGAACTTCGTTGATTGTGTTAACCAGGGATAAGATGATAACCCACAACTTGTTGAAATACTTAGTTTGAACTTGACATCACCAACTTACTATCTCCATGTTACCTTAGTAGCAGCTAGCTTAACTATCATTTTTCTTTTATGTTGCTTAGACATCTCAGACTTATACTTTGAATTTTGCATTTTGAACTATTCATCTTTTAAAGTCCCAAACTATTTGTTCTGTGTACTATCATATTCCATAGTCATTGAATTAGTATCACAGATACAATAGGATTTCTCTTAGCTAGATTGTCCATCTCCCTCGTTATTTTAATTTCTTAATACTAGTAAACCAATTCTCCCCCTAAAATTCTTGATATTGGCAGGACTTACTAGCCCCTAGCTGCTAAAACCGAAAATGGTTTTGCGTTTAGAATTTTAATAGGCGAAGAAATGAACTAAAATAAAATACAAGAAAATAAAACTAAAATTAACTCGACTTGTCGGACTATGCACTTTCATCGTCTAGAATCACCTCATTTTTCTTTTTAACGGCATTGACCTCTAACACATATAGAAAACGTGGTTTATCAAAAGCTTTTGTGTAGAGGTCAGCGTGTTGAAAATCTGTATTATTGTAACAACATCGATTAAATGCTTTTCAAAACAATCACGTATAAAGTGATATTTAATTCTGATGTGTTTGGTTTTAGGATGTTGGACCGGATTTTTTATTACTGCTATAGCAGTAGAATTATCAACATAAATTGGAGTGTTAGTGAATTGCAAACCGTAATCCTGCATTTGCTGTTGAATCCATATTATCTGTGAACAGCAACTTGTAGCACCAACATACTCAGCTTCATAGGTTGACAGAGCAACCGAGGTCTACTTCTTACACTGCCAGGTGACTAATCTTCTCCCAAAAAATAGACATCCCGCTGATGTTGACTTGTAGTTCATTTTGCAACCGCCGTAATCCGAGTCACTATACGTTGTAAGCTCGAAATCATCATCATGAGTATACCACAATCCTAGTGTTGGAGTGCCCTTCACATAACAAAATATCCTTTTAACACCGATTAGATGGTTGACCTTTGGTTTTGCCTGATATCTGGAGCATAGACATATCACGTACATGTATCTTGTCGTTAGGCTGTGAGGTACATGAGAGATCCAATCATTCCTCGGAACATGGTGGCATCAACCAGATCGCCAGTTTCGTCGGGTGCTATATCATGGTTTGTAGCAAGTGGAGTCCAAGCTGCAGAAGCATTCTCCATATCGAACCGACTGAGAATATCGCCTACATACTAGGTCTGATGTAGAAATATCCCCTTTGGTGTCTGATCCACCTGTAGCCCGAGAAAGAATTTCATCTCTCCCAAGGTCCTCATCTCAAATTCAGTCTTCATTACTACTTCAAATTCTTTACATAAGTCTTCGTTCTTTGAACCGAAGATTATATCATCAACATAAGTTTGAACAAGCAGTAAATCACCATCCTTTTCTTTAATGAACAGTGTACAATCAATCATTCCTCTATTAAATCCATGTTTCACAAGATGAGTAGAGAGTGTTTCATACCATGCTTTCGGGGCTTAGTGAAGCCCATAGATAGCCTTATCCAGTTTGTAAACTCTGTCCCGATGATATGGATCCTCAAATCCTTTGGGTTGACTGACATACAATGTTTCTCGGATTTCACCATGAAATAAATTACTATTTACATCCATTTGATAAACTTTAATATTCATATAAGAGGCATAGGCTAGGAAGATACGGATTACTTCCATTCTCGCCACAGGTGCAAATACTTCATTGTAATCAATTCCCTCGACTTGTCGAAATCCTTGAACTACAAAT
Organism: Flaveria trinervia; assembly: GCA_025506515.1. Taxonomy (NCBI): domain Eukaryota; kingdom Viridiplantae; phylum Streptophyta; class Magnoliopsida; order Asterales; family Asteraceae; genus Flaveria; species Flaveria trinervia. The sequence continues at coordinate 22,280,174 of CM046455.1, read as the reverse complement.
CGAGCCTTGTTTCTGATTATGACCCCTTGGTCATCTTTCTTGCATTAAAGACCCATTTTGTGCCAATGACCTTAGCACCTTTGGGGTTTGTCCACCAGTGTCCATACACCTAACTTCTTAAAATTAGAGAAGTTCTTCTTGAATGGTACTCACCCATGCCTCGTCATTTAAGGCTTCACTGACATATTTTGGTTCAAACTGAGACACAAAACAATGATATGCACCATCATGAAGATATCCCTTTTCTATTACTGAGGCATAATTAGCTAAGTATAGCTGATTCTTGTCTGAACTCCTGATCTTACATTCCCAATGACATTGTCCAGAGGATGATAGACGTTTAAGCAAGATCGAGGAGTAGTGGGAACGACTACCTCATTATCGAGATTGTGAACTCTTGGTTCCTGATATGAGGCAGTAGGAGTTTGAGGTTCTGAAGAATTAGATGCATTAACATCAGATGCTTGTGGACTTGTAGTAGTAGGAGCCTGTTCCTCGTGATTGACCTGATCGTTCTCCACGGCTTCATTGTAAAAGGAGGAGTCACTTACCTCAAGTGCTCCCTTGAGTGACTAGTCGACACATCTTGTGAACCACATGTTGTTGAGTCTTGTGATGGTGTGTTTAAGACATCATACATCATTTTGGTTGATAACTCATCTTCAGGAGTGGAGAGTGGGATGTTGAAGGACTTAAAAAATCCATCTTAATCGAAAAAGAATGTGGGTCCTTGCCAGCAGGGTGTGGTGTATCTTTAAACGTCAACGTTGCACCACACTTCTACTTCACCTGTTGAGTTGTTATAGACTCTCTTATATGGTATGTTGTATCCTAGAAAAATTCCTTCTTCAGCCTTCTCGCTGAACTTGCCTTCTTGAGTATTCTTCAAGAGGGTGCATTATGCGCCAAACGGTTCGAGGTACTTTACATTAGGTTTACGTGATTGGAGTAACTCGTAACATGTCTTACCATGATGTTTTACCACCAGGACTCAATTTAGAGTGTAAAATGCATTGGCAACTACCTCATTCCAAAATTGGATGGGGAGTTCGAGTCTGCAAGCATTATCCATGCTGTCTCTATCAAGCTTCGATTCTTTCTCATAGTAACTCTGTTCATTTGAGGAGTGTAGGCAGAAGTGAACTGGTGCACAATTCCTTTTCTTTGCAAAATGCCTCCATCCACTGGTTCTTGAACTCTGTACCGTTGTCTGAGCGTACATGTCTTACCTTTAGCTTGTAGAGTGACTCCAATGTAGTAACTAGCTCTTTGAATGACTCAATTGTTTCTGATTTGGATTTTAAAAACATGACCCAAGAGAATCTTGAACTGTCATCCGTAACTGCATAACAATACAAGTCACCATCGATGCTCCTTGTACTGACTGGGCCAAACAGATCCATGTGAAGAAGCTCAAGAGGCAGTTCAATGGAATGAACTTTCTTTTCCTTATGAGAATTCTCACTCTGTTTGCTTTCTTACAGGAGACACAAAAATCTGGTAATTGGAAGTTTTTGGCATTTACTCCTCGCACTAGATCATTCTGGATCAAGTGATTCATCTTCTGGGGATTGATGTGTCACATTCTCATATGCCACGAGATCGAGTCCTTCTCGGTAGCCTGACAAGAAAAGAAATGAACTTGACGATCCGTTGTGGAGGCCTTGATAGATCCAAGACATAATAATCATTATATCTTGAAGCTGATATTAAGACTTGGTCCTTCGAGATCACATGGTCCTTTTTGAAAAGATAGCACTTCTTGTAGTCGAAAACTACCTTAAAGCCTTTGTCATATATTTGTGAGATAGAAAGTAGGTTGTTTTGAAGTTGTTGAACATAGTTTACCTTATCAATCTTCACTTTTTGGTTCCCCACTTCCCTTGAGCGCTGATGTAACCTCCTTTGTTTGATGTTTAACAGGAGTGTCAGGTTCCCAGACATGTGCCTGGATGCTCCGCTATCTATGGTCCAAATATTTATGGCAACACAATAGCGAACACCCTGCACATTCAATGGAAATCATTAGTTGAGGTTAGGGACCCAAGCCATAACTGGCTAGGGTAACCCAGAAGAATCACACATCATAAATTCCACACTCTGTCCTTTTGAGGGTGAGGGAAGATCATTCGTCTTCTTGTTCTCATTATCAGACATTAAACTACATTTTTCTTTCATAAGCCAGTTTTTTGTAAGGCCTATTTGTGGTAAGCAGACGACTGGCTAATGGGTTGAACTTTTTGGTCACTAACTCCTTTTGGTAGAGTTGTGGAGTTCCTTTTTGAAGGGCTCCTTTTATTGTCAAAAAGTTCAACTCTTTTCCTTGGTGTCTGATAGTAAGGACAATTAGACACGATGTGCCCATACATTCCATAGTTGTAGCATGATCTACATTTGACATGTTGGTGTAACTGTTTCCGTGGATAAGTGTGTGACACATGTGTGACTTTATTCTGTTTGGGTTTTGACACTTGTTGTTTAGATCTTTTAGCTTGTTTAACTAAATTTACTATTTGAACCGTTTCAACATCTTTACCCTTTTGTTTGTTTGGACTTAGACATGATGCACGTGGTTGGTTAACTTGTTTGGTATTTTCAGGTTCAGCCTTAGATGTGTTTGAACCCGACTTTACCTTAACCTCCTCAAATTGTTTATCCAAATTAACAATAGGCGTTTTCCCTTTCGACTTTAAAGTGGTGTCCATTTGTTTAGTGATAGATTCATTAAGTTTACTTGTGGAATCTGGATCACTTACAAGAGGAGTGGACACCACATGATCCTTAATTGGGTTGTTATTTATTGATTTGCATTCAACAAGGTCTCATGTGTTGGTGGAACCACTTTGTAGCCCAAACCCTCCCTGTTGTTGCATTCCCTCACTAAGTGCTGGACTCTGTGAGAGGAACTAGTCCAACTTTGCAATTTTTGTTTTAATGAATTTACTTCAACTTCCAAAAATGATTTTTTTTTCTAAGCTTCTTCTAGGGAGTTTAAATAGAACTCGATGTCATTTTCTTGGATATAAGCTACAACTTCTGTTTCCCTAAGTTGTTTATTTAACAGTCCTATTTTCTCTTTGTAATTGTGCTCATTTAGTTTTAAAATGCGATTGCTTCAATCCATAGTTGCAAGTCCTTTACTAGTTTATCGTTGTGATCTAATAACCTAGCAAAATTGAAATCTATGCTTTCCTTAATTTTATTACAATAAGAACAAGCATGATTATTGAAAAGTTGGTTTGTGGAACTTACCTGAGAAGGTTCTGTTGAATCAGCCATCATAGCAGAGTTTGATTTTTCTTGTGCATGTGATTCTGAACCTGTTGACCTTTGACCTTCTTCATTCAGGTGATTGACCATATTTGCATTTTCTTCATTATTTGACATTGTGAGTTCCACTATTATATCACCTTCGCTTGCAGAGTCATCATCCAAACCCTCAACACATGCAATGTTGGATTCTCCCAGAGAGACAAACTAAAAGGTCCAACCTTGCTTGATGATGCAGGACTACTTGTGGGTTTATTATGATGATTGAAAGATGAAAATGGATTACCATTACCTGTTTTCTTGGGCTTCACACACTCACACTTGAAATGCCCCTTATCTCTACAGTTAAAACAGGTCACTTTGGTTTTGTCAAAACCAAAGGTTGTATCCTTTGTGGCATTCAAGTTCTGTCCTATCTTCTTCACAAACTTCTTTGCCCTCTGGACAACATTTACCAATGCCCACATGATATCCATTCTTTCAATCTCAGTCTCATCTACTTTTCATAGTATTCATCTGTAACATGGCAGTTTCCAATCTTCCCCGCAACTAGGCCATCATAGGACTGAACGACACCTGATAGGAGATCCATATGCTCCTTTGCTACCACTACAGTCACATTACCAAGATTCTCGGTCTTCAATGTCATAGCATTGGATTCAGGTGCTATGTATTGGGTGCAAGACGACCCTGAAGTGTCAGATGCTGAAGAAGTGGCTTGAGACGGAGGGGCTGAACTCGACATGAATGCCGACTGAAGTGGTGCTCCGGACGTTTTTGCTTAAGGAGTTGAGTTTTAGAGTGACGCGTTCTGATCATATGACGCCTTTTGAGACCTGTACTTCATCCTCAACTCTTCCTCTCTTAGCTTCAGAATGAAATCATTGATATCCAACTTTGCTAGCATATTATTCTGTCTGAGCTTTGACGAAAATGAGACCCACTATTCTCGCAAACAATGTGCAAATTCGACACCTGTCTTCCATGGACGTAGTAAATCCATGAATGTGCAGCTAACTCATTAAGTGGTAGAAATGGTTGATGACATCATCCAAGCTCTCCTTCCCATCAATGAGAAGTTATCAAACTCCTTTTTAAAAGCCTTAGCCTTTAGAGCTTTTAATGATGCAATCCTTTCATACCATTTTCCAGAGCATCCCATAGCTGTTTGCTTGCTTGTTCTCAAAAAATTGATGGAAATATCCTTAGGAATTGACTGAGTTACTAGAGCATACACCTTCTTCTTTGTATTGTACTTCACCTTTTGGCAATCAGTCATGCCACCTAAGGTAAGAGTAATTCCATCAGCACCAACGGGCATGTTGTACCCTATCTCTATTGATTCCCACAGATTAGTATGTACTCCTGTAGAGATTAATGAAGAGGCTGATGCAACCTAAACATCTTTAGTCTCTCTTGCATGCTGCACAAGTGAATTGAAATGGAATGCTTCGAAGTTTCACATGTGCAACAGAAATACTCTAAGTGTGAAATCTTCCGAAGCCAAAGATGAAGTCTTCCGAAGCCTCAGAGACAAAGTCTTCCGAAGCTTCAAGTTCATGAAGACAGATTTCTTCCGAAGACTTTTAAGATATGCTTTATCTGATGTACTGTTCCATAAAGCTGGACACCTTTCCGATGCAACTCTACAAGTCACAAACTAACATGGTTTGGTGAAAAGGTCCATGCTTTTGGTAACTGTACATTGAGGTCTTGAGTCTGTAACTATCTACTTTATGTACTTTTTTCCTTTTTGTAATAGATAAGGATGTGAGCTATGGCATGTCATAATCACTAGTCAAAAGGCAATCTGCCTTTTGACTTTACAATTGATTTTGTGTGTGTCTAGTCAATTGTATCCAACTGGCTTTCAAAGTATAGCCGGCGGTAGGTTGTTGTATAAGTATCTCATGTTCTTGTATCTTTCATATATGCTTTGTAACACTTGTAATAGAACATAGAGAAAGCAATATACCGCATTCTTGAAAACCATATACTTGTGTTCTTTGTGTTCTGTCTCTTACATTACTTGTGTTCTTAGTATCTTATCTTGGTTAATACAGTTTACTATTTGATTAAAGCTTGGTTAATCTCCTCTTTGTGTTGTTGTGTTGTAACTCACACCCTTCAACGATCCTGCATTTGGTATCAGAGCATTCAGGCTCTTGATAAGATCTCACCATCTTAAGATCCCTCACACACACAAATACCAAACTTTTCAAATGACATCCATTTCCAAAACTGATATGGAAACTGGAACCATGAACAAGTCCCCACTCATCACTCTTGATGAGTTTGACACCTGGTGTTTAAGAATGGAAGGTTTCATCAGGTCTCTTGATTATAGAATATGGGAGTCTATTGAGAATGGACCTTTCATACCTAGCACACCCTCTGCTACTGGTGCTGGTATGATCCCCAAGGATGTGGCTAGCTACTCTGATGAAGATAGGAAGAGAGTAGAGATAGACAGGAAAGCCATGACAGCTCTTCAAACTGCCCTTCCAAACTCTGTGTACAGAGGTTTCAAGAAGAGCAAAATAGCTAAGCAGCTGTGGGATGCACTTAAATGATGTATGAGGGTTCTTTTGAAGCCAAGGAGAACAAGAAGGATCTCCTGAAGCAGCAGTTTGAAAACTTCAACTTCAAAATAGGTGAGACCATGACTCAGCAAAACTTCAGATATGTTGAGATTGTGGATACCCTAGTGGATGGAGTTTCTTTTGAGAATAGAGACATTGTAAGGAAGTTCATGTCCTCACTTCCTAGCAATGGACACACTATTGTGTGGTGATCAAGAGAACAAAAATCTCAAAACTCTCACTCTGACATAGTTATATGGGATTCTCAGTGGCTACCAAATGGAGATGAACATGCAGGGTTCATCTGGCAACTCCAACAATCAAATGGGTTCAGCCCTACATGTGGTTGAAAGGGATAGGATAGAACCCAAACATCATCTTATATGCTACCCTGACAACTCACCCAAGGGTCCTTTCATCACCACCTTCCAGAGACACCAAAGGAGAAGTACACTCAAGGAAGCTCATTCCAAGAGGCAAGCTCTTCTCAAGCATTTGTGTCTTCTGATGAAAGCTGTGGCAACTCTCTTTTCACTCTTGAAGACCTGGACTGTATCCATCCAGATGATCTGGAGTACATGGAAATAGTCCAGCAGATGGCTCTTCTCACTCACAGAGCCAAGAAGTTCTACAAGAGGACTGGAAGGAAGCTCTCAAGCAATGTAACCAATGGAAATTTTGACTGGACAAAGGCAAAGTCAAGTGTTACAACTGTAACTTGATGGGCCACTTTGCCAGAGAGTGTAAGGCAACTAGAACCAATGGTGGCCAAACACAACACAGACCAAACTACACTGACAAAGTTTTCCATAATGAGAAGTCAAAGCAGCAAGCTGCTGTTGCTGTTGAGGAAGGAGGCTTGACTGGAGCTTTCAGGTGGAAGATGCTTCTCCAAACCAAGCATTGATGGCAGATCATGATGAAGCCAAGGTATTGGAACATCTCTGTACTCCTGAATGCATTGCTAAAGTTAATAGGTACAGGTCCTATAACTTGGAACTGAGATCTTATATTGAGTCCTTAAACATTTTAAAATCTAATTTTCGAAAGACTGAAAATGATTATAAGCTGAAAATAGAGGACTTAGAGAAAACAATTTCAGTTCTAAAACATGAACACACAGATTTTAGGACTCAAATTAAAGATCTTATAACCAAGTTAACTGAGTACCAGGCTGAGCTTGTGATCAGCAAAGCCAGGGCAGAAAAGAGTGTTCTTGAAGAAGAACCTTCAAGAACATGATATCCTCATCTCTACACAACAAAGTGTGCTATCAAAATAGACAGGGACTGGGATCCAATGAGATTGCTCCTCCACACATAATCTTGTCAGTAAGATCTCCTAGGTGTGGAAATTGTGAAGATGAGCTTCCTCTCATAGATCCTATGAGTGAGGAGGATGAAGAAGAGATTGTGAGGAATCCTTCTACTAAGAGTGAAGAGGAGGATTCCAAGAAGGGCCACTATCCTTCTGAGGAGAAAGTGAAGACTGTGATGACCAAGTGCATGAGAAAGAACTTGATCAGAAAGAGCAAAAGGAAGGCAAGGAAGGCTCAAGAGATCAAGGCTACTTTTGACTCTAAGCAGAAACAAGTTTTTATTTCAGCAGGGTTTAAAGTGGTAGGGACTGAAGGAATCAACCAAAACTCTGCTAAGAGTTCTGCTTCTTGCTCAACTCATCTCAGCAGTAAGAAGAAGACTGATCTCCTATGTACCACTGCTGCACAGCCTGGTCCATCAAACTCCAAGCACAGTTCTTAGCCCAAGGGTACTGTCTTAGCATCTACAAAGATGAAGGTGGAGAAGGGAAGTGACCAAAGACAGTCTTACTCTCTAGACAAGGCTCTTGTGAAGAAGAAGATGAATCGTGTTATGTGTGATAGCACCACTCACATTCCAAAGGATTGTCCCTTCAATCCTAAAAGTACTGTCCACATGGCCAAAACAAAGGCTTCAAAGAGTTCCAAGAAGAGTCAGGTTGGGGGGAAAACCAGTTTCCTTCGAAAGTCTGAAATCTAAAAAGAAGGGAAGTGGAAAATTCTCTTCGGAAGAACATTTGGTCTCGGAAGAAAGGAATTCTTCCGAAGCACTAAAGTCTGTTGTAGTGTTTGCAGAATCTTCCGAAGGATCAGTCATCAAAACTTCTGTAACTCCAAAGGTTCTAAAGTTTTGAAGGTCAATCCAAGACTCCAAAGGTGGTGTGGACATCTAAGAAAGACCAAGTGACTGAGATTTCTCCATCAAAAATAGCTCAAGATCCTCTTAGTACAACCATAGGATCTGTTACTGTTAATTTACCTTCTGCATGTGAGCCCAAGACAAGCAAGGCTTGGGTTTCCCGATGTAACTAATCATTCTCTTTTGTGCAGGGACAGCTAAAGACCAACAAAATGTTTGGATCATAGACAGTGGCTGCTCCAGGCACTTGACTCGTAATAGGTCACTACTCTAGATCTTTGAAAGGATTGATGGAGGACCTGTTGCTTTTGGAGGAGATGAAGGTGGTATATTTCTGGAAGGGGAAGTCATAAATGGTAAGCTCAGCATTGAAAAGGTAAACTTTGTTAAGGAGCTTGGATACAATCTTCTGAGTGTATCTCAATTTTGTGATCAGTCATAACATGCTCTTTACTGAACATGAGTGCATTGTTCTTAAGCCTGGTGTGGTCATTCCTCATGAGCATATCCTGCGTAGAGCCCCCGGAAAGGAAACATGTACAAGCTAGATTTGCAAGAAACCTCTCCCTCAAAGAAGTTTCATGCTTTCCATCCAAAGCCAATAGTGATGAGTCTTTCCTATGGCATAAAAGAATGTGCCATGTAAACTTTAAGAACATGAAGAATTTGATTAAGCATGATCTGGTAACTAGAATGCCAAAGAAAGAGTTTACAAGTGATAATCACTATTTGCATGCCTGAAAGGGAAGCAACATAAGGTATCTCATAAGCCTAAGGAAATGAACTCCATCACTACACCCCTACACTTGTTACATATGGATCTCTTGGCCCCACCAATGTAATGAGTTTAGGAAGGACCTTATACTGTCTAGTGATCACAGATGATTTTACAAGATTCACTTGGGTCTTTTCCTTAGAACTAAGGATAAGACTCCTGAGATTCTGAAGAATTTCATCTTAAAGATTGAGAATCGGTCTGATCACAAGATCAAAATCATAAGATGTGATCAAGGAACAGAATTCAAGAATCAAACCCTTGATACATTTTGTGATCATAAGGGTATTGCAAGACAATTTAGTGCTCCCAGGACTCCTCAGCAAAATGGTGTTGCTGAGAGGTGAAACATGACACTGATTGAAGCAGCAAGAACCATGCTGTCTGACTCTAAACTGCCCATCACCTTCTGGGCAGAGGCAGTCAACACTGTCTGCTATGTGCAGAACAGAGTCATAGTAGTAAGACTCATGGGAAGACTCCTTATGAACTTTGGCACAAGAGAAAACCTTTCATTGGTTTTCTCAGGTCATTTGGATGTCCTTGCACCATCTTGAATAACAAAGATCAAATTGCCAAGTTTGCTGAGAAATCAGATGATGGACACTTTATTGGATACTCTTCCTAAGATAAGGCTTATAGAGTGTACAATCTCAGAACTAGAATAGTTAAGGAGTCAGCCAATATGACCTTCAATGAACACACACCATGTGTTGTTGGTTCTGGTCCAGATTGGCTATTTGTTCTTGATTTGGTTACTAACTGTTTTAATAAATCTTATGAGAATGTTTCAAGATCTGCATAAAATTTAAATACAGGTGATCCTGACCCAAGATTTGAGCTAGGAAGACCTTCAAGTCATACATCTTCAGCTCCAGTTGGAACTACTTCTGCAAATGAGGTTTCTATCAGCACAACAATGACAAATTCAGTTGATACATCTGTTATGCCTTCAAATTCTAGCTCAGAGGCTCTACAACCAGATAAGAACACCTCAACTGTGGAAGGCAACAATGGTGATGGTGACAGTGACCAAGGAGTTCTTGATACCACTAACCACACCATAGATGAGAACATCAATGATGTCACATACTGCTCGGATCAAGTTTCACTTGAAAAGTGTGCTGATGTGGTGGGAGAAACATCTATGCCAGATCTAAATTTTTCTAATTTAGATCTTTCTCAACAACTTGCTGTGATTCCTCAGCTTAGGATCCACAAGTCTCATCCTACCACAAAAATCATTGGAGATGTTGTCTCCGGGGTAAAGACAAGAGGACAAACCCATGAAGCAAATGTTTGTCTTCACTCTTGTTTTCTATCCCAGATAGAGCCAAAGAAAGTTGAGGAAGGTCTAAAGGATGAAGTTAGGTTGAAGCCATGCAACAAGAGCTGCTTCAATTCAAAAGAGAGAAAGTTTGGAACCTTTTCCCTCTTTCTTTTGGGAAGACTACCATAGGAACCAAATGGGTGTTTAGGAATAAGAAAGATGATAGAGGCATCATCATCAAGAACAAAGCTAGACTGGTTGTTCAAGGATACACACAAGAAGAAGTGATTGACTACACTGATGTCTTTGCTCCAGTGGCAAGATTAGAAGCTGTTAGATATTCCTGGTATTTGCTGCATCCAAGAACTTCAAGGTCTTTCAACTTCATGTGAAATGTGCCTTTTTATATGGGGTGATAGATGAAGAGGTTTATGTCAAACACCACCTGGTTTTGTAGATCCTGATCATCCTGATTATGTTTGCAAGCTTGACAAAGCTCTCTATGGGCTGCATCAGGCACCCAGGAAGTGGTATGAGACACTGTCTGAGTATCTCTGTAAACATGGATACAGGAGAGGTACTATAGATGGAACTCTCTTCATCAAAGGACAAGGAAAAGACATCTTGCTAGTTCAAGTATATGTGGATGACATCATCTTTGGTTCAACTAATCCAAAGCTCTGCAAAGACTTTGAGAAGCTGATGAAAGACAGATTTGAAATGAGTGCCATGGGGGAACTCAATTTCTTTCTGGGAATTCAAGTGAAGGAAGTTGAAGATGGCATCTTCATAAGTCAGTCAAAGTATGTTCAAGACATACTCAAAAGGTTCAATATGACTGACTGTAAGATTGCTAAGACACCCATAGCTAGAAACCACTTCCTTGGTCCTGATCTTTAGGGGGAGTGTGTAGATGAACACTTGTACAGGGCTATGATTGGGTCTCTTATGTATATTACTGCTAGCAGGCCTGATATCATGTTTGCCACATGCATCTGTGCAAGATATCAAGCCAACCCTAACATGTCTCATCTTATCACTGTGAAAAGGATTCTAAGATACCTAAAAGGTGCATCAACACTTGGTCTATGGTATCCTAAGAACTCTGACTTCAATCAGTATGCTTATATAGATAGTGATTATGGTGGTTGCAATATGACTGCAAAGTCTACATATGGGGGATGTCAATTTCTTGGTGGAAGGGTTGTCTCATGGGTATGCAAGAAAAATTCTTGTGTCTCTGCATCAACTGCTGAAGCTGAATACATTGCTGCCGCTAGTTGCTGCGCTCAAGTGCTTTGGATTCAGAATCAAATGCTAGACTATGGGTTAAATTTTAAGGAGACTCCAATCCACATAGACAACAACAGTGCTATCTCAATTACAGAGAACCTATGCAGCACTCAAGGACAAAGCACATCAATATCAGGTATCATCTAATAAGAGACAATTATGAAAAGGGATTAATTAAACTAGTCAAGGTTCACACAGATGAACAATATGCTGATTTGTTTACAAAAGCTTTTGATGAACAAATATTTAAATATCTAATATCAGCTATTGGGATGATCAACCTTGAGTAAATTTTTCTTAAAACTAATTCTTATTATTTCTTAAAAATGTGTGTTCTAAGTTGTCTAGTCTATCATCTTCATAAGCTTATGTTTTCCTTGGATTAGAAGACTTTCCTTAGATTAATTGATGATTTTATACTTCGGAAGTTATGCGTTTTAACTTCGGAAGAAAATCACACCTTCAAAATATTTAACTGTCTAAGAAATTTACCTTCGGAAGAAATTTCAATTTTATCTTCTGAAGCTTAAATAATTATGTTAAACACTTACTTATTTTCAAGGACCTTTTCCTTCCGAAGCAATAATTAACTCTCAGAAGCTTTGTTGAACTCTATACAAAGCACTCAAGTCTTAATTTTTCCTTCCGAAGCAAAATCATCAAATACTCTCAGGAAACTCTTCCGAAGTCATTTTAGCTTCGGAAGCTTTTTCATTAAAACTTCCGAAGTTAATTAACCTTCGGAAGCTTTTTGACTTCCAAGAAAACTACTTTTTGAGCAAAAAGTAAACTACTTTTTCAGACGTGGGACCGACATCTGGATTCTAAAGTTTATCCTCTTTCATTAAACTTTATCTGAAATCTCTCTCTCATATAAACACAACGGCTTCCCCTCTTCTATCATCTGCTCTTCCTCCAAACCTAAAAATCCAAATTTCTCTTTGAAATTTCTTTCTTTCTCTTTCCTTCATCTCTAAGCTAGATACTATCAGGGTATTCGACCAAATATAGCTAACTAACTTGTCTGCTGAAGATGTTTATAGTTTATACAAGTGGCCACTGTTCTATGACTCACAGGATATTATATAGACTCTATAGTTCTAACACGTGATAGGACTCTACTTTGCATTTGAAATACATGTCGGAGTTACAAGAGAGGAGAAGTACAAGAAATTCCGAGAACATGTGAAGAGTGTTTAGACAATAGAGTAAACAAGGTCCAAGGAGGAGTTTGTAGATACATGATGTTCCTAGTTTATGTGCTCAAATGTAAAAGTCTTTTATGTCTTACACATGTTTAATGTAATGGGTTTATGAAATATAATATATGTTTGATGTTTATTCATGTTTGATTATTTCATATTATTATTGTGTTAAGTATAATTCATATGTATGAACTTATTTTATAGGTTTGAAGTTGTTGTACATGGTACTTGGTCAATAATTATTAAGAAATGTGTTCAACCTAGTTGGGTGATAGTTCACGGGAATGGACCATAATTATGGACCATACGCATGAATACATCATGCTTATGAACAGTCGCACGACTGAGCAGGAGACTGGGTCAGTCGTATGATTGAGACATAAGATTGACTCAGTCGCACGACTTAACCCTCAGTCATGCGTATGACTCAGTCGCATGATTCAGTCGCATGATTCAGTCGCACGACCTAACCATGATAATGGTTCAGACATATTAATGGAAACTACAAATATATAAATACCACTTAATTTGTGGAAAAACAGAACACTTGATAACAATTCATAAACTTTTGATAACACACAAACCCTAGCCGTCTAGAACGTCCAAGATAGCCAATCCAACTTCAAAGTCCGTTCTTGATCGATTCCTACACATTCTTAATGTTTATTCATTCTTATATTGATTGGGTTAATGTTCTCACTGATTGGATTGCCAATCAAATTGGATTCCACACTATTTGATCAGTTTCACATACAATCCGTTAGTATTCTGTACGTACACGTTCTAACAAAGCTTGTATACCCACAAGCCCTAGCAAACACCTAACTTGTTTGGTAGTAGAACACCAAGACCCAACTCCTTCTTGTAAACCCGAAAATCAGCCAAGATGTTCTTCAAGTTCAGCCACAAATTCAAATTTTTGCAAAGAGAAGAAGTAGGAGAGAGCCTATTGCATGTGAGAGAGTGTGTGTGTGTGTGTTAAGTGGAAGAGTGCAAGGATCATCAAGTCTTGTATGAAACTAAGACTAAAGATTCCAAAACCCCACAAAAGGGGTGGCCGAATGGGGCATCTTTAGAATGGGTTCCCTCCCATTTTTATTTTATAAAGTTTACACTCTTAAACCCATAAGATTTATAAAATTAAAACCTCTTTTAATTTTATAACATAACACACTATTACTTTTTATTATTAATTTACTTAAAAAATGTTACAAATAAGTTCTCATGAACAAATTATCATAAGCAATGCTTTAGAAAACCCATTTTCTGAATAGGTGTCAAAATTTATTTGTATGATCTCATCAAAAAATAAATATTTATTGGTGTATGATTAGCTTGTTATTGGGTATGACCCGACTTGGATCATAATGTATTTACCACATCAATCTTGTATGTGTCTTGCGCATACAAGATCCAACAACACGAACCTCAGGTAGACAAAGAACAAGACAGGATCAACATGATCAACTACTTGAGTGCGACAAGCCTCTACCAGGCTGCTGCACTTCTTCCCTTGCCCTTTGACTATATTGAGTTTGAGTACCTCAAAAAACATGAGCTTGAGATAGTCAAAGAGAGAAAGATAACTAAAAGGAAGCTACGAAAGACGCTACCAATTCAAGAGCCATCATCCTAAAATGCATGAAGTAGTCTACTTATAGGTAGAGGATGATTAGCTTCTTGAAGCTGTATGGATTCTTTGGAAGGAGACTAGGTCCTATCTCTCTATCCACCATAGATGAGCACATTAGAGTGATCAAGCACAAGATACAAAAAGGTAAACTCGCTGACTTACATTCCCCACCAAGTCAGATCCCTCAGGAAGTAGAGATTAAGGTTGAACCATTTGAGACAACACAACCTAGATCTCTTACTGAACATGAGCTAGCTTCCATTTCTAATCCATAGTAGGGTTCTGTCCCTTTTCAATCTGAACCTGTGAGAAAGAAAACCTAACTAAGAAAGACAATGAAGATCAATCGGGTGCTGCAGGCCACTCTTCTCAGTTAAAGGTTCTAAGAGGAGAAAAAAGATGGCTTCTAAACCAAAGCCAATGAAAAAGAAGAAAGAAGCATCCATCTCTAAACCTTAGAATGAGTCTGAACATCCAAAGGATTTACAAGTAGAGGATGCTACACCAACTCCAATTGAAATAGCTCCTCTAGCATCAGGAAGACCCATCTCGTCATGGACATACACTACAAATCTGAAAAGATGGCATGTCATTAGAGATCAGGTATTGAAATATTTACACATGGCAAGATATGTTTACTCTGCCTCTACATGATCTCTTTGACATGAGAAGAAATTTTAAGAGTCTGAGTGATCCTGATCATCTCATGAAAAAAGGGATGGTCATTATCCTGATAAGGACTGTTAATATCTGAAGTCTTCAAGTGTTTTGGTAGCATCAGCCTAGGGGGAGTTTGTAAGGATTAAATGTAAAAGGCTCATGCAACCCAACACCTAAAGTCTTGTGCATGCATGCATAAGTGTAGTGAAGAAGAATGCTTCGAAAGTTTCACACTAGCAACATAAATATTCTAAGTGTGAAATCTTCTGATGCCAAGACCAATATCTTATGAAGCCAAATATGAGGTCTTCTGAAGCTTCAAAGACAAAGTGTTCTGAAGCCAACACTAGAAGAGAGATTTCTTCTGAAGAGTTTTAGTATACATGCTTTATCTATGTACTTTGCATAAAGCTGGACCCCTTTCCGCTACAACTCTATAAGGTCAAAAGTCCATGCTTGTTAGTAACTATACATTGAAGTCTTGAGTCTGTAACTTTCTACTTTATGTACTTTATCCATTTTGTAATATATTAGGATGTGAGCTATGGCGTGCCATAGTCACTAGTCAAAAGGCAATCTGCCTTTTAACTCTACAATTGATTTTGTTTGTGTCTAGTCAATTGTATCCAGTTGGCCTTCAAAGTATGGCTGAGTGTAGGATGTAGTATATGTATCTCAAGTACTTGTAACTTTCTTATATGCTTTGTAACACTTGTAATAGAACTTGAGAGAGCATATACTACAATCTTTTAAACCAACTCCTTGTGTGTTTTGCTATCTTTTTCTGTCTTAGATTTACTTGTGTTCTTAGTATCATTACAAAGGTTAACCAGTTCCATTGTTTGATTAGTTAAGTGTTCTTTGCAACTCTCCTCATTGTCTTGCTGTGTTGTAAGTGTACACCTTTCACCGGTCCTACAATATCACATAAAAATTAACTCTTTACAAAAGGATTTAGATAAAATAGTTTCAGAAAATTACAGTTTAAAGGCTCAAGTTGAGCATCTGACCACTTCCTTAACTAAATCCATGGGTGATCATGCATCAACTGATGTGAAACTTCAGAACTTTCAACTTTTGTCTCAGCAGTACGAGAAATCATTAAATTATCATATTAAATCTAAGAAGAGGTCTAGGTTGGAATATAATGTTGTGGCACCTCCTATAAACAATAATTACACATCTTTTCCTAAATCAATGACAAAGAACTTGTCAAATCATTTTGTGCCAAACACCAAGTTTGAATCAAATTCTAATCAACAAGATATTCATAATAAAACTAAGGTGAATGAAACTGTGTCTTCTGAATCGGAAAAGATCAATCAAAAGGATTCAGGATTTGACTTCGATAAGTGTGATGACTTGGATGATTGTGATGAACATGATGATGATCTAGTGAACAAGGGTAAGAATTTTGTTTTTGAAACAAACATTCCAAAAGTTCTTGAAGAAACAAAGTTGCAATATCCTCCAAAACAAAGAAAATTGCTAAAGACTATTTGCAATAGAATAACTCAGCTAAATAAATGTCTTCAAGAACTACATCAGTAGCAAAAATCTTCACATGAAGAAATTGAAAAGTGTGCTTCTACTAAGGAAGTACCCAAATCATCTGTGAAAAAGCAAAAAAAGCTATCAGCTCATCTTCAGCGGAAGAAGAAACCTTCTTCAATAGAAGATCTGCAGAAGAAAAATCCCTTAGTAGTTCATACTGTTTCAGTAGAAGATCTATGGAAGAAGAAACCTTTAAGAAGTTCATACTATTTCAGTAGATGATCTAAAGAAGGCAAAGTCAACGACAACAAATCATCACTTCAAAACTGAAAAAGGATCTTAAGTCTTAGAAGTTTACAAATAAGAAGACAGTAAATGATTATGACAAAGAATCAGAGGAGATGTATTGCAAATGGTGTGACATGAAGACCATAATACGATAAAGTTACTTCAGTATTACTGTTCTACTTGCAATATGAACAATCACATGATGTCTAACTATTACTTCAACAAACATTTTGCTTTTTATAACAAAAATACCCATTCAACTCAGCAATGTTATTTCAACAAAAAGAACAAGACAAAAAGCTCAAAGAAGAGACAATCAAATAAAGCTGAATCAGATACTCAATCCATTGATTGTGAAAAGGATTTAAAAATTAAGAAGTCTCAACAAAAACAAAATCAAAAAACAAAGGAGAAAACATCCACTCATGTACACAATGTGAAGAAGAAAACAACATTCAATCAATCAAAAACACCTCACAAACGGGTAGATTTAACTGAAAAGGAAAATATGCTCGTGATGCTTTCTTTGATAATTTTGCAAAGGGAACTCATGTACCTCATTCAAAATCAAAAGATAGTGATACTTTTAACAATCAAGAATCATTATCAAAACCAAAACATCAATTCAACAAATTAAGGTGAATAAAGAAGAGATAGAGAAAGCAGGACCTAGTTCATCAACATCATCTTAACACAATATTCCTCACCTACAACAATTTGAATGAATCAAACAAAACCAAAACTAAAACTTCAAGACCTATTCATGAAGAGTAACAATTTTAGATACTGCTAGCAAACCCAAGATCATTAAGGCTTGGGTTGTCAATTCTAACTGATTTCTTTCTGTGTGCAGGACAATGTTTGAGAACTGAAAACAAGTGGTATGTTGACAGTGGTTGTTCCACGCATATGATAGGAAACTGTTCACTTCTCCGTGACTTCTAACATAAAAATGCTTCATATGTGGCATTTGGTGGGAATAAGAAGGGAGGTAAAATTATTGGTGAAGGAATGGTAAGTAATGGTGTGCTCAAATTTGAGAAAGTAAACTATTGCGAAAACATACAATATAATTTACTGAGTGTGTCTCAAATTTTTGATGTAAATTATACCACATTATATGATAACACTAACTATTACATTCTTAAGCCAGGTTTCTCTGTTGCAGAAGATTGGGTCCTTCTTAAAGCATCAAGAAAAGTTGACTGAGTAGTGAGATTGAGATTCTCACTAGGATCGAACATAGTGACCGAGTAAAAGATTGTATGATAGAATCAAACAATCCATAAACATTCAATGCAAGAAATACTCATAAATGCTTGTTTGTATTGATATAGGTGATTGATTACAATAAATGCTAGGGTTTTAGCAAAAAACAGTAGTAATACACCTTGAGAAAGTAAGACACAAAATATTCTAATTGTCTATCAATAGTCACCTCATGTACAAGGTTTTCTATTCTATTTATAGGCTGACAAGATGCCTTTTTACAAAATTACTAAACTACCCTTGATCTATACATTAGAACTAGTCTAAGTCTTCATTAGCATTTCTTCTATTCATCCGTATTGACCAATGCGGATGAGCAGAACTTGATCAACATTTATTCTCTTGTAATCCGAATTAGTAATTGGTCATCCACATTGGGTAATGGGGATGAACAAATACTTATGCGCATTTGTTGTCTGGTCATGCGCATTTTTTGCAAATGCAGATGAACGAAACTTGTCCACATATCTTTTGACTATCGGCATTTGTTATGGCGAAAAAACAAACACTTGTTAGCATTTGTTCTAAGTCTTCCACATTTACAAGGGGTTAGTCAGCACTTGTTCTTCTCACCAGATTCTTCAGTAGCATTAGTTTTTGGACTTGTGCGAATTCTAGCAGACTAGCCATCAGCTAACCAATTGAATTAGCATGTATAATCCTTTTAGGGTCCAACAATACTCCCCCTAAGGATTATACAGCCTATGTTCTTTAGTGGTTTGGTGGTGGTTAAGGTGTGAGGATTTTGTTGGGTCTTGTAGAGGCACTTGAGGTTTCTTGTGATGGATCCAATTTGTCTATATCATGCTAACAAGTCATTTGCGTCTGTGAACTTCTCTTTGTTTAGCACATGTATCTTCATCTGACTCATAGTGTAGATGGCTTTTAATGGAAGTTTCATAAGAGAACTGGATCCCATATATATATACTAGACAGCCCATCTCTATGAATTAGTAGAGCTCCATCTACATCAACCTCCAACTTCACAATGTTTCCCGGCTGCAGATGAGTCTTTTTCTTCTTTCTCTTTTCTCTCTTGGAAATGATTTAATCATATGCCATCTTTAGTATTTTGTTGCATTTTAAGAAGAAGTGCATGTTTTGTTCACCCAGTTTGTTTGATGTTTCTCTCAAATGCCTGGTGTAGATGTAGTGGATGTTTGATTCATTTTGTAGCCTCACTTCATATCCACTAAACAATCTGATTTCCGCACCTTCTTTTCCTCCTCATTTTCTTTCAATTACCAACTCATGAGTCTTTTAATAATAGTAATTATTAGAGATTGATATGGAGGAATGAGTGCCAGACACCATTTTCTCTTCAAAGACTCAGTTGGTTTACTTTAACTCTGGTAAGACAACTTCCTTTGCTGTTTAGTCTTTTTCTTTTCAAAAGGCTGATGAAGATCTATCTTTCCTCATATAATAGCCTTTAGAGATTTGAAGTTGTCATTTCTCTTGAACATTCTAAGTATCTATTCAACTCAAACCCTCTTAACATAGACCTATGATTGATCAGTTCTAAGTTGGCTAGTTCCTTCAAGTCATTAATTTGCAAGGCATTTACAAGAGCAGAGTACTCTGTATAGAATGAACCAACCCTGAGATCCTTTTGACCATGAACATATTCCAGTCACTGTCATACTTCCAGGAAATGATTTTCTCATCATTTTGCCATTGGGAGTAGACACACATTTGATTATCTCTGTAGTGGTCAGACCTTCTTGAAGTTTCAGTTGTGAATGCTTTGCAAACAACTCAAGATATCTGTGTATACATGTGCCAAAGAGTCATGATCTCTAATGGTGTTTGCATATCTTGATCTGACACTGTCGTTCTTGGCTTCTTGCTAATAGTTTCTTCTTCCTGAGTGTTAAGCCTCTCTTTCTTCTCATTAATCAACCTTAGGATGGCAACCCTAAGGGAATTGGTTTTGATATTTCCAGGTTTTCCCTTAGTAAACCATTGACTGGAATGATAATCCTGCGTTTCCCTATTAGACATGTTGTAAGGTTTTGGATATAAGGAATCACGAGTAGATGTTTGATTCTTTATGGATGTTAGTTTGGGCACATCAGCTTTAAGAATAAGAGTCTTCTCATAGCTAGTCTTAACTGTGGGGTCCAGCAGCTTGTTCAATTTCTCTTCTTCTGACTTCATTCCCTTGTAAGTCATGCTGAGTACTTCATCTGGATCATATCCATGATTAATCAAAAACATGGTTTTCACCATTAGATCATTAGTCAGTGCCTTTTCAACCATTTCTTCTACTGATTTTTTTCTTCTTCATTAGGCTCTCAACTGCTATTGGTTCATCAACCACATAACCACCCTCTATTTCTCTTCCATCCAGGTCTACAAAATCAACTTTCTTTTTAAGTTGAGCCTCAGCCTGTTCATGTTCTTCAAAGAATTCTATAATAGCTGCAAGGCCTCTATGATCATCCTTTTTTGTTTTTCTTGATTGGTTCTTCTCTATCATAGGCTTTTTCCCCTTTCCTTTTCAGATAGGTACTTCCTCTTCCTGGTATATGTTTGCACTAGAGGACGAGAAGAGGTTTCATGTTGTTGAGCTTCCTGAGGCAATTTTTCAGCCTTTGGTTGATCTTGTTATATATTGCAACAGCTGATTCTTCCATTTCTTGTTACTCTTCACATAATCTTCTCATAAGTTCTTTTTGTTTTTCAGTATGTGACACAGCAGGTCCAAGTTGCATGCTTAATTCCTTCTCAAGAGGGATAAGAGATTGAGGAATAACAGCAATTGGATGAGCAACAGTCCTCTGTTCAACTTTGAAGTCCCAGAAATCATCATCAATAATGAATTCTTCAGTTGTGAAGCTATCCAGAGCTTTGATCATGTCACTGTATTCAGTCTCTTTACTGTGAGCATCAACTGATCTTTCTGAGTAAACAACCATTTCCAAGCCGGACTCTTCATTCTTTTACTTTCTTGTTTCTTCTCCCTTTTTAGTCTGATAAAGTTTCATCCTCTTAGCGTTAGGAGAGTCATCACCAATCTCTGTTGGTGAACTTTCAGAAGTAGTTTCCTTCTCACTATCCCTAGTTCTTTTTGGTTGAAGATGTAGTTCCAATCACGTCCCTGTCTTGACGGTTGAATGTGGGAAACAGGTTTCCATTTCCCGTTTTCTTGGGCTTTACACATTCACCTTTAAAGTGCCCCTTTTCACCAAAATTGAAGCATGTGACTTTGGTTTTGGCAAATCCAGAGGTTGTATCTTTAGTGGCTACTAGGTTGTGCATCGTCTTCTTGACAAACTTCTTAGCTCTTCTAACTGCACTTACTAGAGCCCACATGATGTCCATTCTCTATAGCTCATTCTCGTCTACTTTCTCATAATCTTCATCCACAAGATGACAATTTCCAATCTTCCAGCAACTAAACCATCATAGGATTGGACAACAACTGCTAGAAGATCAATGTGCTCCTTTGCAACTTCCATTGTGACATTACTGAGATTCTCAGTCTTTAACTTCGTAGTATTAGCTTCTGGAACTGTATATTGGGTTCCAGATGACCTTGATGTTTCCGGTCCTGAAGTACTGGTTTGAGAAGGAGCAGAAGAACTGGACGCAAAAGTTGTCTTTAATGGTGCTCCTGAAATAGCTGGAGTTGAAACTGAGTTGTAGAGTGAAGGATTCTGAATGTAGGATCCTTTCTTTGACTTGTATTTCATTCTCAGTTCCTCTTCTCTTAACTTCAGGATGAAGTCATTTATGAATCCCATTTCTCAGGCAAACCATCTGCAAAGCTTGAGACTTTTTCTTCCATAGACGTAGTCACCCCATGAGTGTGTAACTCACTCATCAGATGGTAGAACCTGTCAATATCATCGTCTAAGCTCTCATTACCTATTAAAGAGAAATTACCAAACACCTTCTTGTGAGCCTTAGCCTTTAGTGCCGTTAACATTGCATTTCCTTCATATCTCTTCTCTAATACCTCCCATATATTTTTGGCCTACTTGTTCTCAGAAAACTGATGAAAGATGTCTTTCGGTATTGACTGAGTCAACAAGGCATAAACTTTCTTCTCAGCATTGAAGAGTATCTTCTGAGTGTCATTCATTCCTCCAACGTTAACTTCACACCTTTAGCACTGACAGGTGTTGTGTAACCATCCTCAATGGATGTCCAAAGAGTAGGACCAACTCCATTTAAATAGATCTCAAACCACTGTTTTCACTAAGGATAATTCTCTAACGATATCAGCTTTGGTTGTTTAATATGGTTTCCAATCTCATTCTCCAGAAGCAGTACATTCTGGATGCATGAGTCCTTCCCAGCAGAGAGTGCAGCAAACTGATCTTCCATTGCTTTAAACTAATAGTTTAGAACAAGACTGTTTCACTCGTGCGAATGGGCTATGAGTATGGATCAGTCGTCTAAATGAGCTATACGAATGCATCACCCGTGCGAATGAAAGATTCAAATGAATTCAATCGTGTGATTGGGTTCAGTCATGCATATGTGCAAGACGATTGGAACCAAACGACTGGAGTTGTTTCGTCGTGCGAATGAGGAACGCGACCGAGTTCAGTCGTGCAAATGAAGTTTACGAATGAGTTCACTTGTACGAATGAGCTATTGTTGTGACTGAAGGCTGCTGTTTATGAAAAATCAAACTTTTGACACTTAGACACAAAATATGATTTACCCAAAAGCCCTAATCTACCATATGACAAAAAACTTAACTTTAATACCTGAAAACGTCGAAAACACCTTTGGAGTCAAAAAAATATGACACTTTGGAATCAAAACGTGAGTTTTAACACCAAAACTAATTGGATCCACGCAAAATCAAGAGCCCAAGATCTGATACCAGTTGTCAGGATCGTTTACGTACAGAATACTAACTGATTATGCGTGAAACTATATAAATAGTGCGAAATCCTATTTGATTGGCGATCCAATCAGTGGGAACGTTAACTCGATCGATATAAGAATAGACTAAATGTTAAGAACGAGTAGGAATTGATCAAGAACGGACTTTGAAGTTGGATTGGCTTTCTTGGACGTTCTGGATGGCTAGGGTTTGTGTGTTATGGAAGGTTTTTCAATTTTTTTCTTTATCATGAAATAAGTGGTATTTATATGTTTGTAGTTTCCATTCGTACAACTGAACCATTAGCATGGTTCAGTCGGGCAACTGAATCATGCTACTGAGTCAATCTTATTTCTCAATCATACAACTGATCCAGTCTCTTGGTTTAGTGGTGCGACTACTTCATAAGCATGATATATTTATGCGTATGGTCCATAAGTATGGTCTATTAGCATGAACTATCACCTGACTAGGTTGAACACATTTCTTAATCATTATTGACTAGGAACCATGGACAACAACTTCAAACCTTTATAGTAAGTTCATTCACAATAATAATAAGAAATATTAAACATTAATAAACATCAACCATATATTATATTGCATTAAATCATTACATTACATATGTGTAAGACATGAAAGACTTTTATATTAAGGCTCATAAACTAGGAAAATCATGTATCTACAGTGCTTTGAGATGAGATTTTCACCATTGAATAAGACTTTAATTGATCACAGCATGTATCTTCTCTTCCAAGTTGAGCCTACCAACACATTTGGTAAGTCATTTCAGTCTTTCAAATTTTGAAATTAAGCACAATGAATGATATAAAAACTATAATTTTATCATTTCCCGTATATTCTTTTCTTTATTAAAATTTACTTCTTTTTGTGATTTTATGATGTTTTTGTTGGGTTTGATAGAACACAAAGTAAACAAGTTCAATCTTTTAAACTTTCTAAAAAACGCAGTGGAAGTAAAGCATTATAACATGTTTATAATGTGAAACTTTCATGTTCTTAATGATATTTTAAGATGGAAAAAAAAACCCAAATCAAAAGGATTTTAAATATGTGAATGAACAAGCTATGAACACAAGTTAAGCAACACAAAATCACAGCTTCAATGAGCTGCGATTACTACCTTATTCCAGCCAAAATTGTCGACCAAGAAAGGGTTAAAAAATGCTTGTGAATCGGCCAAGACTCCAAGGAAGAAGCCCTCAAGCTTGTATACCCCAAGCCCTTGAAGTAAACACCACTATTTCTAGGGAGAGCACACCAAAACAACTCCAAAAAACCCGAAAATTGCTCCTACTTTCTGCTGCCTTTCAAGAGGTGTAGAGAGAGAGAGAAAAGGGTTGTGTGTGTTGCTTGCATATGAGATAGATCAGATTTGTTGAAGAGTGAAAGACTAGTTGAGTGTGTCTTTGTTTTCAAAGAAAAAGATCCAATGAAAATACACATGGGGGCGGCCGAAATTTCAACTTAAAAGGGTTTTCCCTCTTTAATCAAACACACTCACTATAATTAGCCTTTTTGTCACACATTAAATAAGTCATCTACTAGACATATTTAAATGTGACATGTCTTCTCTAATTGAACAATTTAATTAAAGTATACTCTCATGTTATTTGTGTTATTTAAACCCTTTAAATAACAAAATAATAATAAACCGATCAACAATTATCCTCATAATTTGTTCCACTTCATATGCAACTTATTTAGAAAACCCATTTTCTAAATTGGTGTAAATATTTAATTGCATGATCATATCATCAATTAAATATTAATTGGTGTTTGCTAAGCTTGTTATTGGGTATAACCCGACTTGGAACATAACGTACTAACCGCATCAATATTCTATGTGTCTTGGGCACATAGAATCCAATAGTTTTTGAATTGTTTTTGATTTATTTTATTCAAGGGGAATCATGCCAATTGATTGAACTAGAAGTTTGAACCTACTAGGTTCAAATGCGTTAGCGAATAAATTAGCCAATTCATGTTTAGTGGGAACTTGAATCAATTTGATTAACTCCTTTTTAGCATAGTCTCTCAAAAAGTGATATCTATTTTCAATGTGTTTTGTTTTTGAGTGTTGAACTAGATTATTTGAAATGAAAACAGTTGTAGTATTATGAATGTGGATTTGTGTATGCAAGAAGTTAAAACCATAATCAAGCATCTGTTTTGAATCCAGAGGACATGAGAGCAACAAGCAAATGCAGCAATATACTCAGCTTCTGTTGTTGAAACAGATACATTTGTCTGCTTCTTGTAATGCCAGGAACTAGTTTGGGAGCAAGAAATTGAAGTCAAATAGATTGAAACTGATACATTTGTCTTCTTCTTGAAGTAGATTTCCTATTGAAGTTGCATCCTCCATAATCACTGTCAGTGAAGGCATAGAGATTGAAGTCTCCTTCCTTTGGATACCATAACCCAAGAGCTGGTTTGCCCTTAAGATATCTCAATATCCTCTTGACAACATTCACCTGAGATTCCTTAGGATCAGCTTGATATCTGGCTCACACATAAACACCAAATATAATGTGAGGACAACTGGCTGTTAGATACATAAGTGAACCGACCATAGATCGATAGTGAGTCTAATCCACTGATTTGCCTTCTGGATCAGGTCCAATCTTCACTTTAGTATCCACACAAGTTCTCATAGATTGACAGTAAGAAAAGTGAAATTTCTTCAACATTGTTTCTGTATATTTTGATTGATTGATGAAAATTCCATGTGCTGTTTGTTGGACTTGTACCCCTAGAAAGAGTGAGAGTTCTCCCATTGCACTCATTTGTAATTTTGAATGAATAAGATCTTCAAACTCTATACAGAGATGCTTGTTTGTTGAGCCAAATATAATATCATTCACATAAATTTGGACGAGCAACATGTCTCTTCCTCTTTTCTTTTTGAAGAGAGTTTGATCAATCATTCCTCTTTCGTATCCATGTTCAAGAAGAAAAGATGATAGAGTCTCATACCATTTTCTTGGAGCTTGATTAAGACCATACAGTGCTTTGTCAAGCTTGTACACCTTGTAAGGGAAATTTGGATCTTCAAACCTAGGTGGTTGACTGACATAGACTTCTTCGGCAATCTTTCCATACA
Source organism: Flaveria trinervia (assembly GCA_025506515.1). Classification (NCBI taxonomy): domain Eukaryota; kingdom Viridiplantae; phylum Streptophyta; class Magnoliopsida; order Asterales; family Asteraceae; genus Flaveria; species Flaveria trinervia. The sequence continues at coordinate 22,254,285 of CM046455.1, read as the reverse complement.
AGAAAGCACACTTCACATCCATTTGATAAAGAGTAAACTTCATGGATGTTGAATATGAAATAAAGATTCTTATTGTTTCTAATCTGGCAACGGATGCAAACACTTCATCATAATCAATTCCTTCTTCTTGAGTGTAACCCTGTGCCACTAATCTTGCTTTATTTCTGATGACAATCCCTCTATCATCAGTTTTGTTTCTGTACAGCCATCTAGTGCTGATAGGTTATTGTCCTTCAGGAAGGTCTACCAGTTGCCATACTTCTTTCTTTTTCAATTGCAACAATTCTTCCTGCATTGCTTCAATCCAGCTATTGTCTTGAAGAGCCTCTTTGAAGTTTTTGGGTACTGTTTGACATAGAAAGCATGAGCACAAACAGATGTTTGCCATACTTGACTTGCTTCTTGTCACCTGTTCATTAAGTTCACCAATAATGTTTTCCACTGGATTATTCTTGTGTATTTTGGTAGTTGGAATTGAGTCTCGAGCAATGTTTACATCAATATTAGAGACATTCAAATCATTATGGCGAGAGGAATATTCATATTGTACTGTCACGGAGTTATGAAGATAATCAGATTCTGTTTCAGTGACTGCTTCAGCATCAACAACAATTACTTCTATCATTAGATGTTCTTTCTATTTCAACAGGAGGAGTAGCTTGCTTTTGATTTCTGATCTTAGCTGATAGATCTTATGAATGTGATGCAACAAGTTGGGACCAGCTTCAGTTGAAACACTTTGATTTTGAGATGGTTATCTTACAGGGTCAGCTTTGAGTGGAACATCTTCATACATATGCTGAGTAGAGGTAGGAGGAATCAATGGAAAGTCATCTCTTCTTTCTACACCTGAAGAAAGTTCAACTGAATGTAGGTTTCCAACATCAGACAAGTGAAATCGATAAAAAGTTTTTGTAAATGAGTCAATATCAAACAACCAGTAGGGACCATTTACACATTTGGGAAATTAGTGTTCCATGAATTTAACATTTGTTGATACATCAATAATAATTAATCTAGGATTAAACACTCTATAAGCCTTTGAAATAGAAGAATAACCTACAAAGAATCCTTCATCAGACTTGGATGAATATTTTCCCAAATAGTCTCGAGTGTTTAATATTGAGATAGGACTACCAAATGACTTAAAAAATCCAATAAATGGTATTTTGTGAAACAACAATTCATATTAAGTCATGTTACTTTCTTTTACAATCAAAGTTTGATTTTGCACAAAGCACCATGTGTTAACTGCCTCTGCCCAAAAGGTAATATCTAGTTAGCATTAGCTAGCATTGCTCTTGCTGCTTCAATTAGTGTTCTATTTCTCTTTTCAGCTACCCTATTTTGTTGAGGAGTTATAGCTACACTAATTGATGAGCATTGCCTTTGGTTGCACAAAATGAACCCATATCTTCATTTTAAACTCAGTTCCGTTATCACTTCTTATTGTTTTGACCTTATGATCAAGTTGGTTTTCAATTTTTGTGATAAAGTCTTTTATCATTTGGGATGCCTCATTTTTATGAAGTAAGAAGATAACCCATGTAAATCTTGAAAAGTCATTAATGATCACCAAACAATACTGTTGCTTTCCAATACTCATAAGATGTGTTGGTCCAAACAAATCCATATGATGTTAAGTTTTGTCACATGTAAAACACTTAGTTTAACCTTTTAAACTTAGAAAACACAGCGGAATAAGAGGTTTAATGCATGGTTTATAATCTAAAAAGTTTTGCCATATTAAACCACAAAAAAACTCAAGAATAAGGATCATAATCATATGTGAAATAGTGTGCTATCAAACAAATCAAAACAACCATAGGGTGTTCATAGAATTAACCTTTCTAGAACAAGATGTTGTAGATGAAAATAGGTAGATGATGATGTTCTTGAATGTGTCTAGCCTTCAAAGGAGAAGGCCTCAAGAAGTGATAGCCACAAGCCCTTCAAACACCTTGCTTGTTAGGATGAAACATCAAAGATAGCTCTTCTATAGCTATTTCAAAATCCGAAATTAGCCCTGGTTTTGGAGGTTATTTTCCTTGTAATTTTTCAGAGAAAAGTGTGAATGAATGATGGAGTGTAAGAGTGGAGAACCACACTCAAAGACCAAGACAAAAGGCTGGTCCCAATGGCCCCTTTTGGGCGGCCGAAAGGTGTGTCAAAATGGGTTTTTCCCCATTTTTGTTTTTCACAATTTACTCTCTTCACCCTCAACTTTAAAAAATTAAAACCTCTTTTAATTTTATAACAATAACACACTTTTATTTGTTATTATTTAACCAACTTAAATAATGAAACAAATAATATCTCATGAACTAACTATCCATATAGTATTGTTGTATTACAAAGCTATGTTTTAGAAAACCCAATTTTCGAAATTGGTGTCAGTGTTTATATGTATGATCTCATCAACAAATAAACATTTATTGGTGTTTGTTTAGCTTGTTATTGGGTATGACCCGACTTGGATCATAACGTACTAACCACATCAATCTTGTATGTGTCTTGTGCATACAAGATCCAACATATGAAGTAGCTTCAATGGTGTATTGTTTGTGTTCACCAGCTTTAGTTTGTGGGAAGATTTATGTTGTTTTCCTTTGAGGCACGTTGAATAGTGATCAACAAAAAGAAATTATTTTTGGGGAAGACCAATGACATGGTTTCCTGTGACCAATCTATTCATATTTTTAAAGTTTGTATGCCCCAAACGATTATGCCAAATCTGAGACTCATCATGCTTTTGCCAAAAGACAGGTTTCTTCTATTAATGTTGCTGAATTTAGGTTTAAGACATAGGTGTTATTCTTCCTTGTAGTCTTTAGGACAACCTATTTATCTGAGATCTGAAATCCTGGTATCAAAATCTAGCAATGAGTGTCGGTAAAGTGAGTTGAATATTTCTTGTCATAGATCTGATACATGCTTGGAAGATTGAAGTTTTGTTGCTCATAGTAGTTCACTCTATCAAAGCTCAGCATCCAATTTGTCATAGATCCTTCACAAGTAATTCTTCCACCTTGTGAATCTCCTCCGAATGCCATAGTAGTTCCTTGTATTACTTGAAACCATGAAGGAGGGAACGATATCCAGTCATGTGTCGGGAACACCCACTGCCCACATACCATATGCTTCAAAGAAAAGATAGAACTTTTAGGCAAACAAATAAGACAAACCAAAGTTGTTTCTTTAAATCAAGCAAATGACAAAAAGATTTATTTATCTTCTTTGGAAGAAACGAAAAAGGAAAAAGCAGTTTTAGAAGTCGAACTAGATTCATTACAACAAAAACTGCATAGTTTGGCTAATTCTTCACACATAGTTCAAAACATAGTAAAATAATGAAATAATGGGGAAGGTCTAGGTTACAAAGTAGTTACGCCACCACATGCAATCCTTCTTAATTCTAAAAGTAGACCAATCAATAATAACCCAGTAAAGGATCATGTGGAGTACATTCCTATAGTTAGTGATCCCGATTCTATGGGAAAACGTATGAAGCATAGCACTAAACAAAAGGAGTCTACTTTGAAATCAAAAGAAAAGATGCCTATTGGTAATTTGGATTATCAATTTGAAAAGGTTATTGTAAGGTCAGGTTCACACACGTCTACAACTGAACCCAAAATGACTAATCCAGGTAACCAAACACGTGATACTTGTCAAAGACCAAATAAACTAAAGGTTAAAGATGTTAAAAATGTTAAAACAATTAATTTTGTTAAAGAATCAGAAAAATCTAAATGAAGACCGGCAAAACCCAACCAGACTCATCTCACACCCTTACCAAACTCAACCCCACATAACAATTTTCCTATATCTGTGGAAGGGAGATCATGCTATAGTTATAGAAAACGAGGACATATTTCTCCTAATTGTCCTTATTATCAAACGCCCAAAAAGAAAATTGAACTTTATGATGCAAAACCAAGTTTTTCTATAATGAGATCTAATACTCTACCTTAGAGTATTAGTGAACCTAAAGGTCACACTATAAGCTAGTATTCTATTTATCACAAATAGGCCTTACACAAAACTGGTTTTTGGAAAGAAAAATCAAGTATTGTGTCTGATAGTGAGGAAAAAAAGAAGAAAGATATGCCCTCATCCTGTAAAGGATAGTGGGTTGAATTCATGATGTGTGATTCCTTTGGATCACCCAAGCCAATTAAAGCTTGGGTCCCAACCTGAACTGATCAATTCCTTAAATGTGTACATTGCTATCACAAATACCTGGATTATTGATAGTGGTGTGTCCACGCACATGACCGGGAATTCGTCTCCCCTTTTTAATCTCAAACAAATTAAAAGGGGACATGTATCATTTGCTTGGAATAAATGAAGTTACATCACCACTCAAGGAGAAGTGGCAAACGAGAAAGTGAAGTTTGACAAGGCCAACTACGTTTAACAACTATAGAACAACTTACTTTCAGTCTCCCAGATCTGTGATAAAGGATTCAAAGTTGTGTTTGACAACAAGAAGTGCTACATGTTAAAAAAGGATTATGTCATCCAGGAGGATAAAGTTTTAATGTCAGCTTCAAGATATAACGAGTTGTATGTCTTGGATCTATCAAAAGCCTCCACAACTGATCACACGGTTCAATGCATATCGTGAAAGGCAACTGAGAGAGATTCAGTCTCATGGCATAGGAGAATGGGACACATTAATCCAAGGAAGATGAGTCATCTAATACAGAATGATTTAGTGAATGGAGTAATGGTCAAAAACTTCGAACTTCCGGATTTTTGCATAGTATGTAAGAAACGGAAATAGACCAAGAAGTCTCACAAGGCAAATAAAGTTAATTCTGTCGATATTCCTCTCAAGTTTCTACACATGGATCAGTTTGCTCAGTACGCACAAAGAGCATTGCTAGAGATTTGCACTGCTATGTAGTGACTCATGATTACTAAAGATTTTCTTGGGTGATGTTTCTAAAATTCAAATCAGAGACTTTTGAATCATTCAAACATCTAGTAACTACATTGGAATAACTCTTCAAGCTGAAGGTAAGGCATATTCGATCAGACAATGGAACAAAGTTCAAGAATCAATGGATGGAAGCTTTCTGTAGAGAGAAAGGAATTGTACATCAATTTACATCTGCCTACACTCCACAGATGAATAGGGTTGTTGAAAGGAAGAATCATAGCTTGATAGAGACAAGAAGAACAATTTTAGCTGACTCTAAACTGCCTATTCAATTTTGGAACAAGGTAGTGGCAAATACATGCTACACTCTCAATCAAGTACTAGTGGTCAAACGTCATGGTAAAACATGTTAGGAACTGCTCCAGCGACGTAAACCAAACATGGAGTATCTCGAACCATTTGGTGTACCGTGCATGTTGTTAAAGAAAACTCAGACTGGGATGTTTAGGGAGAGGCTGAAGAAGGTATCTTTCTCGGATACACTATACCAGACAAGAGATTTTATAACAACTCAACGGGTCAGATAGAAGTGTGGTGCAATGTTCATGTTCAAAGATACATCACCCCTCCACTAGAAAAGGACCTTCTTTCTTATTTGACTATGATAGGTTTTTTAAGCCCTTCAACTTACCTCTCTCTCATCCAGATGATGAGCTATCTGCTACAATGATGTACGATGTTCTGAACACTCTTCCACAAGACTTGACCCCATCGGTTCAATTAGACGATTCTTCTAGTCCTTCAGAGGGAGAGCCTGAAGTGAGTGACTCCTCCTCTGATGATGAAGCAGTTGAGAATGAAAATGTGGACTAGGAGGACTAGGTTACCACAATGAAAGTCCACAAGCATAAGATATTAATGCCTCTGACACTTTTGAACCTCATACTCCAACAACTACAGATACTGAACCTAGAATTCAGAATCTGGACCCTGAAATCATAGTGTCCACCACTATCGAAACTCGAATTAATGTGCATCATCCCCTGGAAAACATCATTGGGGATGTTCTATCAGGAGTACAAACACGGAATCATCTATACTCATCTGATTATGCCTTAATCATGAAAAATGATGTATTCACGATAGAGCTTATCGATGTTTTGTGTCTCAATTTGAGCCAACATTTGTAAGTGAAACCTTAAACGACGAGGCATGGGTTAGTGCTATGCAAGAAGAACTCCTACAGTTCAAGAAGTTAGGAATAAGAACCCTTATGGACAGACCCAAAGGTGCTAAGGTGATTGGCACTAAATGGGCGCTGTAGTGTAAGAAAGAAGACCAAGGGGTCATAATTAGAAATAACGCTCGACTTGTCGTCAAGGGTTTAGACAACACGAAGGCATTGATTACAATGAATTGTTTGCACCTGTGTCTTGCAAGCAATTTGTATCTTTCTGGCCTATGCATCCTACATGAAGATTAAAGTTTATCAATTAAATGTAAAAAGTGCATTCCTTCATGATGAAATCCGTGAAACAGTCTACGTCAATCAACCCAAAGGATTTGAGGATCCTTATAATCGGGATAAAGTTTACAAACTCGACAAGGCTCTTTACAGGCTCTATCAAGCCCTTACAGCCTGGTATGAGAAAATCTTAACTCATATAGTGTAACATGGTTTTCGTAGAGGAGTTACTGACTGCATGTTATTCATCAAAGAAAAGGATGGTGATTTACTACTAGTACAAATATATGTGGATAAGATAATCTTCATTTCTAGAAATGAATTATTATGTAAAGAATTCAAATCTGTAGTGAAAGTTGAGTTTGAGATGAGTGCCATGGGGAGATGAAGTTCTTTCTTGGATTACAGGTGGATCAGACACCAAAAGGAATATCCAACATCAATCCAAATATGTAGGAGATATCCTTAGTTGATTCGACATGGGGAATGCTTCAGCTGCTAGAACTCCACTTGCCACGAACCATGACGTGGCACCCACGAAATGGTGATCTGGTTGATGCCACCATGTATAGAGGAATGATCGGATCCTTAATGTACCTCACAACCTCTCATATTGATATTATGTATGCCACGTGTCTATGTTCCAGACATTAGGCAAAACCAAAAGTAAATCATCTCATCAGAGTTAAAAGGATCTTTTCTTATCTGAAATGTACTCCAACCCTCGGGTTATGGTATCCTTAGGATGACGACTTTGAGCTTACAACATATAATGACTCGGACTATGGTGGTTCCAAGATGAATTTCAAGTCAACATTAGTGGTATGTCAGTTCTTTGGTAGACGGTTAGTCACTTGGTAGTGTAAGAAGTAGACATCAGTTGCTCTGTCAACATGTGAAGCTGAATATGTTGTTGATGCAAGTTGTTGTTCGCAAATCATCTGGATTCAACAGCAAATGCATGACTACGGTTTGCAATTTTCTAACACCTTAATTTTTGTTGATAATTTTGTTGCAATTGTTGTCACCAAAAATCTGGTCCAACACCCAAAAGTAAAACACATCGTTATTAAATATCACTTTATACGTGGCTGTTTTGAAAAGCACTTAATCGATGTTGTTAAAATTAATACAGAGTTTCAACGCGCCGATCTCTACACAAAAGCATTTGACAAACCTTGGTTGTATATCTTTTTGAGGTAATGGTGTGAAAAAGAAAAGTTATATGATTCTAGAAGAATATAGTCTGTAGGATCGGTGTTTGTCACTTAAACACAGTGTTTTCACTCAAACTCACCTACAACGGCACTCGGATATATGAAGAATCAATAAGAGTTGATCACAATATAGAATGTAACCGAGAACACAGAAAGATAATTTTCAAGATACTTTTATATATTGATTCTCAACTCAAAATACAAGACTCTTACAAGCAGATGATATGTGTGTATCAATGAATTACAAGGAGAACCTATATATAATACTATCTACAGCCGGATATACTTTGATACCAGCTGGGATCCTATAGCTAATGTCTATACTAAAATACTAAAGATTAAGGTATCTTGGATAAAGTCTTATCTAAGATTTGGTAGTCAGTACATGTCCGTGACTTACCTTTTGTCACCAACTAATGTTGGTAACATGTACTATCATGAAAAAGGTGAACAGTGGAATAAAGTATAGTCAACAACATGGCTCTTTAGGAAGAAGCCATGCTGTATCAAAAGTCTGCAGTGGAGTCTCAGAGACCATACTTGTGTCCACTGGTTCATAGCAGGTCTTCCGAAGGTTAAATGGCTTCAGAAGAGTAAGTACTCCGAAGCCACTTATACTTCAGAAGAGGCTGCTTCTTCCAAGGCTTGGAGACTTCTTCTTTTCCTCATACTTCGGAATTGGTCTTTACTTTATTCTTCTCAGTCTAGAACATCAGAAGTATGCACTTGTCTTCGGAAGTAGAGTCCTTTTTTCTGAAGTTGATCTTTCATTTTGTCTTCGGAAGAACTCTACAACCTTCAGAAGTTCTATGTTATGCTTCGAAACCCTTTTGCATGCAGCACCAAAATAACTTAAGTGACAAATTTTTGGTTGCATTAGCCTTCTTCTTGATCCAACAAACTCCACCTAGGCTGATGCTACCAAAACTTCACTTGTCTCGAATTCTTAAAAGTCTCAGCACCAAGGAGAGTAAATATTTGTCTGTCTCCTTGTTGTTCCCAGAAGTGGTGCTGAGAAGTTTGTACAGATCCTTGGTAGACAGGAAATCTAGCCTGTCACCTTGGATAACATGTACCCTTTGTTGTTACCCTCTGAAAAGAGTTAGTTGCTCGGAACTATAATCATATTCCCATCAAACTATAGATTCCAATTCGGGACCTTCTACCATTTGTAGAAAGAGAGTACCTTTGGTGGGAGATCTTTCGTGGTCTTCCTTTCTTCTCAACTTCAACTCTTCTTCAATCTTTTCCTTTGCAGTTAACTCAACTAGATGAAGACTGGTAAGATGATTTCTTATGAGTGCAGCAGTTTCAGAGTCGGAGGGGTTGGAGAATGACTTCTCTGCTAGCTCAGCAATGTCGAACCTGCTGGAGTGTAGCAGAGAGGTTGCAGTGAGTCTATTGACCTCACTATTCTCTCTTTCCACAACAAAGTTATGAGAAGGTTCATCAAACCTCCACTGGATTATCTTCCTTCTAGGCAGAAGAGACTGACTAGGAATCTTGTCCTCTTTCTTTGTATCTAGCAGAGTCACCAATTTCCTTCTAAGCTTCTTCTCTTCATCATTCAAAGAATTTGAGTTGAGTCCCAGAAGTCTTGCAGCCTAGTCCAAAGTTCCTCTAGGCAAATCAAGGAATTTATCTCTTGTGAGGGAACTTGAAGAACCATTAACATAGGTGATGTTGACAGAGTCCTCAACACAAGGGACTTCGCTTAGAGTAGGCCAATTTACGAGCTTCGTCTTGATTGCCTCAAACTCTTCAAGGGAGAGATGTTGAGAAGGCTGAGGGCATGGTCTGGATGGTAATTGGGTAGGTTTAGATTCAGAGGTTCTGGCTAGTATTTTGGTTTGGATGATGGGAAGTTTGGGTGGTTGAGGTGAGTGAGTAGGTGAGGGTAGTGATGTGGGTTCAGGGGTGAAAGGTTCAGGTTTAATGGTGAATGGTAAGGGTGAAGGTTCAGGTTGTGGTTGGGTGGTAGCAGTGAAGGTCATCTCTTTTACCCTTCTATACATCTCTTTCCTTTTCCCCATCCAGATGTCAGCCTTAATTTCACTGACAATCCGTTGGAGGGTCCTATCAGACATGGAACCCACCTGCCTCCCAGAGAATCCATGAGCCCGAAGACAGTCATTCATCCAGGCTTTCTCAGTGAGCTTCTTGGAGGCAGTGACCCTGGCTTCTTCTTCCTCTTCTTTTTCTCTCTTTCCTTTTCTTTTGTAGCCTTTTTCCTTTCTTTCTCCATTTGATCCTGCTCTTTGTTGTAGAGCCAGAGGATCGTATCATCGTTGTGTGGAGAAAGTTCTTGAAGCTCAAAGCCTCTGGAGAGTAGGAAGTTTACACTATCTCTCCTTAGCTGCAATTCAGCCTCCTTCTGTTTCTTTTCCTCTTCTTTCTCCAATGCCAACCTGGCTTCTTCTTCAAGTTTTAGCTTGGTTGCCTTCTCTAGATCCACCAACTCCTCTAATGGTAGCAGAAGTGTTTCTTCATTGGCAGCTCCAATTTCAATGAGCTGGTCAATTATCTGCTCTCTTCTTTTATTGATGACAACCTCCTGATTGGAAGCAGCTGCTTTTGTACTGGCAGCTAGCAACTTCTCAGTCTGAAGTCTTCCTTTCTTCTTGAGTTTCTCAATCTTCTCCTCTTCCTCAAGCTTTTCTGCAGTCATCTTCCTTTATCCTTTGTCTTTTGAAGATCCTGACGGTGGTGGTTTTTGGAGAGAGGTTTCTGATTATGAGAGAGGCAGAGATGGTGTCTGGCATGGAGGCGGAATTAGAAAGTCCTCACTGCTCACCTCAGATGCCATTTCCAGGATTGCATCTGTGATGATCTGTTCCTCGGACATCTTGAACAGTCCTTCCGTAGCTCTCATTTCAGCTTCGGAAGATTTAGCTTGTTCTTTTGAGGCTTTAACTTCAGCTTTGGAAGTTGGAGAAGATGTAGATTCTGTCCCAACTATTTCAGTTGTTGGGCCATCAGTCCCCATTTCCCTTTCGAATTGAATCTTGGGTTCCATGTGGACCTTAGGTTGACCAACTTCTTCGAGAATAGTAGAAGGTGCAGTCAGCCTCTGAAGCTCTTCAATTCCAAAGTAGATCATTGCAGCATCATGGCTTCGCTGCTCAAAGGATGATCTTAATAGAAACTTTGTGAAGAGTCTATAGAGATCACTAAGCATCCTTGGGTCAATCTGAAGAATGACGTGAGATGGCTCAGCTGCCGAGATGATGGGAAAAGAAGATGTTGAAGTTGAAGGTCGGCTCCATGGTTCCTCATGTATTTGTCTTGAACATTCTCCCCCTTTTTGGTAGCATCATCTTGAGTGCTAGATGAGCTAGAGGAAGAAGTCAGTTAGACCTGAATAGGTACATACCTAACAGACCTCTCTGTCTGTTTCTCAGCTAGTTGAGCCTTGAGATTGTCAATCTCTAGTTGCTGAGTGGCAGACCTTGCTTCTAAAGTCCTAACCAAAGATTCAAGGTTTGAGACTTTAGATAGAAGGTCTATAACAAGGACTTGCATGCTTTCCTCATCTTCTTTTGAACAATCACCGGGAGATGAGGTAACATACGTAGTATGTTCAGCCTCACCACCAGATGTGGTTTCTTGGCACCCTGGTTTCCCATGCTCAATGATGTCTGTTCAGAGTCATCAAAGGGCTCGGTTGCCATAGATTCAGTTGAGAGATGTTACCACTATCCACAAGGTCCATTGAGGCAGCTTCTATAGTGGCAGCTGAATCTACATGAGTCCCCACCACATCAGTGGGACTCACCTCAGTTATTGGTTGCTGATGGGGGCTAGAGATAAGGGATTTCTCCGGGCTATGTTGATCTTGAATAGGGTATTGTAGATCAACTTTATTGCCATGGAGAGATGTTACCTCTTCATCAGTTTTGAATAGAAAGTTAGTTAAAGATAGGGAGGTTAAGCCTACTGACCTAGGACTTTGGTTAATGTCTACAGGCATTGAGCCTCTGGTGGGGGTCCCTTGTTGGCTGCCCAGAAGAGTGTAGATACTTATTTTAAGGACTGTTGGTTTGGGTATCGAGCTCCTGGGTTTGAGACTGAGGAGACTTAAAACCCAAATTAAGGTCAAAAGAGAAGGTGGAGAGACCTCTAACTGAGTGGGAGCCCATGTTACCACTCTAGTCTTTTTTGATTGAACAGGAGAGGCTTGTTCAATCATAGTAGATTGAACAAGGGTTCATTTGTGGCATCTTTGATAAGTGATGGTAATGGGTGGAGAAGGTAGTATTGACATTATGGAGGTGATTGCTCTTGTGGGTTCATCACCTGTGGAGTGAACAGGGATGTCACAGGAGTTATGCGCTCAATCATACCTGGAAGCAGAGTGGTGTACCTTCCAGTGAAGTTGGTGGATACCTTCTTCAATGTTTTGAAGATGGTAGGACGCATGTGGGCAACAGTCAGAGCAGCTGCACAGACAAGCATCCTCTAGTCCAACTCACAGTGGATTATGCGTTGAATGTGTAGGGTTTGTTGGAAGATAAAACCGAGTTTAACCTCTTAAACATTCAGAAAACGCAGCGGATATATATATATATATATATATATATATATATATATATAATATATATATATATATTAAAACATGATTATAAAGCTGAAATTTCATGTTTTATGGTGACATATATATGAATGAAACAAACCCAAAACAAAAGGATCATATATGTGTATAAGCAAGCTATGAACAAAATGTAAATGTACATAAAATCACAGCTACATGGAGCTGTGATTAACTACCTTTCTCCAGCTAAAAGTCGACCAAGGAGGAGTGGTAAGATGCTTAAGATTCAGCCAAGGCTCCAAGGAAGGACCCCTCAAGCTTGTATACCCCAAGCTAATGTGCAAACACTCTTCTTGTTAGGGAGATGAACACCAAAGCAAACCAAAAGAAAACCCCAAAATCTGCTGCTTAGGCCGAGGATGTTTGAGAGAGAGAGAGGAGTGTTTTTGGTTCAATATTGCATGTAGTGAGAGAGGTGAAGATTTTGGAGTGTATGACATGCTTTATTGTGCGTGTTCTCAAGAGACAAAAGGGCCAATCCCCTTCAAGTGGGGCGGCCGAGAATCTTTTAAAAGAAAATGTTTTTCCCTCTTAACACACACACATAATATATAAAACTAGTCACTAAATAAGTTATACGATTAACCATCTAATTGTATAAGTTATAAACCCCTTTTATTATTTGATGTTATCTAACCTATTTAAATAACATTACAAATAATAATCATGAACAAAATATCCTAATAAGTTGTTCCATCTCATATGCAACTTATTTAGAAAACCTATGTTGGACCAAAAGAACAATGAGCCGGATCAAAAAAACCTTTAAGTCCACAAACGTCACAACAACTACTGAAGACCACAACAGCTGAAGACAATAGCTGATTACAAAGTCTGAAGACAAAGTCTGAAGAGAAAGTCTGAAGACAAGTGCTGAAGACAAAGTCTGAAGACAAGTGCTGAAGACAAAGTCTGAAGACAAGTGCTGAAGACAAAGTCTGAAGACAAGTGCTGAAGACAAGTCTGAAGACAAGTGCTGAAGACAAAGTATCAGACGTTGTCACAACAGCTGAAGAGGTCTTCTTCAGTAGTTGTGACGGTTACCTTTCAGTAGTTTTATGTTTTATCTGTTCAGTAGTTTGACACAACAGCTGAAGAATACTTCTTCAGTTGTTGTGCTCATCAGTAGTTTTATGTTTTTCAGTAGTTTTGTAAAACGACTGAAGAGCTTGTTCTTCAGTCGTTGTAGTTTCAGTAGTTTCTTATCAGTAGTTTCATATTTTGTACGTAACACTCTGATAGTTTCTCAGTAGTTGTGAACATTTCAGTAGTTTCTTAAGAGTTAGTTATTTTTGTAATAGATCTGCCAGTTGTCACTTTCCCGTGATAACAGCAGCGATTGCACTCTATATAAAGAGTGTCAGCCTATTGTAATAAATGAGTGATTTGATCAGAAATATTCGATATCATAGAAACATTCCTTGTTACAGAAATATATTCTCTCGTTATAACCGTATTTGTTCTTAATGCATACGAGTATCAAATTCTTGCTAAAATTTGTCTAATTCTGCTGCGTTACGCTCTATTACATCAAACTTGTGATCACTGATTCTGACAAATGGTATCAGAGCAGGTTAAGCATTGATCGATCTAAAAATTGATCATTGAAACTGCTATTCAAGATCCATGTTGATTGAATTAGCATTTTTTTGCAAGAAACGGTTATAGAGATTGAATTTTTTGTGTTTCTGGTCATTCATCCTGAGTTTTTCTCTTGGTTTTCATTGAGTCTGTTGTAGTCTATGTAAAAACGTTTAAAAGCTTGAGTTAAATTGTATTTGGACTAAAAATGACTACTCCTTCCAATGATCCTCACAATACTAGTTCCTCAACCAAGCCTCCAATGCTGGTTAGGAATGAGTATAACATATGGCAACGACGAATGCTCCATCACCTGTCCGTTAACAGCGCATGTTGTTGGACATCAGTGGTACATGGTCCACACAAGCCTATGGTGAATAACCCGGAAACCAATCAAATGGTTCCGAAGAGGAAGGACCAATACTCAGATGAGGATAAGAAATTGTTTGAGATTGATGCAAAAGCCCATGGAATTCTGGCCATGGCACTGCCAAATGAAATCTATTCAGGGCTAATGCATCATGAAACTGCCCATGACCTCTGGAATGCCTTGAAAGAACAATTGGAGGAACAGATGAGGTCTTGGCAAATAATAGAGAAATCCTTGCCCAACAATACGAGACATTCTCTCATAGAAAGGGTGAGACACTGACTCAACGTTTGAGCGGTTCTCTGTTTGATCTCTGAATTAAAAATGGTCAAACTTGAGTACACCAATATCCAGATGAATAACAGATTTCTCAGATCATTGCCTGAGAGATGGGACACATATACTATTGTCCTACGCTCTAGTGCAAATTTGGACAAACTATCTCTCACCCAACTCCATGGGAAATTGCTCACATTTGGAGAGAGATAGAACAGAAACGAAAACTGTCTTCATCTGGAAAGCTCACTAAAGACTTTGTACCAGGCAACACTGCTTGGTTCGTCATGAGTTAGAATATGCTTCATCTGAATGCCAGTATGATGAGCATATTGATTTCTCCTCAAACACTTCTGATTCTGCGTTTGTGAGTGTTGATAGTCAGTTTACTGGGTGTAATAATGACAATCTATGTTTCATCATGGATGATCTCAAGGGGATTGCTCATGATGACTTAGAAGAGATGGGTATTTTGAGCCAAATGGCCTTGATAAATATCAAATCTCAGAAGTTCTACAAAAGAACTAGAAGAAAGTTCCCAGGACTCTCTGGCAAAACCAAAGTTGGTTTTGACAAGAGTAAGTTGAAATGTCACAAATGCCATAGGCTTGGACACTTTGCTAGAGAATGCAGATCATCTGGATCTAATTCCTCTGCACCTTTTGTGACTTTCCCTAGCAATAGTCAACAACACATAGGGCAACATCCTGTCAATTCTAGTCATCATTCTCAACCACAATCTCCTGCATATTTTGTTCCTCAGGGTCAAATGCCATATCCTTACCCTTGTTATTACATGCCACAGTCAAATAAAGTTCAAGTTCCTATAGTACCACAACCTCATGCACTACCAGAACCTCAACCATCTCAATCTCATCAACCTCCTCAACCTCAACAACACAGCTTCTTCACCGCTGGAGTTGTTGACTGGAGCAGTTTACCGGATGACATGTCTGGTCATGAACACTGTTCACAGGTGCTGGTCAACATAGTGGTGACAGTCCTTTTGGGAATCTGGCTCTCATGGCCCTGGAGTCTACTGAGGGTTCCTGCTCAAATGCATCATCTTCACAGGTAACTCAGGTATCTTCAGAGGCTAAAGCCAAGTTATGTTCTGAATCTTGCATTGCTGCCTTTGTCTCCATTAGAGAGGCAAATGTAGCATTAATAAATCAAAAACTTGAGTATGAGAAAACCATTTCCAAAAGAAAAGCTGAGTTTGAGTCTGCTCTTAATAGTAAAAATGATGAGATTTATAAGCTTAAATGCCAATTAAATGATGAAAAGGCCAAGCTAGAGGTTATTCTAGAAGACCAGAGAAGTCTCAACGAAACCCTTGCAGTCACCCAGGTAGAGTGTGATCGATGGGTACAATCATGCAAAGGTTTTGAAATGCTTTTAGTAAGCAATTTGCTTCCAATGTGAAGTTTGGTATTGGTTACAATCACACTGCTCCTCCTACAGATTTTGCTTCAAGAGCAGAAGTGAAATATGATGGAGAAAGCAATAACCAATCCACCTCATCATGTGATTCACTTTTTGATAGAGCATCATCATGTTGATGGTCCACTGTTGACACTCACATGATCAAAGAGATGATCAACTCAGGAGCTATTTCTGGAAGTCCTGAAAGGACTGGAGAGCAAGATTTAACACCTGAAGTTCAAACTCCAACTACTGTCAGCACTGAAGAGAAGAAAACTGTCAGTAGAAAAAGTTTGAAGAGTACTGAAGAGGAAGTCAAGAAAGCAAATAATGCTTCCAAAGTACTAAAGAGCAAGTCTTCAGTAGTTTCATTCTCTTAGTTGATGATCAACATAAGATGAAGAAGAAACCATGTCAAGTATGTGGTTTGTTCAATCATCTTACAGATGATTGTCTGTACAAAAGGGGACCCAAACTCAAACATAAAGAGGAAAGTAAAGAGAAAATGGTTAAAATGAAAACTGAGTGTGAAGCCACATTTGTACGAGCAACATCAAATCCTGTAACCCTTAAGTCCAAAAAGAAATCCAAAAAGGAAGGGGTTAAACCGGTAACAGCTGAGATTGCTCAAAGAAGTAGGTGCAACATAGGAACTTATCAAACTCCAATGCCAATGTGTCTGAAGTGCTGAAAGCCTTATCACAAAATCAGACACAGCTGGTTATGATGGTTCAACATCTATTGGGAAGAGTTAACCAATTAGATGTTCCTATGTTGAAACCACAGAAAAGGAGGTCCAAGCCAAAGGATTCCTTTTCTTCACCAGTTCTTCCTCTCAGGCTGTTGTTTCCAACAAACATGTTAGTTTACCATCTGTTGATTTTGCAGGGTTCTTCAACATACCTCAGAGGCATCTGGTATGTAGATAGTGGAGGATCCATGCATATGACAGGAAATAGATCACTTCTTAATGACTACTCTCAAGGAAGGAAGGGGTTTGTGTCATTTGGCAATGATGCAAAGGGTTACATCGTCGGCAAAGGCTTTGTTTCCAATGGAGAAATAAAGTTTGATGATGTTAACCATGTGGAAAATCTCAAGTACAACCTCTTGAGTGTCAGTCAAATGTGTGACAAAGGCCATGTTGCTCTTTTCACCAGTCAGAACTGTTGGATTCTGTCATCCAAAGTTCTCAGTTTGATTGATAAGGTGTTGGATGAACACACTCTCTTAAAGGCCAACAGGACAGGAAGAGTGTATGCCTTAGATCTTTCCAAGAAAATAGATCTCAAAGGCCATCCTTGCCTATTTTCCAAGGCTTCCCCTCAAGAATCTATTCTATGGCATAGAAGGCTGGGTCATGTTAATCTCAAAAACATAAATCAGCTGATAAACCATGGTTTAGTAAGGGGACTGCCTATGAAGGAGTTCATGTGTGAAGATAACTGCACTGCTTGTTTAAAAGGAAAACAACACAAAGCTTCATTTCCCTCCATAGAAGAACCTAAGTCCACTGCCTGCTTACAGCTTCTTCACATGGATCTCTTTGGTCCTGTGAGAGATGAGTATGGCTAAGAAGAAATACTGTCTGGTAATTGTGGATGATTACTCCAGATTTGTATGGACTTTCTTCTTGAATTCAAAGGATGAGGCTGCGCAGTCCATTATGAACTTTGTGTTACACGTTGAGAAGCAGTATTCCCTACCAGTTAAGTGTGTGAGGAGTGACAATGGTACTGAATTCAGAAACCACACACTTGATGAGTTTTACTTATCAAAGGGAATCAAGAGGCAGTATAGCACCCAAGAACTCCTGAGCAAAATGGAGTAGTGGAGAGAAAGAACAGGACCCTTATTGAAGCTGCATGGTCCATGTTGGCTGATTCTGGACTACCAATGACTTTTTGGGCTGAAGCTGTCAATACAGCTTGCTATGTACAGAATAGAGTTCTAGTAAATCAGAGGTTGATGAAGACTCCATATGAAGTTCTTCATCATTTGGCCCCTCTAATTTCATTCTTCAGAGCATTTGGGTGTCCTTGTTTCATTCTCAACACACGGGATCAACTCCAAAAATTTGATCCTAAGGTGGATGCAGGGTACTTTGTTGGTTATTCATCAACTTGGAAAGCATACAGAGTCTTCAACTGTAGAAACAAGATGGTTGAAGAGACTCTACATGTTAAGTTTAATGAATCTCCAAAGGACAAAATTCCACAAAGCCCCGTGGAGATATTTGATTTGGACATACTGCAATATGTTCTTTATCAAACTCCTGATGTTGCTCCTGTCAACAGTTCACCACCTGGTGGTTCTGCTGGTGCTGATGATGATGATAGCAGTACTCACCTCTTCAGGTTTAGTGATCAACTGCCTGATTCAGCTAGACCTGATGGTCCTGTAGCTCCAGTAGCACCATCCACAACAAATGCTAATGAGATTTCTTCAAATTCAACTTCCTTTGAATTACCATCCACTGATTGGTTTCAAGGAAATGATTCACCATCACCATCTGTTGCTGCTGAGCCTGCTACAAACACTTGCACTGATCTCATTGTGTATCAAGATCTGAAGAATCACCCTATGTCTCAAATCATTGGTGATATCACTGCTGGCGTATCAACAAGAAGTCAATTGTCAAATTTCTGCTTCTATGCTCTCTTCATCAGTCAGCAAGAGCCAAAGAATTATCACATTGCTTTAAAGGACAATGGATGGGTTGATGCCATGCAGCTTGAGCTTCTTCAGTTCAAGAAACAGCAAGTGTGGAACTGGTTCCTCTACCTCCAGGTAAGTGTGCAATAGGCACTAAATGGGGTTTAGGAACAAAACTGATGAAATGGGCTCATCAAGGCCAGACTGGTTGTTCAGGGGTTTGCACATGGAGAAGGTATTGATTATGATGAAACCTTTGCCCCTATAGCCAGACTGGAAGCAATTAGATTGTTTTTAGCTTATGCTGCTTATCAAAACCTTAGAGTTTTTCAAATGGATATCAAAAGTGCATTTTTGTATAGGAAAATTAAAGAAGAGGTTTATGTATGTCAACCACCAGGCTATTAGAGTTTTTCAAATGGATGTCAAAAGTGCATTTTTGTATGGGAAAATTAAAGAAGAGGTTTATGTATGTCACCAAGGCTTTGAGGACAATAAACATCCTAATGGGTGTATAAGCTGATGGTTGAAACAAGCTCCTAGAGCCTGGTATGAGACATTATCAAACTTTCTTCTGGACAATAATTTCACTAGAGGCTCCATAGATAAGACTTTATTCATTAAGAAAGCTGGGCAGCATAATCTACTTGTTCAAATTTATGTAGATGATATTATTTTTGCATCCTCTGATCCACAGTTGTGTGATGCCTTTACAAAGTTGATGCAACAGAAGTTTGAAATGAGTGCCATGGGAGAATTACAGTTCTTTCTGGGTTTGCAAATCAAACAAAAGGCTGATGGAATTTTCATTCATCAGTCAAATACACAAAAGATCTTTTGGAAAAGTTTGATTTACAAAACTGTAAGCCCTGTTCTACCCCCATGTGCAACACCACACAACTGGATACAGATCAGAAGGTAAAGTGGTTGATGAAACACTTTACAGATGTATGATTGGGTCCTTGATGTATTTAACAGCTTCTAGACCAGATATTATGTTTGCTACATGTGTTTGTGCTAGATTTCAGGCTGCACCTAAGGAGTCTCATTTGATTGCAGTCGAGAGGATCTTTAGATATCTGCAAGGCACTCCATCTCTAGGTTTATGGTATTCTACTAGACATTCGTAAATTAGTTGCTTTTTCTGACAGTGACTATGCAGGGTGTAAGTTGACCAGGAAATCAACTTCTCGTGGATGTCAATTCCTAGGCAACTGCTTGATTTCTTGGCAGAGCAAGAAACAGACCTCAGTGCTACATCAACTGCTGACGCAGAGTACATTGCCGCTGCAAGCTGTACATCTCAGGTACTCTGGCTTCAAAACCAATTATTGGATTATGGCATAACAGAGACTAAGACCCCATTGTTAATGGACAGCTCTTCAGCTCTTTGTATTGTCAAGAATCCTGTCCAGCACTCTAGGACTAAACATATTGAAATCAGACACCATTTTATTAGAGATTGTTTTGAAAAAGGTCTGATTGATCCAAAATTTGTTCCTAGTGCTGATGAGCTTGCAGACATTTTTACTAAGCCTTTGGATAGTTCAACTTTCCACAACCTGGTGTTAAGGCTTGTATGCTGCAGCTAGAATAAGTGACAACTACTGATGATCCAGCTCACAAGTACCGATGATCATTAGTTCATTAGTGTCACATATATGCCTGATGAGTTTTTTTTTCCCTCTAGTTTTTAAAACTACTGAAGGCTACATACCTCACCAGTACCAAGTACTTTATATGTTAAAACAGCTGATGTAGCTACAACAGCTGATGTAGTCACAACAGTTGATGTACCACAACTACTGATGTCAGAAATGCATATAAGTACTCATGACCAATGAAACGTCTGAAACTCAGATCTAAGTCTGATGAGTAAGAGTGGAGTCAACTGAAACAGCTGAAAAGCTATGAATTGACCAAAACAGCTGATGAGTAATTACTCTTCAGTTGTTTCTACAACTGCTGTTTCATTAAACCAACTGAAGCCAAAACTATGTCTTCAGTAGTTTACCACTACTGAAGACTAACACCAAGTCTTCAGCTGTTTACAACAACTGCTGACAAAACCACTGTTTTCAGTAGTTTCACAACTACTGATGACTAATACCAAGTCTTCAGTTGTTTCATCACCTGAAGTCAAAACTGTCTTCAGTAGTTTTATAACTACTGATGACTAAATCAGAGACTTCAGCTGTTTCAACTCTGACGGTTAATACCAAGTCTTCAGTTGTTTTATAACACACTGCTGATCACACCAATATGGTCAGTCTTTTTCAAACCTCTGAAAGTTAATACCACGTCATTAGTAGTTTCAACAACTGATGACTCACACCCAAAACCTTCAGTCGTTTTCTAACCACCCTTTAAATACCTTATCCCACCTTGAGAGTTTTTATCTTCTCTTCTCAAACCTAACGTTCAAAACCTCTAAAACTCTCTACCCTCTCTTCATCAATGGCGACCATGCAACTAAAACCTGACACAACTGTGTCGCACATCTCACCAAATCGCCATACTGGACCAAGTTTCACAACGCCATTGATTTAATGGTTCAGTCACCCTACAAAACGGCTTTTCTGGTAAATCCCACCATATATGCCGAATCCCTTAACCAATTTTGGACAAACGTCACTCTGGTCTCTGAGGAGAATGACACAGAGTCTCTTCAATCATTTGTCCATGGCCAAAAAGTGGTCATTACTCCAACACTCTTCGCCAAACCCTTAATCTGGATGATGCCACTTTCCCAACTGGTTATCCAAAGGGCACAACAGATCAATCATTTGCCCACCATGGATACCATGGTAACCTGAGTGCATCTACCATACTGAAGAAACATTTCCCGAATGCCGAACGTCTCATATTTCATATGTTAAATGTATGCCTTGCCTCCAAGACTTCATCATGGGATCAAATGTCCACAAGGTGGCAACAGGTAATGTACTCCATCCTTGAGCAACAACCTTTAAATTTTTCTGAAATACTATTTTTTGAGCTCAAGGATATGGCCCAAAAACAAACTGCTAACCGTTGGATATTATATCCTCGGTTCATAATGGCCATAATTGAAAACCAGCTTCAAGCTGAGGGACTTGTTGGCCTGGGAGTCCCTGCTATGGCTGTACTGCCGGAAGTATACTCCCGCACAACTCTGACCAATCACTGAAAATGGCTGCCAAGCTGCGAAAACCCACGCAGCTGGAACCCACAGCCACCACCTCCAATCCAAAGTCCCCACCAAACCCACTAAAAAGAAGACAAAAAAGGCTACTCAGGGAAATGAGTCCCCTGAGGATGCCCTGCAACACAAACGCAGTATATCCACTGGTTATAACCCCCTAGTGGATACAAGGACTTCACCAGCCACAGCCGCTCTGGATTCCTCTCAAAAGGAGCCTGCAACAACCACAGAAGGGGTACCCACAAATCTGGGATCTTCCTCATTTGAGGAGATTGCCATTGAAGAGCACCATTCTCCCCAGGTGCACACTGCTTTTACCCCATCTCCCCATGCAACCGCCCCCCAAAGTCCATCCATTATCATTGCAAACGTGCTGACTCAGCTGCATGCCTCTCCTCCTCCCCAACAACCACCAACAAAGGGGAGAACCACAGCTATTGAGGACGAGGATCACCATGCTTCTAACAACCCACAGCACCGGGGTTTACACGTTCTATCTCCTGGTGTGGATATGGAGATTAGAACATCTAGTGAGGCTGCCACCTCTTCTGAATCAGCACATGATCAGAATAAGGCTGGTAACATAGCTAAGACCTCACTAGAGGCAACAGCTGATGAAGGACATAGTCCTGAGGCTGGAAGTCCCCAGTTCCAAGAAAAAGGGCACATGCTAAAACTGGTCTACACCCAGTGCATGTACATCCTGCTACAAGCAGGAGGTCAGGTGATTCAGCATCTGCTGATGATGACCTGGGCTTCTTTTGATGTTCTGGCCCAGAACACAATTCTGGAGGAGAAGTCAGTAGACTACAAAGACTACTTGACCAATTCTCTCAAGAAGCAAGTCCATCTGCCACCACATAAACCCACAGATGGCACCTTCACCTGAAGGTCTCCCACACACTCAGCCACTCAAAACTTCTGAGCCCCAGCCTCTATCTCTGGCACTGCTTCTCAGGGAGAGAACCCTCTGAGCAACAGCTGCTATCTTTCGAAATCCCTACCTCTCATCACCCTAATGATCACAGACATTGTGATCAAAACCATGGATGAGAGGCTTCCCTCAATCATACAACCTGGTGGAGGAGATTGTGAGCACAAGGCTTTCTGCTACTCAAACCCTTGCAACCAATGCAACCAAAAAGGGGGAGAGTCAGTCAGTGAAAGCAAAGAGAAGAGCAAACTGAAAGAAAAGGAAACTGAGAAGGAAGAGGGTCTGTGAAGGGAACCGAAAATGATCAAGTGGGTGAAAGTCACAAAGACTTTCATGTCACATATAAGAAGAGGAAGGGTGAAGGAAAAGAGAAAGAACTCCAACTCGATGAGATGATCAAAATGGCAGATGCTACACATAGTAAATCAATGGATGCCATTATTGATCAACTGTATAGACAAGGGTTCGATACTGCACAGCTTGACTCAGAGATCAGGAGACTTGAAGTTGAAGAATTAACTCAAGATAGGCAAGTTATGATGCATTAGAAAGAGAGAGACTAGAGATCATGATCAGATTCATTGCAAAATATCTTGGGAGATCATTGATCGAGATTAAATCATGGACCAGGGATAGTATCTTGGCCATAACCTCCAAGATCTATTCGTCTGAAGCATAAACTAAAGGTTTAGTAGTCGAAGCTTTGAATGAAGCAGGAGCAGGGAGCAGGACTGAGCTAGCCAAACACTCAAAAGCCACACTCACCTCTAAAATGCTAACTCAGCCTGTCAACATTCCCTCTCCAAAAGAACCACAACACAACCCACAAAACCAACTCCCTTACCCTCTAAACCAACAGCCGATGATGCACCCAAGAAGAAGAAGAGAAGGGTGTTAAGGCTAGAAGAAGAAGAAGAAGAGGATGATGTGGAAGAAGATAGGCTGCCTCTGTCTGCAGTCCTAACATTGCCTAAAGCCAAACCCATGCCCATCACTCCGACCTCACAGATGGAAACTTATGCTTCATGACGAAAGAAGCTCATGACGATGAGATGTTGAAAAGCGTCAACAAAACTTATGCTGGTTCTTCATCAATAATTAGTATGAAGAAAGAAGCTCTGAGGTTGTACACCCTTGCCAACACATTTCAATATCAGAAGGAAAAGGTGAGAGTATGGCCTGATCCTAGGGTGGCTCACAGGATTGTAAAGAAAGACATTCCTTCGAGATACAAGGGTCAAGTAAAAAGGATCGTAGATGAAGAGATCACAGTGGTCCTTGTAGTATCACCCTGGGAGATTGTAGAAGATTTCAAGAAGGCCTATGAGACTAAACAGCCACCCCAAAAGATGTTAGAGAACATAGTTATTAAAAAGGGGTTAGTCTACAAGAGGCTTGAGAACTTCAAACAAAATAAGCTCAGTCTGTTACTTGAAGGGACTCATCCTGATGAGTTTGCATACAGACAGATTACAACAGTTGAGCTCAAAAATGGCAAACAGGCCAAGTACATCTCAGAGCTGTATGGGCGTGAAGGATTGTTTGATGGTGAAGCTGAGAACCTGACCATGGAAAAACAAATTATGTTTTTCAGAGCATACACCAGAGAATCCTACAGGCTTATACATGGGAAGTGAGTCTCATGGATGGGGGACAGCTCAGTGTCCAATTCCCCAATACAGAGCTCCCATCCATACATTGCCAACGAAATCATGAGAGACTCATTCCTAGGCCAGTGCTTATATGGGTCATCTTCTCAACTGATCAAGAAGGAAAAAGACCAACCATTCTGCCAACAATAAGTGGGACCTCAATAAAGTTAAAGGTTTTGGCTGCATTGGTTCAGGGGAGTTTGTTGGACCAAAAGAACCAATGAGCCGGATCAGAAAAACCTTTAAGTCCCACAGACGTGACAACAACTACTGAAGACCACAACAGCTGAAGACAACAGCTGATTACAAAGTCTGAAGACAAAGTCTGAAGACAAAGTCTGAAGACAAGTGCTGATGACAAAGTCTGAAGACAAGTGCTGAAGACAAAGTCCGAAGACAAGTGCTGAAGACAAAGTCTGAAGGCAAGTGCTGAAAACAAAGTATCAAACGTTGTCACAACAGCTGAAGAGGTCTTCTTCAGTAGTTGTGACGGTTTACCTTTCAGTAGTTTTATGTTTTATCTGTTCAGTAGTTTGACACAACAGCTGAAGAATACTTCTTCAGTTGTTGTGCTCATCAGTAGTTTTATGTTTTTAGTAGTTTTGTAAAACGACTGAAGAGCTTGTTCTTCAGTCGTTGTAGTTTCAGTAGTTTCTTATCAGTAGTTCATATTTTGTACTTAACACTCTGATATGTTCTTAATAGTTGTGAACATTTCAGTAGTTTGTTAAGAGTTAGTTATTTTTGTAATAGATCTGCCAGTTGTCACTTTCCCGTGATAACAGCAGCGATTGCACTCTATATAAAGAGTGTCAACCTATTGTAATAAATGAATGATTTGATCAGAAATATTCGATATCATACAAACATTCCTTGTTACAGAAATATATTCTCTCGTTATAACCGTATTTGTTCTTAATGCATACGAGTATCAAATTCTTGCTACAATTTGCTAATTCTTGTTCTTATTCCGCTGTGTTACGCTCTATTACATCAAACTTGTGATCACTAATCCTGACAACCTATTTTCTAAATTTGGTGTGGTTATTTAATTTAATGATCATATCGTCAATTAAATAATTGTTTGTGTTTGCAAAGCTTGTTATTGGGTATAACCCGACTTGGATCATGACATACTAACCGCATCAATGTTCTATGTGTCTTGGGCATATAGAATCTAACAATCTCCCACTTGCACAAGATTCATAGAAAATTGATGCAAGCAGTAAATACCGCCTAACAATGGTTTACTACCCTTAATACGCTTGACTTATAGCCATTCAATAACATCATCCCATTCAAGTATCATACTTGAAATGATTTAGGTGAATTAAGCATCTATCTTTTTGTTACACATGTCATGTTAGATCCAAGGACACATAGTGATCATTCCTTGTTGATTTAACTTATCCAGGCCTTAGCCATCTAACTCTTAACGAATAAGAGGAACAAATCCCATCTTGACTACATACGTTTCTCACAATCACTTGTGTCACATCTGAACATAGTCTCATGTACTGTCCATTATTTCAGAACAGCGGATAACCAGATCAAGGTATGACACTTGGTGAATATCAAAACCCAATATGTATCTCAGGTTTTAGGATACCAATGATATTCGCCTTTACTCAAATTTACTTATCATCAATTAATAAGATTCCATGTAGTAAAGTTTGAGTTGCGGGTTAGTCCAATATTTGTATCCCACAAATATCTATGAACTGTGTTAGCAACCCATTGCTCTATATTCATCCTTATGAATATCAACCAATCCAAGTTCATAATAATCTTACCCTCACACTTGTTCCCATAAGTCTGAACGACTACGGACATTTAGAGTAACCAATTTACTCATGGATTAAACATGCTAAATTGTAATATTAATTGAAACATTATAACCAAATAATTTTATTCAAATAATAAAGAGTTTCACATATCCAAATACAAAATTTACAGATCAAATCCAATCACTAGAATATCGAAGTCCCATGGCACAAGTATGACCTTCATGCTTTGCCTTTTCAAGGAGCTTCGTGAGAGGATCTGCAATCTTCTGATCCGTGTGAACTTTGCGAATACATGCCTTTCCCTTTTCAACTTCATCTCGTATGTAGTTGAATCTCCGCTCAATGTGCCTGGTCTTTTGATGAGCACGAAGTTCCTTGATTTGAGCAATCGCACCCTCGTTATCACAAAAGATCTCTAGGGGTCCTGAATGGAAGGGAAAACCCCCAGATCGGCAATGAATTTCTTCAACCATGCAGCTTCTTGAGCTGCCAATGAGGCAGCGACGTATTCAGATTTTGTAGTTGATAGAGCCACCACATCCTGTTTGGAGCTCTTCCAACAGACCGCTCCTCCATTCAGAATAAAAATATATCCCGATTGTGACGATGAATCATCACGACCGTTTTGGAAACTCGCATCCGTGTAACCTTTTACAACGAGTTCCTCATCACCAGATCATTAGGAACATATCTTTTAAGGAAACATGAATATCCTTTTCAACAAATGATAACACATATCCAATTGTTTTAATAGGGCTACAGAAATAATATTCATAGTCAAACTAGGAGCATACAAAACATTGTTCAAAATTACTTCCAAACCATTTGGAAGTTTCAAGATGTAGTCACCACGGGCTTCAACGTGAACTTTAGCCCCATTGTCCATGTAGAGGCTAACATCCCCTTTCTAAAAGTCACTACTTTTTTTGAACTCCTGTAACAAATTGCAAATGTGAGTTCCACATGCGGTATCTAATACCCATGTGTTAGAGGATATCATGTTTAAATCAAGATGGATCATGTATATTTTACCTGAGGTTTGCCGAGCATCCCTCTTTGCTTTCAACTCTTGTAGATGGACGGGAAAATTTCTTGCCCAATGTCCAATCTCCCCACACTTGAAGCATGGGTCATTAGTAGCAACCTTTTGCTTTTTCTCTTTTGGTTTGAGGGTACCCTTACCACCCCTTTCCCTTTTCCCCATACGGGTCCCTTACCCTTGGCAACCTTTGCCTTGGGTGTGGGATGAGGCCTTTTCTTGTTCCCACCTTCATTGATGGTGAGAACGGGTAAAACCCTTTTACCCATGGCTGCCTCAGCCGTTTTGAGCATTGAGTGAAGCTCACCAATGCTTTTGTCCCAAGCATTCATGTTGTAGTCCAACACGAATGTCTCGAACTTCTTGGTAAGGCCATTGAGGATCAAATCCGTGGCCAATTCCTTCGAGACATGACAATTAAGTCTTTTGAGGCGGTCAATATGGCTTTTCATCTTAAGTACATAAGATGAAACCGATTGTTTGTCGTCCATATGACATGCATGGAGTGCTCGAACCGTTTCAAAGCGTTCAACCCTCGCTTGTTGTTGGAACGTTTCCTTCAGCTGGGTTATCATGTCATAAACTCCGTGATGTTCATACTCCTTTCGGAGATCCGGAGTCATGCTCGCTAGCATGAGACAAGACACTTGGACGGAGTCCTCAGTGTACTTTAGCCAATCGTTATAGGCCTCCTCATCATCCTCAGAAGGTTGATCAGGGATAAGGTCGTCTAAAATATATGATCGTCTCTCTTGCTTGAGAACGATTCTCAAGTTTCGATACCAATCAATAAAATTTTTATGATTTAGACCTTCCTTTTGGAGAATCGCTGGTAATGATTGGGCGGACACAGATGAATTATCATGATTACCATTATTGGTGGCCATCTACAAAATTTAACAAAGATCTATTTTAGTATTTTCGATATTGCTATTTTAAATAATTAATACCTTTTAAGGTCATTTTTATATTAAAATCTAGAACCCAATATTGCATTTAAATTGTGGTTAAGTGACCTTTATCCCATGATTTAAATTAATAAGGTGGTCAACGATTGACGGTTGCAACCATTTGCAACTTCTAAAGGTATGGGATCGACTTTAAACATCATATGTAAGTCGGCATGTTAATCCCATCAACACCATTTGGAAACCATATTGTAGGTGATCCATTAACATGATTTGCAAATCAAGTTACCCTACTTGCACACACATGTGAGTTTACCAACATAAGTGTTAGGTGACCTTTATCCCACAAATGTGGTATCCCCACCTTAAGTCACAAGTTCCCTCTAAATGGTTAGGTGACCTTTATCCCATTAAGAGTTTCCAAATGACTCAAGTGTTGTGCAAAAGGATGGTGTTAAACTTGTTTGAAAATATTTAGAGATTTCATAATTCTAGTTTAGAAAACTCTATGTACTTGTACTTGCATGCTTTCAAATACAAGATACCCTATGGTCCTTTGATTAAAACCCATTTTAATCTTTATATCATTAAATCATTTTAATTCCCTTTTTTTACCTTTTAATGACTAAGAACCATTTAATTAGATTGTTAAGTTCATGGAAAGGTTTGTTAAAGCAATATCACATACATGCTATCAACCACAATAATATAAACAAAACAACATAGCATATGTGCATAACCATAGCATCTAAAGTGGTCCACACTTGTTTGACATCACAAGTGTGGTCCATAGGCATTCCTAAGGGTCACAACAAAAAACATAGAAAGCTTCCAAAAGCCTCCCACTTGAAACGGCATCCAAAATGCTCCATGTTTCTCCTTTGTGCTTCCAATCCATGCGTCTTCACATTACAAGATATAAAGTCCTAATACAAGATATCTAGTAAAATGAAAATGCACCTAATATATTTATTACAACCCAATAATAAATAAATTACATTTCAAACAAAGCACAAATAAATAAATATAGACAACCCCATTGAATAACAAATACAACCATTGTAATCATCCAAACAACATAAGGCCAAAGGCTAGGTTATGCACCAATATAAACATTCATCATATCATCCAAAATATAACAATGAATCCCCTCAAAACCCATGAAATTTCAGCCAACATAAACTGAAATTTCGGGTTTCAAACATTGTTCAAACAACACAACAAATCAACATACATATCTTTCAAGGTTTAATCACAAGCATGTGTAATATAGCCTTGAAAGTTTGGGGATTCAACAAAACAGAATATAGCAGCCCTTAAAAGGGTTATAAAGTCCCATAAAAAACAATTATAAAGGACAAAAACAAGCAAGCTATCCACATAACCGGCTCTTGAAGCCATTGTAGGGTTTGTTGGAAGATAAAACCGAGTTTAACCTCTTAAACTTTCAGAAAACGCAGCGGATATATATATTATTTAAAACATGATTATAAAGCTGAAATTTCATGTTTTATGGTGACATATATATAAATGAAACAAACCCAAAACAAAAGGATCATATATGTGAATAAGCAAGCTATGAACAATATGTAAATGTACATAAAATCACAGCTACATGGAGCTGTGATTAACTACCTTTCTCCAGCTAAAAGTCGACCAAGGAAGAGTGGTAAGATGCTTAAGATTCGGCCAAGGCTCCAAGGAAGGACCCCTCAAGCTTGTATACCCCAAGCTAATGTGCAAACACTCTTCTTGTTAGGGAGATGAACACCAAAGCAAACCAAAAGAAAACCCCAAAATCTGTTGCTTAGGCCGAGGATGTTTGAGAGAGAGAGGAGTGTTTTTGGTTCAATATTGCATGTAATGAGAGAGGTGAATATTCTGGAGTGTATGACATGCTTTATTGTGTGTGTTCTCAATAGAAAAAAGGGCCAAAATCCTTCAAGTGGGGCGGCCGAGAATCTTTTAAAAGAAAAGGTTTTTCCCTCTTAAACACACACACATAATATATAAAACTAGTCACTTAATAAGTTATACAATTAACCATTTAATTGTATAAGTTATAAACCCCTTTTATTGTTTGATGTTATCTAACCTATTTAAATTACATTACAAATAATAATCTAGAACAAAATATCCTAATAAGTTGTTCCATCTCATATTCAACTTATTTAGAAAACCTATTTTCTAATTTGGTGTGGTTATTTAATTTCATGATCATATCGTTAATTAAATAGTTGTTTGTGTTTGCAAAGCTTGTTATTGGGTATAACCCGACTTGGATCATGACATACTAACCGCATCAATGTTCTATGTGTCTTGGGCATATAGAATCTAACAGATGGAATCTAGGATACATGAAGAATGTCTCCCTTTGCAGATTCCCTATCAGATTTGAAAACACAAATCATAAGTAATTGAAGCGCAGGCCTCTCACCAATCCATGAACTAAGCATCCCAAGTTCATAAGGAATGAAGAACAACATATAGGAGGAACTTTCAATTGTAGGAGGAGTTGAACTTGTAAACAGTCAACCTGCTGATGTCTCCACCATATCCTATTAGGATATAAGTGCTATCCAAATCCTCCTTAGACAAATCTGTAGGAGCTCCTTCATCATGAAGCTCAAGGTGCTCCCAATGACTTGTTTAGTGATGATCAACTCCTGTCCACCGATGTTGGACCGTAGTACACGAATCCCATTTAGGTTTTCGACCTATCCATTTTCCCAAAATTCTGCCATTTGGTTGGAGAAAATAGTGGGGTTAACAGTAAAGGTAGTGTAGTAGGTTGATTGGGTGAGGAAGGAGATAAGGAGGTTTAGCCTACTGACCGGGACTTTGGTCAATGTCTACAGGCATTGAGCCTCTGGTGCGGTTGTCCCTTGTTGGAAGCTTAGAAGTGTGTAAATACTCAATCTGAGGGCTTTTGGTTTGGGTATCGGGCTCCTAGATTTGAGACTGAGGAGACTCAAAGCCGAAATTGAGGTCGAAAGAGAAGGATAGAGAGACCTCCACTGAGTGGGAGCCCATGTTTTGACTCTAGTCTTTTTGGATTGAACAGGAGGAGCTTGTTCATCAGAGTAGATTAACAAGGGTTCATTGTGGCATCATTGATAAGTGATGGTGATGGGTGGAGAAGGTAGTGTTGGCATTGTGGTGGAGGTTACTGGTGTGGGTTCATCACCTGTGGGGTGAACAGGATGTCACCAGGAGCTATGCGCTCAATCATACCCCGAAGCAGAGTGGTATACCTTCCAGTGAAGTTGGTGGATACCTTTTTCAATGTCTTGAAGATGGTAGGCCGCATTTGGGGAACAGTCAGAGCAGCTGCACAGACAAGCATGCTCTGTTCCAACTCACAGTTGATTATGTGTTGAAGGAATCTACGATACATGAAAAATGTCTCCCTTTGCAGATTCCATATCAGATTTGAGAACATAAATCGTGAGTAATTGAAGCGCAGACCTCTCAACAGTCCATGAACTAAGCATCCTAGTTCAAAAGGAATTTGATCCCATCCTCCAGATTTGTTGGACAAGCAATGAAGAAAAACATGCAGAAGGAACTTCCAATTGTAGGAGAAGTTGAACTTGTAAACAGTCGACCTGCTGATCTCTCCACCATATACCATTAGAATATAAGTACTATCCAAGTCTTCCTTGGGAAATCAGTGGAGCTCCTTCATCGTGAAGCTCAAGGTGTTCCCTGATGATTTGTTCAGTGACGATCAACTCATGTCCACAGATGTTGGACCGCAGTACACGAATCCCATTTAGGGTTTCGACTTGACCATTTTCCCTAAATTCTGCCATTTGGTTGGAGAAAACAATGGGGTTAACAGCATGGGTAGTGTAGTAGGTTGATTGGGTAAGAAAGGAGATAATTTTAGAGAAGTCAGCATCTCTTGAAAAATCAAGAAGTGCGACTTGGTTGTGCTGAGGGTTGAGTGTCATTTGGGAAAGGTTAAAGTAAATGATTTTGAGCTTAGGTAAGTTAGAGAGCATAATTTTCTAGGGCAGTAAAATTGCAAGTAAGAAGATGAAATTGAATAGTCGAGATTATTTAAAAGAGGGTGGTAAGGCGGTAATGGAGGTTAGGATAAGGTGATGTGATGGTTTAGTGGATGAATTCACAGTGGCGGTATGGTTGAAATCAATTAAATAATCTGACATCATTAACAAAATCTTTGCTTTTTACAGTGTGGGGCCCAAGAGATTTACGTTACATAGTAGAATCTATCTTCCAAGTGGAAAACATTTCCGAAGGTAACTTGTCGTCCGAAGGCAATTCCTACTTCCGAAGCCTAAACTTTGCTTCCGAAGGTTAGAGTTGCTTCCGAATGGAGAATCTGTAAGTCTTGGAAGTAGATCTGATATGCAATCAATCGCTTCTTCTGAGGCCAAAAATTCTTCTGAGAAGAAAGTTATCCTTTGAGAAATCTTGCTTCAGAAGATATGAGAATGTCTTCCGAGGGTTAATTTCTCTTTGGATGGAATTTACACTTAGAAAATTTTGGAGAGAACTTCTCATAACAGGGTTTAAATTGTATAGACACAAGACTTACATATTAACAAGGTTTTCAACAAAGATCAAATTAATAAATGTTTATCATCCCAATAGCTGTTATGAGATACTTAAATCTTTGTTCATCAAAGGCATTGATGAACAGATCAGCATATTGTTCATTTGAATCAACTTTGATTAACTTAATTAGATTTTTCTCATGAATGTCTGTAATGAAATGATACTTGATGTCAATATGCTTTGTCTTAGAGTGCTTCACCAGATTTTCAGTTTTTGAGATAGCACTGTTGTTGTCAATATGGATAGGAGTACTCATAAAGTTGAATCCGTTGTCTAACATCTGATTTTGAATCTATAGCAGTTGAGCCCAGCAGCTAGCAGCAGCAATGTATTCAGCTGCAGCTGTTGATGTAGAGACACAGGATTGTTTCTTGCATTGCCATGAGATGATCCTTCCACCAAGAAATTGACATCCTCCTCATATTGATTTCTTGTCAACATTGCAGCCTCCATAGTCACTGTCAGAGTATCCATAGAGATTGAAATCTTTGTTTCTGGGATACCAATGACCTAGTTTAGGTGCTCCTTTGAGGTATCTGAGGATTCTCTTAACAACCGCTAGGTGAGACACCTTTGGAGCAGCCTGATATCTTGCACAGATACAAGTACCAAACATGATATCAGGTCTACTAGCTGTGAGATACATCAGAGAACTAATAATTGCCCTATACTGATGTTGATCAGTATCCTCCTCCTCAAGTTCAGGACAAAGATTATGGTTTTTGGGTATGGGTGTCTTGGCAGGCTTGCAATCTTTCATTTCAAATCTCTGTAAGATTTTAGAGACATACTTAGATTGATTAATGAAAAATCCTTCCTTTATCTGCTTTATCGGAATTCCAAGGAAAAATTCCATTTTTCCCATGGAACTCATCTCAAACTTTTTCTTGATGATGATCTCAAAGTCCTTACACATTTGCTCATTTGAGGAACCAATATGATGTCATCAACATAGACTTGAATGAGCAAGATGTCCTTTCTAGAGTTTTTGATGAAGGGGGTCTTATCAATGGTACCTCTAGTGTAGCCATTCTTCAAAAGAAACTGATACAAAGTCTCATACCACAGCCTAGGTTCTTGGTGCAGTCCATACAGAGCTTTATCGAAGTTGCACACATAGTTGGGGTGATATGGGTCTTAAAAACCTGGAGGTTGGCCTACATAGACTTCCCTATCTATATCCCCATATAGAAATGCACACTTAACATCAAGTTGATAGACAGTGAAGTCCTTGGATGCAGCATAAGCAAGGAAGATCCTAACTACCTCAAGTCTTGCAACTGGTGCAAAGACATCAGTATAATCGGTTCCTTCTTCTTGAGTGTATCCTTGAACTACAAGTCTTGCTTTATTCTTGATGATCAAGCCTCTATCATCTCTCTTGTTTCTGAAAACCCATTTGGTGCCTATAGGTACTTGACCAGATGGTAGCGGACATAGGTTCCATACCTTCTGTCTCTTGAATTGAAGCAGCTCCTCTTGCATCGATTCAAGCCAGCTACTATTTTTCAAGGCATCTTCTACCTTCTTGGGTTCCATCTGAGATAGAAAGCATGAGTACAAGCAAACATTTCCTTGATAAGTCTATCATCTTGTTCTCACACCCTTAGTGACATCTCGTATGATGTTCTCAGTTGGATGAGTGTTGTGAATCCTAAGATGAGGAATCACTTCCAGTTGCAGAGATAAGTCTAGGTTGGACATATTCTGCTCAGGAACTGGAGCACTCTGTCCAGCTGTGTTTCAAAGTCATTCAATGAGGACTAATTGAATGAATGAGAAAAATCATCAATGGTTGGCTGTGAAGTAGTATTACAGTTGTCTGTTCCTTTAAAATACTACTTCCTTCTGCCTAGTGCTGTGGTGGATCACCTGATGAGTTTTGAGGCTCAGTAAGTGATTCACTTGTTGAAGCTTCACTGATCCTTGTTATAGTTAAACTATCAGATCTGTGAATAGTGGAAGCTTGATGTTGTAGCACTTGGAGAATTTGGACTAGGTCTAGGAAGCTCAAACAATTGATCATTAGTAGTAGCATGAGCATCATTTTGAGCACCTGCTCCAACTGAAACATTCTCACAAGATGGTTTAGAATAGTTTGAAAACATTCTAAATCAAAAATATGATGAGGGCCATTCCCCCTAACCCAAGGAGTGTGCTCATTAACAACTATACTGGATGCTCCTCAAATTGATGATTCTTAATGTTGTATACTCTGTAAGCTTTGGAGCTAGAAGAGTATCCAACATAAATAGCGTCATCTGGACTTTTCAGCAAATTTTGCTAAATTGTCATTTGTGTTAAGTATGGTACACGTGTTGCCAAAGGACCTTAAAAAGCCAATGAACGGTGGCCTCTTGTTCCATAGCTCGTAAGGGGTCTTTCAATGTGGCTTAACTACAAGAACTCTGTTCTGCTTAGTATCTAGTGTTGACTGCCTCTGCCAAAATGTTAGAGGTAGCTTTGAATCAGCTAACATAGTTCAAGCAGCCTCAATAAGTGTCCTATTCCTCCTTTCAGCAACACCATTTTGTTGAGGAGTTCGGGGAGCACTGTGTTGTCTGACAATCCCTTTTGAGTTACACAATGATTCAAGAATGAAGTTCTTAAACTCAGTCCCTTGATCACTTCTAATGATTTTAACCTTGTGATCAATTTGATTTTCTATTTTAAGAATAAATGATTTTAATGTTTTAGTAGTTCTATCTTTAGTTCTTAAAAAGAATACCCATGTGAATATTGTAAAATCATCAACTGTCACAGGGCAGTATGATTTCCTTCCAATGCTCATTATACTTATGGGACCCAACCATCCATGTGCAATAAGTGTAATGGAGTAGTGATAGAGTTAACACATTTGTATTTATGAGATGTCCTGTGTTGTTTCCCTTTCAGGCATGCAACACAGTTATCTTTGCAGAAAAACTCCTTTTTAGGCAAACCATGTACCAAGTTATTTTAAGCCAATTTATTCATTGTCTTAAAACTTACATGACACATACGTTTATTCCATAGTGTTGACTCATCACTATTAGCTTTGGAAAGAAAGCATGATACTTCACACATTGGGGAAGTATTGTTCATATCTAAGTTGTACATATCCCCTTTCCTCGAGTTCTAAGAAGCACCAATTTCGAAGGAATTGTCATCCCTGGTTTGAGGATAATGCACTCATGTTCTGTGAAAAGCATCTGGTGCTTTTGGTCACAGAATTGAGAAACACTTAATAGATTGTGTTCAAGCTGCTTGACAAAGTGGACTTCAACTTTTAATTTACCGTTGGATATACTCCCTTTGCCAGAAATATATCCTTCGGCCTCACCTAAAAATTGGACAGGACCTCCATCAGAGTTCTGAAACTGTTGAAGTAGAGATTTGTTCCCTGTCATGTGCCTGGAGCATCCACTATCTACAATCCATACATTGTTGTCCTTGTCAAATGGATGTCCTTGCACATAAGATGAGATAGTTAGTTTTGTTTGGAAGCCCAAGCCTTGTTGGTCTCAGTTTCTTCCAAGGATAATGACATAATTGAACCAAAAGTTATGCATGGGGGTTCTATAGAGGTCTTTGAAGAAGAGGTTCGGGCTGCGACATCTTCCTTGATCTTCTAGTCCACCCTTTGGCTGACCTTGGATGATGAGCTTGTTGAAGCTTTTGCAACATGACCTACTTTCGAAGCCGCTTTCTTTTCAGAAGAAGTCTTCACCACCTTTTCTTCCGAAGCAGTCTTCTTCTTAGATGGTTTCAAGGGAGCTTTCTTGTTCTTCCAAAACTTAGTAGCTCTAGCTTCTAAAGCCATTTTCCCTTTGAAGAAGGAGTTTCTTCCAAAAGCAACCTGGCTTCCGAGACTAGCTTTCCCTTTTTCATTACTTGACCCATTTGAAAAGGTCCAAATGTGAAACCTTCCTTGACTACTTCTTTCCTAACATTATTTGCATAATGTGTGCTTGCAGGATTGTAGTAACAATCTTTTGCCATATGATTTTGCAGCCCACACATGATGCATGCAATGTTAGTCTTTTGGAAAGTGAGGGTTCCTGTTTCTTGGGCTTCTTTTCTTCATCAGCAACTTTTCCCTTCAACTTTTGATCCTTTGGTAGGACAAGAATGCTCGTATTACATTCCTTTCCTCAATCAAAAGTACCTAGCACTTGGAATCTCGCTGAGATAAAGACAACCTTCTAATTGGGGTCAATCTTCAGTTTGGACTTCTTGGCAGTTCTTCTAGCAGCTTTAGCTCTGCTTCTTCTGGCTTTATTGGATAGGATTTGATCTTCACAGGAGAAGATGGGTGCATCTACCTCTTCCTTCCCTGTGGTGGTCACTATTGATGCCTCATCCTTTAACTTTGGAAAGGAAGGGTCAGTAGTTGGAACCTCTTGCTCTTCAGTACCACATCAAGGCTGTCTAATAGAGTCATAGGAATGTGGTGGAGTGATTTCATTGGTTCCCACCCTTCTTTGTTTTGATAATAGAGTTTGAAGTGGGAGGATGATGCAAGAATAGTTTGAAAGTTCTGCTCAGAAATAGCATGCTTCTTAGCCTGAGCCTTAGCAGTGACAAGCTGGGCTTGAGCCTCAGACAATTTGGATATCAGATCCTTGATTTGAGTCTTGTAGTTAGTGTGTTCATGTTTTAAAAGAGATACCGTTTTCTCTAACTCATCAATTTTCTTTTGATACTCAAGTTCATCAGCTCTTTTAAAATCAGATTTTAGAATATTTAAAGACTCAATATTAAATCTGATTTCGATATTGTAGTCCTGATAAAGTTTAACTTTAGCTATACAAGCTGGCGTACAGAGATGTTCATATACCTAGGCATCATATGTTCTGGCCATGAGAGCTTGAGCAGGAGTCACATCATGTACCATGAAGCTCCAGTCAACTTCTTGAGCCATTGCAGCTATTTCAGTTGACCTCTCAGTGGGCTTGGAGGTTGAGGGATGTGTGGAGGCCTGTGGTGTTCCCGGATTGGTCTTGGGAGCCTTGAATTCCCTTGCAAAATGACCCAGTTGGTTACAGTTG
This sequence comes from Flaveria trinervia, assembly GCA_025506515.1. NCBI lineage: Eukaryota > Viridiplantae > Streptophyta > Magnoliopsida > Asterales > Asteraceae > Flaveria > Flaveria trinervia. The sequence continues at coordinate 22,216,696 of CM046455.1, read as the reverse complement.
TAACACTTTGCTTTGGTCTTGTCGAACCCGAACTTGCTGGTAGTTGGGTTTTGAGGGAAATGCCTTCCAGTTCTCTTAAAGAACTTCTTCGCTCTGTAAGTTAAGAAAGCCATCTACTGTACAATGTCCATGTACTCTACATCATCTGGACTAAAACACTCAAGATCATCAAAACAGTATTGAAAATCTCTTGAGTGTCCACTTCTTGAAATAAAGGCATAACTTTCCTGGAAGGAGCTGTGTTGAGCCTGTTGAGACCTTGGAGTCTCGGGAAAAGTGATGTAAGGTCCAGAAGAGCAGGATGGCTGCTGAGGTTGAGGGGTTAATGAGCCTTCAACAACCATTAAAGCATTGCTAGCAGGAAGACTCATGGATCTGCTTGATGGGTGGCCTTTCTTACTTTCCATCTCTAGGCGATATCCATCAAGAATGCCATAGAGTTTAGTCATTGAAAGAGTGTTCAAGTTTTCTGTTCTCTTGATAGAGACACAGTAGAATGTCCACTCATTTGGGAGAGCACGCATGAACTTTTTGGTGAGATCTCTGAGTTCAGGAGTAATCTTCATAGACTGAAGGAAGAGATAAGATCCATGTACCTGAAGTACTGGTCACTGAGAGTCTCTCCAGCAATATGAGTGAAGTTCTTGAACTGCTGCTTTAGTGAGTCCTTCTTTGAGTCATTGGAGCTTGAGTACATCTGAGCAAGTGCATCAAACAATTCTTTGGCAGTCTTGCAATGCTCGAACCCCACCATAATACAGTTCGGTATTGCAGTCATGAGAATAGTCATAGCATTGCTATCGATGTCCATCTTCTTTCTGTCTTCATCACAATAGTCCTCGACAGCCTTCTCTATCATGGCACCATTTCCACCGGGTGATGCCACCTTTGGCTTGTACGGTCCATTGACAATGGAGTTACATAATCTGCTGTCTTGGTATCTAATGAAGCCTTCTATTCTTCTACTCCAAGACCTGAAGTTTTCAGGGGTAATGATGGGAGCTTTTGTCATTGTTCCCATCTCTACCTCGGATTTGTTAAGGGCCATTTGAGTGAGTGAGTGGTAGGAAGAAGTAAAAAACAGGTTGATTTGGATGGTAAGATCATGCAATCAAGAGCCTGAGAAGCTCTGATACCAGTTGCAGGATCGGTGTTTGTCACATAAACACAGTGTTTTCACTCAAACTCACCTACAACAGCACTCGAATATATGAAGAATCAATAAGAGTTTATCACAATATAGAAAGTAACTAAGAACACAGAAAGATAATTTTCAAGATACTTTTATATATTGAGTCTTAACTCAAAATACAAGACTCTTACAAGCAGATGATCTGTGTGTATCAATGAATTACAAGGAGAACCTATATATAATACTATCTACAGCTGGATATACTTTGATACCAGCTGTGATCCTATAGCTAAAGTCTATACTACAAGACTAAAGATTATGGTATCTTGGATAAAGTCTTATCTGAGATTTGGTAGTCAGGACATGTCCCTGACTTACCTTTTGTCACCAACTAAAGTTGGTAACATGTACTATCATGAAAATGTGAACAGTGGAATAAAGTATGGTCAACAACATGGCTCTTTAGGAAGAAGCCATGCTGTATCAGAAGTCTGTAGCGGAGTGTTAGAGACGATACTTGTGTCTACTGGTTCATAGCAGTGTCTTCCGAAGGTTAAATGGCTTCGGAAGAGTAAGTACTTCCAAAGCCACTTATACTTCGGAAGAGGCTGCTTCTTCCAAGGCTTGGAGACTTCTTCTTTTCCTCATACTTCGGAAGTGGTCTTTACTTTATTCTTCTAAGTCTAGAACTTCAGAAGTATGCATTTGTCTTCGGAAGTAGAGTTCTCTCTTCTAAAGTTGATCTTTCATTTTGTCTTCGGAAGAACTCTACAACCTTCTAAAGTTGATCTTTTGCATGCAGCACCAAAATAACTTGAGTGACAAAGTTTTGGTTGCATTAGCCTTCTTCTTGATCCACATAGTCCTTAGTCTCACAAGTATTTTCTTAGTTTCTTATTTATTTTGTTATATTTTATTTTCCCGTCTATTAAAATACAAAAACAAAAAAAGATTTTTGTTCACGGGGAAAATAGTTTAGTTTAGTATTTAATTAGCTACAATATTTATTTACCTCAATAAAAAACGAGGGGGAGGGCAGATTAGGTTAAAGAATAAAATCAAATCTGTGATTCTGATTCAAAGTTTGTGGAAAATGATAGTACACAAGGAACAAATTGTTGGACTTCAAAAGGATTTAAATGATTAAGATGCAAAGTTCAAAGTACAAGTCTGAGAAGTCTAAGCAAAATAAAAGGAGAAATGATAATAAAACTATTCTGCTACTGAGATAACATAGAGAAAGTAGACCTGGAGGTTGCTAGTTCATTATATGATGTGTCGGTAGATACAACACAATAGACGAGCATACTTCATTGGTTAATTAAATTCAAACTAATTTGTTTCAACATGCTGTGGGTTCCCATCTTATCCCTGGTCAACACATTCAATGCATTTCCAATTAGGGGTGACGAGCAAAATAAACGCCACAAATGTGTGCGGATGACCATAAAAATGAGCAAAGCATATGGAAAAACTGCTAAGTGCAATCAAGCTAATGACTTGTGTTGTTGGTGCCTTATGTACAAAAGAAAAATAAATGCTCTAACAAGAAGATAGGTTGCGTGCCTCTCTACTGTGTGGTGGCACTGACCTGAGGATAAGCATAACCTAAATATTCTAGAATTCATTGTTGTTTGCGCCATCTGTTGTGCGATGGCACTGACATGAGGCTTTGTGTCTCTTTGAAAGCTCTTAGAATAGTTTCTTCTTGTCAAATACTTGTAGACCGATCAAAAATCTCCCGAGGAATGTTAATTACCATATAAGTGTGGGATCCACTAATGCTTCTTGAAATAATTAAACCAAACTCATCACTAATGTGAGTCAAAATCTATGTATGGGTTTAAGTGGATAAATATACTGACAATCATCGTGGCTGCAACTCTTAACAGTCAAAATCATTGTGTGCCTCTTATAGCTCTAGTATGATTTCCTGAAAGTACTATCTACTCTCGGACAAAACAAGAATCTAGCATCAAAGTGTTTTAGTAAAATGTCCAAAATGATTATCATATACCTATATGATTCCATAATGAATCTTTCCAGAAATGATCAAATTAACTTGAAGTTGTTCAGTCCAGGAAGAAAAATCTATTAGATGCTTTCTAAAAGGTTTTAATCCATCTCAAATCAAAAACACAAAATATGTCTTGTTTTATTTTAATTTCAAGTTGCTTTTCTGTTTTTCTAGTCTTTTGCTATGTAAATATCTGAATATACAACTAGATGAAATCTATGAATGTTAGGATCGCTTTCGTATGGAGTACTAACTGATTCTGCGCGTATACCAACTCAAATAGTGCAGAATCCTATTTAATTGGCGATCCAATTAGGGAGTATAGGGGTTTGTTAGAACACAAGACATAGTTTAACCACTTAAACTTTGTAAAACGCAGCGGAAGTTTAACATTATTACATTGTTTGTAAGCTAAAAAACATGTTCTATTTGATGTTTTAAAGTGTGAACAAACCCAAGAACAAGGGGATCTTTTATGTGAATAAACAAGCTACGAACATAATGATAGTGTACATAAAATCACAGCTACATGAAGCTGTGATTAACTACCTTTCTCCAGCTGAAATGTCGACCAAGGTAGAGAGATTAGATGCTAAAGCTTCGGCCAAGGCTCCAAGCAAGGATCCCTCAAGCTAGTATACCCCAAGCACTATCACAAAACACCTTCGATGCTAGGATTGAACACCAAAACGAAGGGAAACTCTTCTGGAAAAACCTTTCAGCCGAGTTCTCTTCAACAAGAACAAGAAAACCCTTTCTTGTGTTGTTCTATTGCATGTGTGAGAGAGAAAATAGATGGAGTGAATGTTGATCTAATGTGTGTATGTTTTCAAGGATATAACAAAACCAAGAGGAGGCCATCCATAATGGGCGGCCAAAACCTCATTGGGTTTATTTGATTTCCCCCCAAAAGTTAAATGAAATATTAACACATTAACAAGTCATTCATTTTTTTAAAACTTGTTCATTCAATAAACCTTTTATTAGAATAACACATACACACTTACTAATTATTTGATGTTATTTAAATAACTTAAATAACATTACAAACAATATCTACAAACAAAATATCCATATAAATTGTTCAATCTCATATGCAACTTATTTAGAAAACCCATTTTCTAAATTTGGTGTTATTATTTAATTGTATGATCATATCATCAATTGCATAATTGTCGGTGATTGCAAAGCTTGTTATTGGGTATAACCCGACTTGGATCATGACATACTAACCGCATCAATGTTCTATGTATCTTGGGCATATAGAATCTAACAATCTCCCACTTGCCCAAGATTGATAGAAGATTGATGCAAGCAGTAAATACCGCCTAACAACGGTTTACTACCCTTAATACGCATGACTTATAGCCATTCAATAACATCATCTTATTCAAGTTTCCTACGTGAAATGATTTAGGTGAATCAATCATCTGTCCTTTTGTTACAGATGTCATGTTAAATCCAAGAACACAGAGTGATCATTCCTTGTTGATTTAACTTATCAGGTCTTAGACATCTAACTCTTAACGAATAAGAGGAACAAATTCCATCTTGACTACATACGTCTCTCACAAACCCCTCGTGTCATACCTGAACATACCCTTATGTCCTGTCCATTATTTGAGGGCAGTGAAGAATCAGCTCAAGGCATAATACTTGGTGAATATCAAAACCCAATATGTATCTCAGGTTGGAGGATACCAATGATATTCGCCTTTACTCAAAATTACTTATCATCAATCAATAAGATTCCATGTAGTAAGTTTGAGTTGCGGCTAGTCCATTATTTGTATCCCACAAATATCTATGAACCTTGGTAGCAACCCATTGCTCTATATTCCTCCTTATGAATATCAACCAATCCAAGTTCATAATAATCTTACCCTCACACTTGTTCCCACAAGTATGAACGACTACGGACATTTAGAGTAAACAATTTACTCATGGATTAAACATGCTAAATTGGAACATTAATTGAAACATTATAACCAAATAATTTTATTCAAATAATAGAGAGTTCCACATATCCAAATACAAAATTACAGATCAAATCCAATCACTAGAATATCAAAGTCCCATGGCACAAGTATGACCTTCATGCTTTGCCTTTTCAAGGAGCTTCGTGAGAGGATCCGCAATGTTCTTATCCGTGTGAACTTTGCGAATACATATCTTTCCTTTTTCAACTTCATCTCGTATGTAGTTGAATCTCCGCTCAATGTGCCTAGTCTTTTGATAAGCACGAGATTCCTTGATTTGAGCAATCACACCCTCGTTATCACAAAAGATCTCTAAGGGGTCCTGAATGGAAGGGACAACCCCCAGATCGGCAATGAATTTCTTCAACCATGCAGCTTCTTGAGCTGCCAATGAGGCGGCGACGTATTCTCATTCTGTAGTTGATATAGCCACCACATCTTGTTTGGAGCTCTTCCAAGAGACCGCTCCTCCATTCAGAATAAAAATATATCACGACTGTGATCGTGAATCATCACGATCTGTTTGGAAACTGGCATCCATGTAACCTTTTACAACAAGTTCCTCATCACCAGATCCATAGATTAGGAACATATCTTTTGTCTTCCTTAGGTACTTAAGTATGTTCTAAATAGCCATCCAATGACTGTTTCCAGGATTTTACTGGTATTGGCTTGTCATGCTTAAGGCACATGACACATCCGGGCGAGTGCATATCATTGCATACATGACGGATCCAATAGCAGATGCATATGGGATTGCCTTCATATTATCTTGCTCATCCTTTGAGCTAGGACATTGAGTCGTACTCAATATCGTTCCTCTTTGAATAGGTACGGTACCTTTCTTAGAGTTCTCCATCTTGAACCTTTTCAAGATTTTATCAATGTACGCACTTTGATTCAAACCAATCAACCGCCTCGATCTATCCCTATAGATCTTTATTCCCAGAATATAGGCGGCCTCACCAAGATCCTTGATGGAAAAACAACTTCCAAGCCAGGTTTTTACACCTTCCAAGGTTGCAATGTCGTTTCCAAACAGTAGTATGTCATCAACATACAATACTAGGAAAGTGGTGATGCTCCCACTAGCTTTCTTATATACACAAGCTTCGTCAGCGTTCTTGATGAATCCGAATTTAATTATTTCTTCATCAAAACAGTGATTCCAACTTCTTGATGCTTGTTTCAATCCATAGTTGATTTCTTTAACTTGCATACTTTATCAGGATGTTTTGGATTGACAAAACCTTCAGGCTGAACCATGTAGACATCTTCCTCAAGATATCCATTTAGGAAAGCGGTTTTGACATCCGTTTTCCAAATCTCATAATCATAATAAGCAGCTATGGCAAACAATATCCTTATAGACTTTAGCATAGCAATAGGTGAGAAGGATTCATCATAATCAATCCCTTGAGTTTGAGTGAAACCCTTTGCTACAAGTCTAGCCTTATAAGTATCCAAGTTTCCATGCATATCAGTTTTCTTCTTGAAAACCCACTTGCTTCCAACTATTTTGGAGTTAAGAGGTGGTAGAACCAAGTCCCATACTTGATTGTCATGCATGAATTGCATCTCAATGCTCATGGCCTCGAGCCATTTGTCACAATCGGAATTGGACATTGCATCATGGTATGTGGTTGGTTCATCAGAGTCTACCACATAGCATCCATCCATGAAAAATCCATATCTTTCAGGTGGATTACTAGTTCTACAACTTCTGCGAACGTTTTGTGTGTATTGATTAACCATTTGATCATCTTCAACATCCTCATGCTGAGTGCTAGTTTCAACCAAACGTGTACCGGGTTGTGGTTTTTGATCCTCCTCAAGATCCACTGTCTACTGTTAGTTTCTTCCATAAGGAACTTTGCTTCTAAGAACTCACCCTTTCTAGCAACAAACACCTTTTGTTCTAGTGGATCATAGAAATAATATCCCATAGAATCTATAGGGTATCCAACAAAGATACACTTGGTGGATCGGACTTCCAATTTGTTTGGGGTGGGAGTCTTAACGTAAGCCTCACAACCCCAAACCCTTAAGTATGATAGGGATGGAACTCTTCCATGCCATATCTCAAAAGGTGTCCTTTCCACCTTCTTGGTTAGGGCCATATTTAAAATACGGGCCGCAGAGAGCAAAGCGAAACCCCAAAATGATATAGGTAATGTACGTCTAGCCATCATAGATCAGACCATGTCCAATAAGGTTCGATTCCTCCTCTCAGATACACCATTATGCTGTGGTGTTCCAGGTGGAGTGAGTTGTGAGACAATCCCACAACTCCTAAGATGATCTTGAAAAGCATCATTTAGGTATTCACCTCCTCTATCGGTGCAGAGAACTTTAATCAACTTGTTGAGTTGATTTTGTACTTCATTTTGAAAGATCTTGAACATTTCAAAACCTTCATCTTTATGTCTTAACAGGTACACATACCCGTAGTGACTATAATCGTCGGTAAAGGTAATGAAGTATTTTTCACCATTCCTAGTCATTGGCTTAAAAGGACCACATACATCCAAATGTATGATTCCTAATAAATCTTTTGCCCTTTCGTTAGTTCCACTAAAGGGTGCCTTAGTCATTTTACCTTGTAAACAAGATTCACACACATCAAATGAATCACATTCACTTGTTTTCAAAAGACCATTCTTTTGTAGTGTTTGAATTCTTTTCTTGTTTATATGACCAAGATGACAAAGCCAAAGATAGGTATCACTCAAATCCAACTTTAGTTTCTTGGTGCTAGTTTGGTACAATGAACTATTTAAAGTATTTTCACGAACCAATTAATAAATACCATTAATGGGAATAGCTTTAAAGTAGAACATATCATCAAAAGAAACATGAATATTTTTTTCAACAAATGATAATACATATCCAAATTGTTTTAACAGGGCTACAAAGATAATATTCCTAATCAAACTAGGAGCATACAAAACATTGTTCAAAATTACTTCCAAACCATTTGGAAGTTTCAAGATGTAGTCATCACGGGCTTCAACTTGAACTTTAGCCCCATTGCCCATGTAGAGGCTAACATCCCCTTTCTTGAAGTTACTACTTCTTTTGAACCTCTGCAACAAATTGCAAATGTGAGTTCCATATCCGGTATCTAATACCCATGTGTTAGAGGATATCATGTTTAAATCAATATGGATCATGTATATTGTACCTGAGGTTTGCCCAGCATCCCTTACCACCCCTTTCCCTTTTCCCCATACGGGTCCCGTGATGTTCATAAGCTCCGTGATGTTCATACTCCTTTTGGAGATCTGGAGTCATGCTCGCTAGCATGAGACAAGACACATGGGTGGAGTCCTCAGTGTAATTAAGCCAATCGTTATAGGCCTCCTCATTATCATCAGCAGGTTGATCGGGGACAAGGTCATCTAAAATATATGATCGTCTCTCTTGCTTTAGAACGATTCTCAAGTTTCGATACCAATCAATGAAATTGTTATGATTTAGACGCTCCTTTTGGAGAATCGCTCGTAATGATTGGGCGGACACGGATGAATTATCATGATTATCATTATTGGTGGCCATCTACAAAATTTAACAAAGATTACTTTTAGTATTTTCGATATGGTTATTTATTAATAATAAATACCTTTTATGGCCATTTCATATTAAAATCTAGAATCCAATATTACATTTAAATTGTGGTTAAGTGACCTTTATCCCACGATTTAAATTAATAAGGTGGTCAACGATTGACCATTGCAACCATTTGCAACTTCTAGAGATATGGGATCGGCTTGAAACATCATATGTAAGTCGGCATGTTAATCCCATCAACACCATTTGGACACCACATCGTAGGTGATCCATTTGACATGGTTTGCAAATCAAGACACCCTACTTACACCCACGTGTGAGTTTGCCAAAATAAGTGGTTAGGTGACCTTTATCCCACAAATAAGGCATTCTCACCTCAAATCGCAAGTTCCCTCAAAATGGTTAGGTGAGCTTTATCCCACTAAGAGTTTCCAAGTGACTCAAGTGTTGTGTAAAAGGACGGTGTTGATCTTGTTAAAATGTTAGAGATTTCATAATTCAAGTTTTTAGAAAACTCTATGTACTTGTATTTGCATGCTTTCAATTCAAGATACCCTATGGTCCTTTGATTAAAACCCATTTTAATCTTTGAAATCATTAAATCAATTTAATAACCTTTTATTACTTTTAATGATTAAAACCATCAATTTTAAGCTTGTTAAGTGTGTTAATTAGTTTGTAATGCATGTCAAAATATCAACCATACAATAAAATAACAAATATTCAAACAAGCATAAAAATAAACAACCACATGTGCATAACCATAGCCATTATGTTGACAACACTTCTTTGCCATCACGAGTGTTGTCATTTGGTCTTTCCTAAGGTCATAACAAAACACATAGAAAGCTTCCAAAAATCTCCCTCTTGAAACCGCATCCAAAATGCTACATGTTCTCTTGTGTCTTTCCTTTGTGCTTCCAAGGCATATGTCTTCATATTACAAGATATAAAGTCCTAATACATGATATCTAGTAAAATGAAAAATACACCTAATCTATTTATTACAACCCAATAATAAATAAATTACATCTTTTATACAAAGCACAAAAAAAAATATATATATACAACCCCATTGAATAAACCAAAACAACCATTGCATACATCCAAACAACACAAGGCCAAATGCTAGGTTATGCACCAATATGAACATTCATCATATCATCCAAATATATCAAAGAATCCCCATTAAAACCCATGATTTTCAGCCAACATAAACTGAAAAATCGGGTTTTATACATAGTCCAAACAATATACATATCATCATACATATCTTTCGAGGTTTAATCACAAACATGTGTGATATGACCTGAAAGTTTGGGGATTCAACAAACAACAACATAGCAGCCCCTAAAAGGGGTTTCAAGGTCCATAAAACGAATTTTTAAAGGACAATTCAAGCTAGCTATCCACATAACCGGCTCTAGATGCCATTGTAGGGGTTTGTTAGAACACAAGACATAGTTTAACCACTTAAACTTTGTAAAACACAGCGGAAGATTAATATTATTACATTGTTTGTAAGCTGAAAAACATGTTCTATTTGATGTTTTAAAGTGTGAACAAACCCAAGAACAAAGGGGATCTTTATGTTAATAAACAAGCTATGGACATAATGAAAGTGTACATAAAATCACAGCTACATGAAGTTGTGATTAACTACCTTTCTCCAGCTGAAAGGTCAACCAAGGTAGAGAGATTAGATGCTAAAGCTTCAGCCAAGGCTCCAAGGAAGGATCCCTCAAGCTAGTATACCCCAAGCACTATCACAAAACACCTTAGATGCTAGGATTGAACACCAAAATGAAGGGAAACTCTTCTGGAAAAACCTTTCAGCCGAGTTCTCTTCAACAAGAACAAGAAAACCCTTTCTTGTGTTGTTCTATTGCATGTGTGAGAGAGAAAATGAGATGGAGTGAATGTTGATCTAATGTGTGTATGTTTTCAAGGATATCAACAAAACCAAGAGGAGGCCATCCATAATGGGCGGCCGAAACCTCATTGGGTTTGTTTGATTTCCCCCCAAATGTTAAATGAAATATTAACACATTAGCAAGTCATTCATTTTGTTTTAAAAGTTGTTCATTCAATAAACCTTTTATTAGAATAACACATACACACTCACTAATTATTTGATTTTATTTAAATAACTTAAATAACATTACAAACAATATCTATAAACAAAATATCCATATAAATTGTTCAATCTCATATGCAACTGATTTAGAAAACCCATTTTCTAAATTTGGTGTTATTATTTAATTGCATGATCATATCATCAATTGAATAATTGTCGGTGATTGCAAAGCTTGTTATTGGGTATAACCCGACTTGGGTCATGACATACTAACCGCATCAATGTTCTATGTATCTTGGGCATATATAATCTAATAGAGAGAACATAGTTCAGATCAATCTAAAGATTAATGAAATGTTACGAGTGATTAGAACACGATCAACTGTGATCTATGAACTTGGAATAGGTTTTCTGGAGTCTCTGCACGGATAGGTACGATTATGTGCGTAGGTATTCGAATTGTTATGTTTTTCCATGAATTAGGTGGTATTTATAGGTTAGTGTCTTCCAGTGGTACGACTAAACCATTAGCATGGTTCAGTAGTGCGGGTGAATCATGCGATTGATCCATCCGCACGACTGAAGGTCCAATCCTGCGACTAAGTCAATCTTATGTCTTAGTCGGGCGACTGATCCAGTCTCCTGGTTTAGTCGTGCGACCGGTCCATTAGCATGAAGGATTCATGGGTATGGTCCATTAGCATTGTCCATTCACATGAGAACTTCACACGATTAAATTTGAACTTGTTTCTCAATAATTATTGACTAAGAATTATGTATAACAACCACAAACCTATATATTTAGTTCACTATAAATTATCACACAATAAACAATGAAATATTAAACATTATAAACATCAACCACACTTTGTATTTCACTCATACCCATTCGATTACATATATATAAGAAATGAAAGACATTTTACATTGAGCTCCTAAACTAGGTACACATGTATCGACAAACTCCCCCTTGGACCCAGTTTACATCATTGTCTAACATTCTTCATCAGCTCTTCAAACTTCTTGTACTTTTCGTCTCTAGTAACTCTGGCATATAAATGCGAAACAGAGTCGTATGACATTTTGAAACTGGAGGGCTTGTACAATATGTTGGGATCATAGAATAATGGCCACTTGAATATGGTATATACATCGTCAGACAAGTTAGTCAGCCACATACGGTCATATACCCGGATAGTGTCCATTTTGCTCTCGTTTTGTAAGACTATGACTGCTTCACCTGTTCTCTAATCATAATACCACCACTTGAAGTGTGGAGTGAAGTCCTGTGGCTTTTCCCTTATAGGGATTTTGGACATTGTACGTGGAGGAGTCCACTTTAGCACTACCTTAGGCTTTCTAGTAATGGGATCAACTTTATACCTTTTGAAGTACCTCTTTGGTTGCTGGGGTCTGAAGCTTACCCACCTGGTGTGGTATTCTTTCCTCAATACATCCTCAAACCAGCCTGAATTCTTTGTCGGATCAACATACAACAACTTTAGACGTGCCAGCTAGTTGAGCTCTAAACCAGGGAGAGTCTTAGATCGTGTGGGAATCTAAAGTACTCTATGCCCTTTTCTCTCTTAACTACATACACATTTAGATCCTCAAATATACCCATGCAATGATCTTGCCTGACACCTTTAGCTATTTCTTGACATTGTATAGCTTGGTGTATACATTGGACTTTTGTGCAGTGCGCATGGCTTGGATCTCAGCAAAACAGGCCACCCATTTAGCCTTTTTGATGTGAACATCGGCGTCTGAGGCTTGGGCTTGACTCTCATTCTTCTCAGTCTCTTTCTCCATCTGATCTAGCTTCTCAAACATATCACTGTCGAGAGTATCACCCAAGTTGGGAGTACATTTCCTTCTCGGTCAGTGTACTCTGGATAGTGGTTAGTAGTGACATCCTGTATCTCGATTTCATCTATGTCGTTGAGCTCATCGTCACTTGTAACCTCAAAAGTAGGAGCATCCTTGACGATCTCGTGCGGGTTTAGCCTGAACATCTTAGCAACTTGGTCGTCAGTCAGGTCATGAATGATTTCTCCGTCTTCAAGTGTATAGCTCACAAACCATCTGACAATCCCTTGCAAATCAAGAATAATTGTGAGTTGGGACTTGATTTGCTGAAGGGGAGCAACATCGTATTTATCTTGCTGAGATGTTTGATCTGCTTGTTTTAAACATGTAACACATAAGTTGTAAGTAATTAATCAAGACATTCAAACATTTGATAAATATATATAACATTAATTACATAATATTAATACAGGTTTCAAGTTTAAAGTTTTCAAAAATACATAAACTTCTAAGCATTACATTTGTCTTGAATAGCCGGCTTATCAGCAGGTGGGGCAGAAGATGATGCTCCTTGGTCTTGATTTCACTTTGTCCTTCTCTCTTGACCTTGAGTTGAGGCAGATGCAGCTGCATCTTCTTCTTCATTAGTATCATCATCCTGCCTTCCCCTTATCCCCTCTTCTTCACTCGTCTCATCATCATCACTATCATCATCATCCTCATCATTTTCATCATCACCCTTTCTTATCTTCAGTGGCTCATCTTTTGATCCCTTGAGTTTGAGCATGATAGTCTTGTTAGAGACCTCCAACTCCTCTATTCTATTTGTTGATTGGTCATTTTGCTCTTGGAGTTAGGAGATCTGCTATGCTTGTTGTGAAATCTATTTTGCTTGGGTAGCATTTAGCTCCACAAACTCACATAGTTGTGCAGCTTTCTCTTCATCAGCAGCTAGTAGCTTGAGCACCATGCTGTTAAGTGATGCCAGCTGTTCCTCTACCCTAATGGAGGGTAGAGAGGGTCCTTTGGTGAAAGTGGTGTGGGATGAAGGACGACTTGGTGGCTAGTGGTGGTAGTGGTGGTTGTGGTGAATATAGGTGGTGGTATATGAGTGGGTGGTGAAGGGTAGGCTGTAGTGGTGGTGGATGGGTGTGTGGTAGTGATAGGTAGTGAGGTAGCAGTGGTTGCTGTGGCAGCAGTGATGGTGGTGGTGGCTGTAGTGGTAGCAGTGGAAGTGGGAGTGGATGTGGTTAGTGTGAACCTTGGCCTCTTCCTTTTTTTGCCAAAGGGTTGAGCCATTCTCTTTCTCCTTGATCCCTTAGACATAGTGGCTCCCTCTTGGCTGCTGGGTGGGTCCGGGGCTACGACCTAAGACCTCTCTCCATGGCGTCCCCGGACTCCCCATGGCATCCACCAACCACCCTAAGACCTCTCTCCGTGGCTACGACCCGGCTACTCACCATTCGCACCAGAGGCTCTTCATCAGACTCCTCCTCCTCCTCCATCTGGAAATCAGGGTGAATAGGAGAAGGCTCGGGTCCACCCTGACCCTCACCTCCCTGATCAGCATCGTGGTCATAACTGTCGGAGTCATCGGAGGGTAGAGCAATCTGCTCAACATCCGAGTCACTATCGTCGGGTCGCCACTTCCTCCTAGCTAGCACCACGTAATCATCCCGGGCCAGATGCCCAAACAACCTCCTCACCGAGGGCTTCACCTGCTTGCCCCGGTAAACCTTCATCCTCCCGAGGGTGGTTTCTTCCATGACATCGAGTACCACTACATCATCACTCTCCTTGGGCAGCAATGGCATCTTTTGGTCAATGATCAATTAGAGGAACCGAGGGTACATACAGAATCCTTCCTTACCCTTGGCCTCTTGGTTCTCGACCCAGTAGTTGAAGATCATCCTTGAGAAGTTGAACAAATGATTCGGTACTAGAGCCACATAGACATTCTGGATCTGATCAGAACCTCCCTTCCTCGAGGCAATACACTTCAGCAACACATGGGCTAAATACTTGAAATGGGGGCACAGATTACTCTTGTTGAGCACACCTGCGTTTATATCCCCCGAGTACTTAGCCTGAAGAAAGCTACCTTGGACAGTCAATGGATGCAGTCTGATAGGGCAGTCACGGTCATCTCCAAACACTAACACCCTGCATAGGTCTTCTTCACTGATCTCTATAGCCTCTCCAAATATGGTACTTCTAATCCGATGCAGTTTAACAGACCTGTCGACAATGGCACTTTCCCAGAACGCCTGCTGAATCGACCTATAGGGTGTGCATGGAGTAGATATCGCCTTGATGGTCCTCGATCTCCATAGGACGGTGATGATCCCAGCAAAATCAGCGGTATTCCATGAGGTGACGTCCAAATGAGCACACAGGTTATGCTTTGTGCTCATAGTCCATCGACTCGTCATGTTTCTGTTACACAAGATAAATAAACGTTAGAGTTTGTATAAGTGAATGATACTTGAATTATAATGAACTTGAATCATTGTGTTCTGTGGTGCGAATGGACAATCCGACTGGGTCTTAGTCGTGCGAATGAGCTCAGTCGTGCGAAGGAAGCTGCAACTCAACTAAGTTGTATGTTGTTCTATGCGGTTGAATCAGTCGTGTGACTGAGTTCATACACCTGGTTCATTCGTGTGATTGAGTCATTCACCCAACTCAATCATGCGATTGAAGTTCATCAGTGTGTCCATTCACATAACGTCTCTGTTCCGTGTTGTAGAATTGATTTTTGATCAATACTTGATGTTAAACATTCAGGTTAGTCTCATTCGACTCACAATCCATCAACATAACACTTAGTACTAAATAATTTGACATTTAAGTACATTTTAGTGGTTTATTTAAAGGTTGTGTTTCGATATTAGTTTGGAACCGATTTGAACATTTAGAGCTTGCTAAATCTGTGCATTTTGATCGAGTCTAGACTAGCATTACCTGTAGAAACACCATGGAATCAATAAGTATCACAAATAGGGCAGAGTGGTATTGCTTTCGTGCGATTTAGGGATGATTTGGGGGTGATGAATATCTGCGACTGACTCCCCCTCTATTTATACTAGGGTTTCCTTCAGTCGTGCGATTAAACCTATTCGTACTCTTGTTAGTGCAACTAGGGCTCAGCTGTGTGACTTGCTCAGTCGGTCACAGTCAGTCGTGCGACTAGGTCTCAGTCGTGCGACTTACTCATTTGGTCAGCCTGATTCGTCCGACTGGGGTTCAGTCGGATCACTGACTAAGTCGGTCACCACCATTGGTGTGATTGGCTCATACTCAAGATCCAATCGTGCGAATAATTAAGGTTTAATTATTTCAACAAGCATTTTTGGATCCCACGCTTATATGGTAATCAACGTTCCTTAGGAGATTTTTGAGCGGTCTACGGGTATATTATAAGAAGAAACTATTCTAATAGCTTTCAATGAGATGCTAAGCCTCAGGTCAGTGCCACCCAAAGTAGAGAGGTGCAACCAACAATGAATTCTAGGATATTTATGTTATACTTATCCTCAGGTCAGTGCCACCGCACAGCAAAGAGGCACACAACCTATCTTCTTGTTTGATCAATTATTTTCATTTTGCACAGATCGCACCAACAACATAGGTTATTAGCTTGATTTTTTTTGCATTTTTCATGTGCTTTGCTCATTTTTATGGTCATCCGCACACATTTGTGGCGTTTATTTTGCTTGTCACCCCTTGTTGGAACTTTGTTGATTATGTTAACCAGGGATAAGATGATAACCCACAGCTTGTTGAAGAACTTAGTTTCAGCTTGAAATCACCAATGAAGTCAACTTATCTATTATGTTGAATCTACTGACACATCATTTAATGAGCCAACACCTCTAGGTCTACTTTCAGTATGTCACCATAGTAGCGTACTAGTTTACCTATCATCTTTCCTTTTATTTTGCTTTGACTATTCAGACTTAACTTTGAATTTTGCATCATGAGTAGTAAAACCTTTTAAAGTTCCAAACTAATGTGTTCCCTATGTACTATCATTTTCTAAATTCATTGAATCAGTATCATAGATTTGTTTTCTTTCCTTTTAGCAAAGTTATGCTTCACCCTCATTTTTTTAATAATGTAATCTAAACTATTCTCCCCTAAAAATCTAAAATCAAAAATGTTTTTGCATTTAGAATTTTAATAGGAGAAGAAATAAAATAAAATAAAAAATAACTCTACTCATCGGACTGTGTACTGTCATCATCTGGAATCACTTCACTTTTCTTTTTCACCATGTTGACCTCTAACAGGTATAAAAATCTTCCTTTATCAAAAGATTTTGTGTAGAAGTCAGCGCGTTGAAAGTCTGTATTAATTTTAACAACATCGATTAAATTCTTTTCAAAACAATCATGTATAAAGTAATATTTAATTTCGATGTGTTTGGTCTTAGGATGTGGGACAGGATATTTAATGATGGCTATAGCAGTAGAATTATCAACATATATAGGAGTGTTAAAGAATTTCAAACCATAGTCGTGCATTTGATGTTGAATCCCGATGATTTGTGAACGGCAGCTTGCAGCAGCAACGTATTCAGCTTCACAACTTGACAGATTAACCGATGTCTGCTTGTTACACTGCCATGTGACTAATCTTCTCTCATAGAAATGACATCCTGCTGAAGTTGAGCTTAGCACCTTTAGGTCTATCCACTAGTGTCCATAGTCCAAAATTCTTGAATTGAAGAAGTTCTTCTTGCATGACACTCACCCATGTCTTGTCGTTTAGGGCTTCACTAACATATTTTGGCTCAACTTGAGACATAAAACATCGATATGCACCATCATGAAGATATCCGTTTTCCATTACTAAGGCATAATCAACTGAGTATAACTGATTTCTTTTCTGTACTCCTGATTGAACATCTCCAATGACATTATCCAATTGATGATAAACATTTAGTTATGATCGAGGAGTGGTGGGAACAACTACCGTATCATCCAGATTGTGAACATGAGGTTCAGTATCTGAGGCAGTGGGAGTGTGAGATTCTAAAGCGTCAGAGGCATCAACATCTGATGCTTGTGTACTTGTAGTGATAGGAACATGTTCCTCGTGATCCACCTGATCATTTGACACGTCTTCATCGTTAGAGGAGGAGTCACTTACCTTAAGTGCTCCCCTGAAGAACTAGGAGACTCACCTTGTGACACTGAGGTCATCGGGTCTAGTGATGGTGTATTTAACACCTCGTACATCCTTCTAGTCGATAACTCATCCTCAGGAGGGGAGATAGGGATGTTGATGGACTTAAAGAATCCATCATTGTCGAAAAAGAATGAGGGTCCTTTTCCAGCAATGGGGTGGTATATCTCTCTACATCAACGTTGCACCACACTTCTACTAGACCTGTTGAGTTGTTATAAACTCTTTTATTCGGTATGTTGTATCCTTTGAAAATTCTTTCTTTGGCCTTCTCGCTGAACTTCCCTTACTGAGTTTTCTTGAGTAGTGTACATGGTGCATCAAATGACTCGAGGTACTCCAGATGTTGTTTACATCGTTGGAGCAGCTCATAGCACGTTTTACCGTGATGTTTGACCACTAAGACTCGACTGATGTTATAACATGCGTTAGCTACTGCCTCGTTCCAAAAATGGATAGGCAGTTTTGACTCAGCGAGCATCATCCGAGCTGCCTCTATCAAGCTTCGATTCTTTCTCTCAGCAACCCCGTTCATTTGAGGAGTGTAGGCAGATGTGAACTGGTGCACAATTCCTTTTTCTTTGCAGAACGCCTCCATCCACTAGTTCTTGAACTCGACACCGTTGTCTGAGCGAACATGCCTTACCTTAAGCTTGTAGAGTGACTCCAATGTAGTTACCAGCTCTTTGAATGATTCAAATGTCTTTGATTTGGATTTTAGAAACATAACCCAAGAAAATCTTGAGCAGTCATCCGTAACTACATAGCAGTACAAATCGCCGACAATGCTCTTTGTACTGCCAAGCCCAAACAGATCCATGTGAAGAAGCACAAGAGGTAGGTCAATTGAGTGAACTTTCTTATCCTTATGAGACTTATTTCTCTGTTTGCCTTTCTTACATGCAACACAAAAATCTGGTAAATAGAAGTTCTTGACATTTACTCCACGCACTAGATCATTCTGGATCAAGTGATTCATCCTCCGTGGATTAATGTTTCCTATTCTCCTATGCTATGAGATGGAGTCTTTCTCTATTTCCTTTGACAAGAAGCATTGTACTTGATGATCGGTTATGGAGGCCTTTGATAGGTCGAAGACATTAAAATCATTATATCTTGAAGCTAACATTAAGACTTGATCCTCCGGAATTACATACTCCTTTAACACATAGCACTTCTTGTTATCAAAGACTACCTTGAATCCTTTGTCACAAATCTCGGATACAGAAAGCAAGTTATTTTGAAGTTGTTGAACATAGTTTACCTAAACAAATTTCACGTTCTGGTTTCCCATTTCCCCTTATCCAGTGATATAACCTCCTTTATTTCCATCAAATTAAACATGTCCTCCTTTAATTTGTTTGAAATTTGACATAAGAGACAGGTTTCCAGTCATGTGCCTTGATGTCGCACTATCAACGATCTAGTTATTTGTAGAAGCACTATAGCGGACACCCTATACATTCAAATGAAATGATTAGTTTAGGTTAGGGACCCAAGCCTTAACTGGCTTGGGTGACCCAGAGGCATCACATATCATGAATTCAACCCACTATCCATTGGACGGACAGGGCAGATCATTCTTCTTCTTGTGCTTATTATTAGACACTGGACTTGACTTTTCTTTCCATAAGCCAGTTTTCTGTAAGGCCTGTTTGTGATAAACAAACAACTGGCTTACGGTTTGAACTTTGTGTTCATTAATTCTTCTTGGTTTAGTGATAGAACGCCTTTTAGAAGAACTTGGTTTAGTGTTATGAAGTTCAATTTTCTTTCTTGGTGTCTGATAATAAGGACAGTTAGAAGCAATGTGTCCATACTTTCCATAATTGTAGCATGATCTACTTTCGAAATGTTGGTGGAATTGTTTCTGTGGGGATGTGTGTGACACATGTGTGACTTTAGTCTGTTTGGGTTTTTACACTTATTGTTTAGATGTTTTAGCTTCTTTAGCAAAATTCATTGTTTGAACATTTTTAACATCTTTACCATTTTGTTTATTTGGACTAAGATATGGTGCACGTGGTTGGTTAACTTGTTTGGTCTTTTTGGGTTCATAATTGGACATGTTTGAACTTGACTTTACCTTTACCTTTTCAAATTGTTCATCCAAATTATCAATAGGCATCTTACCTTTCGACTTCAAAGTGGCCTCCTTCTGTTTAGTGACATATTCAACTAGTTTACTTATGGAATCTGGATCAATAACTAGAGGAGTGGATACCACATGATCCTTGATTAGGTTTTTTTTAATTGGTTTAAATTTAGCATTCAACAAGGTCTCATGTGGTGGTGGAACCACTTTGTAACCCAAACCCTCCTCGTTGTTGCGTACTTTCATTAAGTGTTGGACTATGTGAGAAGAACTAGTCCAACTATGCTGTTTTTGTCTTAATGAATTTACGTTGACTTCCAAAATTGCTTTTTTCTTTCTTAGTTTCTTCTAGGGAGTTTAAATAGAACTTTATGTCATTTGCTTGGGTAAAAGAAACAACTTCGGTTTCCCTTAGTCGTTTATTTAACAGTTTTATTTTTTCTTTATAACTGTGCTCATTGTGTTTTAAAATTCGGTTTGCTTCTGCGCATAGTTGTAAGTCATTTACTAAGCTATCATTGTGATTTAATAACCTAGCAAATTTAGAGTCAATGCTTTCTCTAAATTTATTACATTCATTACAAGCATGACTATCAAAAAGTTGGTCTTTGGTACTTACCTAAGAAGATTCTATTGAATTAGCCATCATAGCAGAGTTTGACTGTTCGGTGCTCGTAATTCTGAACATGTTGTTCTGAGACCATCTTCATTCAGGTGATCAACCAAATTTTCAATTTCTTCATTATTCTACATCACTAGTTCCACTGCGAGTTTACCTTCGCTTACAGAGTCGTCATCAAACCCTCAACACAAGCAACATTGGATTCTCTTGGAGATACAAAATGAAAGGTCCAATCTTGCCATTCGTCGTCTTATGCAGTCAAGGACTTAGTTTTGTTGTTTGACGAGGTAGCACCATTTGTGGATTTTTCTTGACGATTGAAGGTGGAGAATGGATTACCATTTTGTGTCTTCTTGGGCTTAACATTCACACTTGAAGTGCCCCTTCTCTCCATAGTTAAAACTGGTAACTTTGGTTTTATGGAAACCAAAGGTAGTGTCTTTGGTTGCTATCAAGTTCTGTCCCGTCTTTTTCACAAACTTCTTTGCCCTCTGGACAATACTTGCCAACACCCAAATGATATCAGTTCTTTCGAGTCAGTTTCATCTACCTGCTCGTAGTCTTTATCGGCGAGATGGCAGTTTCCAATCTTCCCTGTAACTAGAACATCATAGGAGTGACCTATATTGCTAGGACATCCATATGCTCCTTTGCCACCTCTACAGTAACATTATCGAGATTCTCGGTCTTCAATTTCGTAGTATTTGCTTCAGGTGCTATATATTGGGTGCAAGATGACCCTGCCGTGTCATATCTTGAAGTAGTGGCTTGAGAAGGAGCGGCTGAACTAGACACGAATGATGTTTGAAGTAGTGCTCCTGAAGTTTTTGGAGTGGGAGATGAGTTATAAGGTGACGGGTTCTGATCATATGATCCTTTTTGATACCTGTACTTCATCCTCAACTCTTCCTCTCTCGGCTTCAGAATGAAATCATTAACATCCAACTTTTCGAGCATATCATTCTGTCTTAGATTTGACACAAACAAAACCCACTTCACTGGTAATCCATCTGCAAAACTCGATACCTTGTCTTCCATGGACATGGTTACCCCATGAGTGTGCAGCTCACTCATCAAGTGGTAGAAACGATCGATGATGTCATCGAGGTTTTCTTTTCCTATCGAAGAGAAGTTATCAAACTCCTCCTTCAAAGCCTTTGCCTTTAATGCCTTCAACGTCATATTTCCATCATACCGTTTTTCAAGAGCCTCCCATGACTTCTTGGCTTATTTGTTCTCATAAAACTGATGGAATATATCCTTACGAATTGACTGAGTCAACAAACTATACACCTTCTTCTCTGCATTGTACTTCACCTTCTGGCTATCAGTCATGCCACCCAAGATAAGTTTAACTCCATCAGCACCAACCGACATGCTATAACCTGTCTTAGTTGATTCCCACAGATTGTGATCAACTCCATTTTGGTATATCTCGAACCTTTGCTTCCATTGTGGGTCATCATCTAATGATATGAGCTTGGGGGCTTATTGTGATTCCCAATTTAATTATCCAGAAGCAATAAATTCTGGATCCGTGAATCCCTACTAGCAGTCAATGCTGAGTATTGATCTTCCATTTTTTATTAACTTTGAATTTCAAGCTTAAACTTTTTCACTCATGCGAATGGAGGGGTCCGAATGAATCATCGTGCGATTGAACAAATGCGGTTGAGCCAATAGTGCGATTGGACAAATGCCTTCTAAAGAACAAGACTCCTTCGGAAGAAAAACATCTACAAAAGACCATGTTCTTGTGGAGTCCAAACACTTGTATTTAATAATACAAGTGTTAGAAAACAACAAGTCAACATGATAGTTGTGCGAATCCAAAGAGAACCGGTGTTTCTTTAATAGAAACACATGTGCCTATAAATACGGATCCTAGGTTTCACATCAATAAGACAGCTACGACGACAAGGCGACACACGATCATAAACAACCAAACATAAAATAACACAAAGACAAACCCTAGAAACCGTCGTATCAACATCAATACATTCAAACCACTTTTGTATCATTTATTGTTTATTCATTTGTAATCATTAACATGTTTTAATGAAAAACATTTGAATTAAATATTTTTATTTAATTATTAATTGTGTTCGTCTTTATCATTAATCGTTATTGTTGATATTGAATTTATTAAAAACAATTAAATAAAGTTAATGTTGATTCCGCAAACATTGACTTGACTAAGTTAATGTTGATTCCGCAAACATTGACTTGACTCAAGATTAACACTGATAATTTCTGATTGTGATTCTTGGATTCACACTTGTCAACTTGAAATCACATAAAATCTATCTTTTTAAACTTTTTTTCAAACTTTAAAACACAAAATTATATAAATCTTTTCTTTTCTTTGTTTCTCTTCTAATTTTTTTCATTCTTTTTTAACTTCAGTAAATGGGGATGTTAGATTTTCCCCATATGTCTACTTTCCTGTCTTTTACATAAAATTTGGTATTAGAGCTTGTAGTTTATGGTGCTCTGATGATTACAATGGCGACTACAACCAATGAATTAGAAAAGGTTTTGAAGGAACGTAAGAACAACAAGCAATATCATTAATTAATATCTTGTTAGAATCGTGTACTGGACGATGTACTAACTGATTAACGTGTGTACCGAACCAAATAGTGCGGAATCCTATTAGACTGGCGATTCAATCAGTGAGAACGCACGTAGAAACAATTATGTATTAAATCTAACGTTAAGAATCAATTAGGAATCGATCTACTGCGATCTATGAACTTGGAGTATGATCTTAGAGGTCTGTGGACGGCTAGGGTACATGTGGAGTCGAAGTGTATTCAATGCTTGTGTTTTTCCACAAATTAGGTGGTATTTATAGGTTTGGGTTGCTCATTCGGGAGACTGAACCATTAGCATGATTCAGTCGTGTGATTGAGCCATGCGGTTGATCCATTCGCACGACTGAGTGTTCAGTCGTGCGACTGAGTCAGTCGCATGAAGTTGTTTTGGCCTATGGACTACTTAGGCGCATGGACACTCAGTCGCATGGCCATTCGGATGCAAGACCAATATTGGGGCGCATGGTCCAGTCAGACGCATGTGAACTTCACTTAACCAAGTTTGAATGTATTCATTATATAACATTATGTATATCAATTCAAACAATCACAAACCTATACAATCTAGTCAATATGCATTAAACAACTCATTAATGAAATATTAAACATTATAAATCATAACTAAACAATCTCATTTCATTAAGTATCCAAGCATTACATAAGTGTAAGACATTCAAAACATATTACATTAAGATCCGAATCTAGGTACATATGTATCAACAAAGTCCCCCTTGGACCTAGATCTATCTAATGTCTTACCTTCTTCATAACCTCTTCATACTTCTTATACTTCTCTTCTTTGTGACTCCTGTGTGTATCTCAAACGCAAAGCAGAGTCATATAACATTCTGAAACTACAGAGCTTGTACAATGTCTTGAGAGTCATAGAATAGTCGCCACTTGTATAATGTGTATACATCATCTGAAGACAAGTTTGTGAGCCACATCGGGTCAAATACCCTGATAATATCCATCTTCCCCACTTTTTTCAAGACTATGACTGCCTCTCCAGTCCTCCAGTCATAGTACCACCACTTAAAGTGTGGAGTGATTGGCATTTCCCTCAAAGGGATTCTTGACATTGTGCGTGATGGACTCCACTTCAGCACTATCTTTGGCTTTCTAGTTATGGCGTCAACTTCAGATCATCTGATATACCTCATTGGTTGTTGAGGTTTGAAGTTGACCCATCTGGTGTGGTACTCTCTCTTTTAAGTAGCTTCAAACTAGCCTAACATCATATGAGTGTCAGCTTATAGCAGTTTCAACTTTGCTAACAGGTTAAGCTCAAAACCTGGAAGAGTCTTTAGATCATGAGGGAATCTGAAGTACTCAATCCCCTTCTCACGTTTAACAGCATAAACATTGAGATCTTCAAAATGTGCCCATGCTATGATCTTGCCTGACACCTTGTGATGTTGACTTCGGCGTTGTAGGCAGTTGACGTTGTAGCGCTACGTTAGGCTCTTATTTCTTCAAAACATGTTGTACATTCAACCTTTTTGATGTTGACTTTGGCGTCCGAGGCTTGGGCCTGCTCTTTATTCTTTTCCGACTCTTGTTCCATTTAATTGAGAGTCTGAAAATTGTCACTGACAAGAGTGTCTCCCAGATTAGGAATGACATTTCCCTCGTTGTCAGTGTACTCTGGATAATGTTGTGCAGTGACATCTTCAATCTCGATCTGACGATATCATGAAGCTCATCGTCAGTTTCCACGTGCACTGTCGGGGCGTCTTTTACGATCTCATCAGCATTTGATTCGAACATTTCTGCGATTTGCTCGTCAGTGAGATTGTGAATGATCTCTCCCTCTTTAGGAGTGTACATTACAGATCTCCTAACTATACCCTGCAGATCGAGAATCATGTGAGATGAGTCTTGACCTGTTGGAGGGAGCAACATCATATTCATCCTCTGAAAGTTTGGATATGCTTGATTTAGACATGTAATACAGTAACCATTAGTTAATAATTAAAACAGAAAAATTAATATAAAATATAATCATTCATTACGTTAATTTGATACAAGATTCAAATACACATGATTTAAATTACATAAAACACTAGGTATTACTCTTATTCTGTATCATGTGCTCCTCTGCTACCGGGGTTGATATGGAGGCACCCTGATCTTGAGTCGGCACCTGCAGTAGAAGAATCGTCTTCATCATCATCACTATCTGCATCTGTATCACCCTCGTGGTCATCACCATCATCATCATCATCATCACCTCTCATCATCATCAACATCATCGTCTCCATCTCCTTCTCCAATCTTTAAGGGCTCTTCTTTGGATCCTTTGAGCTTTAGCATGATAGACTTGTTTGTAGGTTCCAGCTCCTCCATTTCTTGGCATGTTGCTCCTGGAGCTGGGACATCTGTTCAGCCTGCTGATCAATCAATCGAGCCTGCTGAAAAAGCTGATGAGATTGTGAAGCAGTAAGATCTACTAACTGACGAATTTGTGTAGTTTTCTCGTCATCGGCTGCTAACCGATGCATCACCATATGGTTCAGCGCTAATAGCTATTCCTCTACCCTAATGGGAGGTAGAGGTGATCCAGATGGATATGAAGAGAAGGATGATGGTGCAGGTGGATGGCTAGTGGTGGTGGTGGTGGCAGTGGTGAATATGGGGGTAATGTAGATGAAGGTGGTGTTGGAGTTGGTGTGGTAGATGTGGTGGTAGGGGTGAAGATTGGGGGGTAATATAGATGAAGGTGGTGGTGGTGTGGGTGTGGTAGATGTGGTGACAGATGGTGTGGCTGTAGAGGTGGTAGGTGGAGTGGTGGTGGTAGGTGTAGTAGTGGTGGTGGTGATGACGGTTAGTCTTCTCTTCTTCGTCTTCAAGCCGTGGGGCTGAGCCATCCTTTTCTTCCTCGATCCTTTGGAGGAGGATGCTCCCCCAGAAACACAGCTTGGCTGATTGAGAGCATAAGTAGGATCAATGTCAGCCTCTCCCCATCCACCAGGGCATTCACTAACCACCCAGAGCCCTCGCTCCATGGGAACAACCTTGCTGCCCATCGTTTGAGTCAGAGGCTCCTCATCCAACTCCTCCTCCTCATCAGGTATGAAGCCCTGATGTAATCTTGTAGCCTCTGCTCCGTCATGGGTAGATGCGAGAGATGCTCTATCAGCAGTGGGGGCCCTTGGTTGAGTGGGCCCTACATCTCCACCATCACCGTTGTCGTCGTCGTCGGAGTCATCCTCCGGGAGCTATAACTGTTCAACCTCAGAATCACTATCCATGTGGGGCAATTTACACCTCTCCAGCGCCACGTAATCCTCCCGGGCCAGATGCCCGAACAATCTCCTTAAGGGGGCTTTACTTGCTTCCCTCTATAAACCTTCATACAACCCAATGTGGTGTTGTCCGTCACCTCAAGTACCACGACATCCTCCTCTCCTTTGGCAATGAAGGGAGCTTCTAGTCAATGATCATTTGCATGAATCGAGGGTACATGCAAAAGCCCTCCTTCACTTTCCCTCAATGTTCTCCACCAGGTAGGTGAAGATCATCCTGGAGAAGCTGAACGGGTGGTTCAGCACCAACGCTGCATAAGCGTTCTGCATCTGATCTAAGAGCTCATCAAACTCTCCCTTTCTGAGAAGCAATACACTTCAGCAGCACATGTGCGAGGTACTTGAAGTGGGGGCACAGGTTGCTTATGTTGAGCACCCCTGCGTTGATGGCCCAGAGTACTTAGCTCGCAAGAAACATCCTCGAACAGTAAGGGGGTGTATCGGGTGGGACAGTCAGCATCATCCCCAAACTCGAGAACTGTCCGAAGATCATCCTCAGTGATCTCAATCCACTCTCCAAATATCGAGCTCCTAATGCAATAGGGCTCAGAGGATCTGTCCACTACAGCGCTTTCCGAGAAAGCTTGCTGAATCGAGCGGTATGGTGTACAAGGAGTCGAGATGGCATGAGAGATCCTCGATCTCCGTAGAAACACGATAATGCCAGAAAAGTCTGAAGCATTTTTGGATGTCAGATCCAGATGAGCACAGATGTTGTGCTTAGTGCTCATAGTCCAACGACTAGCCATATGTTACAAAATGAATATAAACGTTAGTGTCAGTCAATAAGTACTGTGCGAATGACACTGTGCGACTGAGATCTAGTCGTGCGAATGAGTAGTGCGACTGTGATCTAGTCGTGCGAATGACCTCATACGTATGACTAAGAATGCGATTAGGCTCATACGCATGCAATCTCATCCGTTTACACCAGTCATGCGACTGACCTCATACGCATGGTTCTGTTGTGCGGTTTAGCCATTTGCATAACTCAGTCGTGCGACTGAAGTTCATCAAACTGTCCATTCGCATGACAGACTGGCTGTTCAATTCAAATTCAATTTTTGACCAATTCTTAAGATTAGACATCGTGATTTGGTTCACTAGACTCGCAATCACTCTATTTAGCACCTAATAACTTGATTTCAATCCATTACTTAGTTTTGTTATGTTATTTGTCCAAACAAGTCTCGGTTCTTGGTTAGGGCCAAATATCTTGATTTTGGAATCATATTGATTGAAATTTGGGTGGATTGCACCGCATTATACCTGTATAATCAGTGGAAATCGTCAGTATACAACAATCAATGGTATAGAATCAAACAAAAATTGGCAGAGTAACAATGGTACGTGTGAATTAGGGCGATTTTTGGTGTGATGAATGACTGCGACCGACTCCCCCTCCTTTTATACTAGGGTTTCCTTTAGTTGTGCGACTGAGCCCAGTTGCATAGTTGATTCGTGCCACTGATGATCAGTCATGCGACTGGCACAGTCGGTCACCTTCAGTCGTGCGACTAGAAGTCAGTCGCGTGACTGTGTCATTCGGTCACCTTCATCCATGCGATTAGCACATTTTAGTCATCCAATCGTGTTATTTTAGTCATACTGATGGTCCAATCACACGTATGTCCCATAGGTGTGGGTTACTCATGCGATTGGGCACATTCGTATCCTCCAATTGTACGACTGGTCCATGCTCATGGTCTAGTCGTGCGAATGAATCATACTCATGGTTTTTGACTTTATGACCATTCTACATTTTACACCCTTTTAACTTTTGAATACACATTATGAGCATTTGATCATCTCATACATGATCATTTTAGCTAGAAAAACCATTAATCACCTCAGACGTGATCCTTTTAAACATTTTGTCACCTCAGGCGTGACCCATTTAGATGATAATGTTCCTTATCAACTTCCATGACATAGTCTGATATAATCAAACTGAAATTGACAAACTTTATACAAAAATGAAAGAAATAAAACTGAAACTTGTTTTTGTGTTTTTATGAGGGTTAACTCCTAAGATGTAATTTGAATGAATAATTTTTCTGAGAAAGCAGCTTTGACCATACATTGACCAATTCAACTTGGAATCATATAGGATACTCAAATCATTCAAGACAAGTTATCTAAAACCTTGATGCTCTATTCTACTTTTTTATCTATTGTCATTTAGCAAATTTAGGAAATCATACTAGTACTATTAGGTCCCCACACGGATTTGAACTTTCAATGATTATAGCCACAATAATTGTCAATATACTTGTCCTCTTAAATCCATGCACAGATTTTCAACACAGATTGGTGATCGTTTAAGGTTTGTTTATTTCAATAAGCATTTTGGATCCCACACTTATATGGTAATCAACATTCCTCAAGAGATTTTTGAGTAGTCTTAGGGTAGTATTCAAGAAGAAACTATTCTTCGAACTTTCAAAGAGAAGCCAAGCCTCAGGTCAGTGCCACCGCACACCAAAGAGGCAATAAAAAACAATAAACTCTAGAATATATAGCTTATGCTTATCCTCAGGTCAGTGCCACCGCACAGCAGAGAGGCACATAACCTATCTTCTTGTTTGTGCAATTTCATTCCTTTTGCACAAATCTCACCAATAACATAGGTTATCAGTTTGATTGTATTTGCATATTTTAAGTGCTTTTGCTCATGCTTTGGTCTTATGCACACATTCGTGGCGTTTATTTTGCCCGTCACCCCTTATTGGAATCTTGTTGATTGTGTTAACCAGGATAAGGTGTTACCCACAGCTAGTCAAACATTTTATTTTAATCTTGAGATCACCAAAAAGGTCTAGTCGTCTATTGTGTTGAATCTACCGACATATCATCTGTGGTCTAGCAACCTCTAGGTCTACTTTCTTTGTGTTACCTTAGTAGTAGCTAGTTTATCTATCATGTTTCCTTTTATATTGCTCAGACTACACAAACTTATACTTGAGCTTTGCATTTTTTTTTCAATTTAGAATTTTAAAGTCCCAAATGGTTTGGTCTTGTGTACTACCATATTCCAAAGATTGAATCGGTATCACACATACGATCTTAATTTTCTCAGCTTGCCTCTCCTCCTCCCTCTTTTTTCTATTTTTTTGTCTAAACCTATTCTCCCCTTAAAATTTTAAAACCGTAATGGATTAGCGTTTTAGGATTTTAATAGGCATAGAAATAAGACCAATTTTAAATTAAGCAAATAAAATAATAAATAATTAAAAAAATGAAAGAATATTTACAAGACACATCGGACTACGCATAGTCATCTTCAGGAATGACCTTACGTTTTTTTTAACGCTGTTGACCTCTAACAAATATAGAAAACGTGGTTTGTCAAAAGCCTTTGTATAGAGGTCAGCGCATTGAACATCCGTGTTTATTTTTACCACATCAATAAGTTCTTTTCAAAACAATCACGTATAAAGTGATACTTAATTCCGATGTGTTTGGTGTTAGAATGTTGGACTGGCTTTTTAGTGACTGCAATTGCAGGAGAGTTATCAACAAAGATAGGAGTAGAAGAGAATTTCAAACTGTAATCTGGCATTTGCTGTTGAATCCATATGATTTATGAACATCAACTTGCAGCAACAACGTATTCGGCTTCACAGGTTGACAATGCAACGAGGTCTGCTTTTTACACTACCAGGTTACTAATCATCTCCAAAAGAACTGACACCTTGCTGATGTAGACTTATAGTTCATCTTGCAGCCGCCGTAATCCGAGTCGCTATACATCGTAAGCTCAAAGTCATCATCATGAGAATACCACAACCCAAGTGTGGGTGTACCTTCATATAACGAAAATCCTTTTGACCCCAATAAGATGGTTCACCTTAGGCTTTTCCTGATATCGTGAGCATAAACAAGTAGCATACATGATATTAGGTCGTGAGGTAGTGAGATACATAAGAGATCCAATCATCCCTCGCTACCTAGTGGCATCTACCACATCACCATTCTCGTCGGGTGCTACATCATGGTTTGTAGCAAGTGGAGTTCTAGCTGTAGAAGCATTCTCCATGTGAAACCATCTAAGAATATCACCTACATACTTGGTCTAATGTAGAAAAATCCCATTTGGTGTCTGATCCACCAGTAATCCGAGAAAGAATTTCATCTCTCCCATGGCACTCATCTCTCCCATGGCACTCATCTCGAACTCCGCCTTCATTACTGCTTCAAACTCTTTATATAATTCTTCGTTCTTAGATCCAAAGATTATGTCATTGACATAGATTTGTACCAGCAGTAAATCTCCATCTTTTTCTTTGATGAACAATGTACAGTCAATGACTCCCCTGTGAAAACCGTGTTTCACAAGATGAGTCAAGAGTTTCTCATACCAGGCCCTCAGAGCTTGATGAAGCCCGTATAGCGCCTTGTCGAGCTTGTAAACTTTGTCCTGATGATATGGATCCTTAAATGTATCGGGTTGACTGACATACACTGTCTCTCGGATCTTACCATGAAGGAACACACTCTTCACATCTAGTTGATAAACTTTGATCTTCATATAAGATGCATAGGCAAGAAATATGCGGATTGCTTCCACCCTTGCCACGGGTGCAAACACTTCATTGTAGTCGATGCCCTCAACTTGTCGAAATCCCTGAACAACAAGCCGAGCCTTGTTTCTGATGATCACTCCTTGATCATCTTTCTTGCATTTCAAAACCCATTGGTGCCAATGACCTTAACACCTTAGGTCTATCCACTAGAGTCCATACACCCAACTTCTTGAACTGAGAAGTTCTTCTTGCATGGCACTCACCCATGCCTCATCATTCAGGGCTTCACTAACATACTTTGGCTAAACTGAGACACAAAGCAACATTAAGCACCATCGTGAAGGTATCCCTATTCCATCACATAGGCATAATCAGCGGAGTACAACTGATTTCTTGTCCGAACTCCTGATCTCACATATCCTATCATTATCCAAAGGATGATAGACATTTAGACGTGAGCCAGGAGTTGTTAGAACAACCACCTCAGAATCAACTTTGTGAACATTTGGTTCAGAATCTGAGGCAATAGGAGTTTGAGGTTCAGAAGGCATACAAGCATCACTGTCAGATGCTTGTGGACTTGTGGTGGAACCTGTTCATCCTGGTTGTTCTGATCATTATCCACATTTTCTTCATCAGAGGAAGAGTCACTCACATCAAGTGCTCCCCTGAGTTGGTAGAGGATTGACTTTCTGAACCGGATGGAGTCGAATCTTGAGACGGTGTGTTCAAGACATCATACATCATCTTTTTTGACAACTCGTCTTCTGAATTAGAGAGAGGTATGTTGAAGGACTTGAAGACTCCATCATAGTCGAAGAAGTAAGTCGGCCCTTTTCCAGCAAGTGGTGTGGTGTATCTCTAAACATCAACATTACACCACAGCTCTACCTGACGTGTTGAGTTGTTGTAAACTCTCTTGTTCGGTATGTTGTATCATAGGAAGATCCCTTCATCAACTTTCTCACTAAATTTCCGTCCTGAGTCTTTTTCTGTAGGGTGCACGGAGCACCAAACGGCTCGAGATATTCTAAGTTAGGTTTATGTCGTTGTAGTAGCTCATAGCATGTTTTTCCATGGCGTTTGACTAACAGAACTCGATTGAGCGTATAACATGCATTTGCAACTACTTCATTCTAGAATTGAATAGGCAGTTTAAAGTCTGCTAGTATAGTCTGTGCGATTTCTATCAAGCTGCAATTCTTCCATTCAGTAACACCGTTCATCTGAGGAGTGTAGGCAGAGGTAAATTGATGCACAATCCCCTTTCCTTGCAG
Source organism: Flaveria trinervia (assembly GCA_025506515.1). Lineage (NCBI taxonomy): Eukaryota > Viridiplantae > Streptophyta > Magnoliopsida > Asterales > Asteraceae > Flaveria > Flaveria trinervia. The sequence continues at coordinate 22,184,497 of CM046455.1, read as the reverse complement.
TAGGCCTCCATCCACTGATTCTTGAACTCGGTTCCGTTGTCTGAGCGTACTTGTCGTACCTTCAGCTTGTATAGGGATTCCAGTGTAGTTACTAATTCCTTGAAGGATTCAACGTTTCTGATTTGGACTTCAGAAACATTACCCAAGAGAATCTTGAGTAGTCATCAGTAACTACGTAGTAGTACAAGTCACCTGCGATGCTTCTTGTACTGACTGGACCAAACAGATCCATGTGAAGAAGTTCAAGAGGTAGTTCTATGGAATGAACTTTCTTTTCCTTATGAGACTTCTTTGTCTGTTTACCCTTCTTCCACACAACATAGAAATCCGGGAGTTGGAAGTTTTTTATGTTTACTCCCCTCACTAGATCATTCTGGATCAAGTGATTCATCTTCCTTGGATTTATGTGTTCCATTCTCCTATGCCATGAGATGGAATCCTTCTCAGTAGCTTTGGACAAAAAGCACTAAACTTCACGATCCATTGTGGAGGACTCTGAAAGATCCAAGATATAAAGATCATTAAATCTTGAAGCTGACATTAGGACTTGGTCCTCCGGGATCACGTAGTCCTTCTTCAGAACGTAGCACTTCTTGTTGTCAAAGACTACTTTTAAGCCTTTGTCACATATTTGAGAAACATAAAGTAAGTTACTTTGTAATTGTTGGACATAGTTTACCTTGTCAAACTTAACATTCAGATTTCCCACTTCCCCTTGGGCTGTGATGTACTCGCCTTTGTTTCCCGCAAATGAAACATGCCCTCCTTTGATTTGTCTAACATTTGATAAGAGAGCTCTGTTCCCCATCATGTGCGTGGATGCTCCACTATCTACAATCCACGTGTTAGTCTCAACACTATAGCGAATACCCTGCACATGCAATAAAAATATTAGTTCATCTTAGGAACCAAGCCTTTACTGGCTTGGGTTTCCCCGAGGCATCACACATCATAAACTCAACCCATTGACCATTCGAGGTTGAGGGAAGCATAGATGTCTGTTTGGCCCCATTTTCAGACGCTGAGGCAGATTTTTCTTTCCATAGCCCAGCTTTGTGTAAGGCCTGTTTGTGACAAATAGACGACTGGCAGATTGGTTGAACTTTTGGTTCACTATCCCTTTTAGGAGGCATCACTGAGTTCATCTTAACAGCTGTAGATTTAGATGCAGAAAGTTCAAATTTCCTCCTTGGTGTTTGATAATGACGACAATGAGACACGATGTGACAGTATTTTCCATAATTGTAGCAAGATCTGCTTTCAACTTTACGGTCTATTTGTTTTTATGGAGAAGTAGGTGTCACACGGATGACCATATTTTGTTTAGATTTAGACACTTCTTTGTTAGATGTATGGTCGGGTTTTACAAACTTAATTGCTTTACCTGGTTGTACATCTTTTATTTCTTGTTTACCTGGACTTTGACATGATACTCCTGATTGATTAGGTTTAACAGTCTTTATGGGTTCTCATTTGATTTTATTTGAAGCTGACTTTAACTAACCTTTTCAATCTCTTTTTCTAGGTTAACACAAGGCATCTTTCCTTTTACCTTTGAAGTGGACTCCTTTTGTTTGGTGCCAGATTCAATTGATTTACTTGTGGAATCTGGGTCACTAACAAGAGGAGTGGTCACCACATGATCCTTGATGGGGTTATTATTAATTGGTTAACTTTTGGTGTTCATCAAGGTCTTAGGTGGTTGCGAAACCACTTTGTATCCCAATCCCTCCTTGTTGTTTCTCTCTCTCACTAAGTGTTGGACAATATGAGATGAGCTTGTCCAACTGTGTAGTTTTTGTTTAAAGGAGTTGACTTCTACTTCTAGAACTGCTTTCTGCTTCTTAGTGTCCTCTAGGGAGTTAAGATAGTACCTAATGTCATTAGCTTGATTAAAGGCAACTACTTATGTTTCCCTAAGATGTTTGTTCAATAGCTCTATCTTTTCCTTGTAACTATGCTCATTTTGTTTTAAAACTCTATTAAATTTAGTGCACAATTCCAAATCCTTTACTAGGCTATCATTATGATCTAAGAAGCTAGCACATTTAAAATCTATGCTTTCTCTAAATTTATTACAATCAGAACAAGCATGATTATTAAACAACTAGTCAGTAGTACTTACCTGAGATGTTGAAGAGGAATCAACCATGTGTGCAAAATCTGTTGTCTTTGGTTCTGGTGATTTTGACATTGAGGTAGATTTTTCTTCTTCAGGCAGGTGTTGACCACAGGTGAAGTGTCTTCAGAATTGGACATTGCGAGCTCTACTGCTATGTCTCCCTTACTGGCGGAATCGTCATCTATGTCATCCACACTAGCTATGTTGGTCTCTCCCGATGAGATGAACTGAAAACTCCAGTCGTGTCCTTCATCCTCATTAGTAGTCAAGGCTTTAGGATCCTTGCTTGATAAAGTAGAACTACTAGATGTGGCTTTGTCCTGATGATTAAAGGACGAGAAAGGATTGTCATTACCAGTCTTGTTTGGCTTCACACACTCCTATTTGAAGTGTCCCTTCTCATCACAGTTGAAACAGGTTAACTTTGACTTATAGAAACCAAAAGTTGTGTCCTTGGTTGCAACCAAGTTCTGTCCAGTCTTTTTGACAAACTTCTTAGCTCTTCGAACAACACTTGCCAAGCACCACATAATATCCATTCATTCCAACTCCATCACATCCACCTATTCATAATCCTCATCTTCCAGGTTGCAATTTCCTATCTTTCCAGCAATTAGTCCATCATAGGAGTGGACTACCGTAGCTAAGAGGTCCATGTGTTCTCTAGCCACCTCAACAGTCACGTTATCAAAGTTGTCGGTCTTCAATTTTGTTGCATTGGCTTCACGTATAATATACTGGGTACCTGACAACCCTGACATTGCAGTCCCTAAAGTAGATAATTATGCTGGACTTGTTTAGCTTGAGATGAAGGCAGTCTACAGTGGTGCTCCAGATGTCTTGGCCTGAGGAGTCACATTGTAAAGCGCAGGATTCTGGTCATAGTTTGCCTTTTCTGCTCTATACTTCATCCTAAGCTCCTCCTCTCTCAGTTTGAGAATAAAGTCATTTATGTCTAACTTCGAGAGCATCCCATTCTATCTGAGATCATAAACGAAGGAAGCCCATTTCTCAGGTAATCCATCTGCAAAGTTGGATACCTTATCCTCCATTGACGTAGTTACTCCATGAGTGTGCATCTCACTCATTAAGTGGTAGAATCTGCCGATCACGTCGTCCTGGCCTTCCATTCCCATTGAAGAGAAGCTGTCAAACTCCTTCTTCAAAACTTTGGCCTTAATGGCCTTGAGTGAGGTATTTCTATCATACCTCTTCTCCAACACATCCTATAGTTTCTTTACTTGAGTATATTTTGAGTACTGATGGAACATATTCTTCGGAATAGTGTAGGTAAGCAAATCGTAGACTGTCTTCTCAGCGTTGTGTTTTACCTTTTGTGCATCAGACATGCCACTTAACGGAAGTCTGACACCGTCAACTCCAACAGGCATGTTGTACCCTGATTCTATTGCCTCCCACAAAATTGTATCTACTCCATTTAAGTAGATTTCGAAACGTTGCTTCCATTGTGGGTAGTCGTCTAACGTGATATGCTTCGGAGGTTGATTGTGAATTCCCACTTCATTCTCCAACAGCATAAATTCTAAATACGAGTGTCTCTACTTGCTATGTATGCTGAAAACTGGTCCTCCATTTCATTTAACTTTACTATTAAACAAACTATTTATGTGTGCGAATGAACGTATGCGATTGGGCTTATTCGTGCGATTGAACAAGGCAAATGTTTCAATCGTGCGACTTAACAAATGCGGATGAGTTAGTTGTCCGAATGAACTATTGCGGTTGAACAGTCCGAATAGGGTTCTCAATCGTATGATTGAGGGTATGAATGAGTCCAATCGTGCGTTTGAGGAATGTGAATGAACTCAGTTGTGCGATTGAGCCAATCGTGCGACTGAACCTGCCGATGTTTGAAAATTCGTAGGTTAAATGTGTTTTGGCCGCAAAAACTCGAATTTTCACAAATCCTAATTGGCGTATGCCGTAAAAACTAAACTTTATGGTCAGGACACATCTAAGACTCCGTTTGACACAAAAGGATTGCATTTTTTAGTGAAAAACCCAATTTTTGTATAAAAACGACTGAATCAACACGCAATCAAGAGCCAATGCTCTGATACTACTTGTTAGGATCGTGTCCTAGACGATGTACTAACTGATTAACGTGTGTACCAAACCAAATAGTGCGAAATCCTATTTGATTGGCGATCCAATCAGCGAGAACGCACGTAGAAACAATTTTGTATTGAATCTAACATTAAGAATTGATTAGGAATCGATCTACTGCGATCTATGAACTTGGAGTATGATCTTAGAGGTCTCTGGACGGATAGGTTACATCTGGAGTCGAAGTGTATTCAATGCTTGCGTTTTTTCATGAATTAGGTGGTATTTGTAGGTTAGGGTTGCTCATTCGGGCGACTGAACCATTAGCATGATCCAGTTGTGTGATTGAGCCATGCTGTTGATCCATTCGCACGACTGAGTGTTCAGTCGTGCGACTGAGTCAGTCGCATGAAGTTGTTCTGGCATATGGACTATTTAGGCGCATGGACACTCAGTCGCATGGCCATTTGGACGCATGACCACTATTTGGGCGCACGGTCCAGTCGGACGCATGAGAACTTCACTTAACCAAGTTTGAATGTATTCATTATTATCAATTCAAACAATCACAAACTTATATAATCTAGTCAATATGTGTTAAACAACTCATTAATGAAATATTAAACATTATAAATCACAACCAAACAATCTCATTTCATTAAGTATCCAAGCATTACATAAGTGTAAGACATTTAAGACATATTACATTAAGATCCGAATCTAGGTACATATGTATAGACATATCTTATTAATGTTTCCTTATTACATGGTTTCTTTTATTTTTTATTTTATTATTTTAAGTGTGGTCTATTTTAGTGCTTAGTGGGTCATAAGAACAAGTTAGTGTTACTGTTACTTAATTAATGGTAAGGCTATAAAGACCTTTTAACCTTTATGATAAGAGCTAATGAACAAAGTACTAGAAATGGTCTAATAATCTATTTAGGTTTTTCTAGTCCTCTTTGATCTTCATTCTAACTCATTCAATCAAAATGATACATATCATTTTAAGTCGTTGTAATCCATGGCTTCTTCGATACTACCTGAATTTGAATCCCGTTAGTGAGTGAATTAAACATTGGTGAGACATGAATACTAAATATAACCCTCAACACTAGGATAAAATTTATGTTAATGAATATCCAAAATTTTAATTACAACCTGTCCTATGGGCCATCTAAGAACCCCGACAATGCGTAAGGCTACCAACAACACTTCGTAGTTGCTCTAGTTAGACCAACACCTACTTCAAAGCTTCTCATTTTAAGTTGTTACACCCCCAACATTGGAAGTTTCCCGTGGGGTGCGATCGTCATGGAATCATAGTCATTGGTTGACCACTACATAATTTTTAAAACATACGTTGCAAATAAGTTTAAAAGTACATTATCATTTTCAGAGTTAAATTTCAAAACTAGTAGTACTAGGTAAATTATTTTCAAAACACGAAAAATACAATAATAAATATCCCAAAAGCATGAATGATTCTAAATGTGATAAGATTCACACTAGCTTAACTTTATCCGTATGTTAGTTACCTAAGAAAATATGCATGAAATTTAGATTAACATAAAGTTAGTGAGTTAACAGTATTTAAAGTAATAGTAAAAAGCAAAATGGACAACAAGTCTTTCTATGATTTAATTGTTCATCATACCATGCTATAACAATATATAAGCACCACAACCAAAGTTGCATTGTAAATGTAATAGATTACCCCTACCCATGCCTACTCTACGCATAGAGGTGAACATGCTAATAATGCACCCTTTTAGACCTCTAGACAAGGTTAGGGTAATTTAACTTTGGTGGGAGTACTCAAACCTAATAGTACTATCCATGATTATTTCTCTTTGGGAAAGAAACTAACAGTCCGATAAAAGGAGACTTCATAAGGTAAGTAAACCACTCATAAAACATGTGAAATTATTGAGAAGTAATTATGTCCACGAAAATAGTATTTTACATGTAATTTTCCCCGAAATGAAAACAATTAAAATGGGGTAGTGAAACTCACATAAAAATTAGTGATAATGTATAAATATCTATGAGTATCCAAAGTTCTCGAGAAAATTCAACCTAAGTTCACCCTAGAATAAGTAAAGCAACTTATGTCTAACTATTGCTTCTACGTATATAGGGAGCAATGAAACTGTTTGATCCACAAAACATGGTAATATAGTGTTTGACCTGAAGACCTGATGATGGTATATGATTGATAATTATAAAATATATATTACGTAAAAATATTAATAAATTATATTTCATTCAAGGGTTTATGAAAACCCTTGTATTTTAAAGTTAACATATTGCTCGGGTAATTAAATATTATTATTACTTGACTCGATTCATAACCCAAGTGCTTAGTAAGTAAATATATATTTCACATGTGAAATTATAGTATTTAGAGTTTTTATATAATTTAATATTTTTAGAAAAATCATATTTGTAAGGACTCTCATGAAGACTTTTAACTTAATAACATTCAAGAAATTATTAGTTTTGTATTTTCACAACTCTTGTTAGGGTTTATATATATATATATATATATATTATAATATATATATATATATATATATATATATAATATATATGTGTGTGTGGTGTGTGTGTGTGTGTGTGTGTATATATGTATGTATATATATATATATATATATATATATATATATATATATATATATATATATATATATATATATATATATATATGTATATATTCATATATATTTGCATAAGAAAATACCTTTTCAATGTATGACATAGTAACACATAGACATATATTTTTAGTAACACATATTATTATCTATCATTGTATTATTATGGTAATAAAGTTTCAATTTTATATAAAAAGTCAACAAATTCATTTTCAGTCAACTTAGTTATTTACTAAGTACTCTAACTTTTTATTTTAAGTAACATAACATTTACAATTATATAGCACATAATTTGATATTTAAAATCTAATGTCTAGATTTTTTATTTATTAGAGGGAAACTTTTAACATAATTCAGTATTCTAGATTGCTATAATTTCCAAGAACATATCCATATTCATAGTGGTACTTGAAATATCACTAAAAATCCAAAGTCATGACTTAACCCATTTAGATCTTTTTTGAGTTTCAACACACCTTTATAACTTTTATAAAATCACCTACTAGTAATTTATTCAACATGAATTTATAAACATTCATTTTTATGACAAATAATCATTTTTAATTTATGTTAAAATGAATTGGGTGGAATATTATCCTCTAAACTCTTTGTAAAAATCTTGTTTAAACAAAATATCTTTGGTGGATGAAACTAGTGTGAAGTCGGCTGGATCGGTAAACATCCGAGCGTGTTCTTGACGGAAGGATAAACAACAGCAAACACCAAGAGACAATCAATAACACGAACTATAATTTAATGGTTTCATTGATAAAACCTAACGATTACAAGCTCGTTACAACATATGAATCAAGACTCTTTGCAAGGGGAGATCGAGCATGATCTCCCCTCTCATCCGACAGCCCTAGGCCCCCGGGCAGACTCCTCTCAAAACCCTTAACTCTCTACACATTAAAACTGGTATATATAGGCCTCTGCCCATATTAGATGCGACTAGGCCCATTCGTGCGATTGGACCATGCGTATGGTTCAATCGTACGACTGGACCGTGCGTATGGTTCAATCGTACGACTGGACCGTGCGTATGGTTCAATCGTATGACTGGACCGTACTTACGATTTAGTCTTACCAATGTCCCAATTGCATCTCTCAGTCGCACGGCTAGTCCATTAGCATGGCTCAGTCGTATGACTGAGTCTCATTCGCATATGCTCCTACGAATGACATAGTTTCATGTGTTTACAACATATCAGGAGTATTACATTAAGCATAGACTATTCAACACGTGATGGACACACTATATATGACTATATATGCTCCAACAACTAGTTTCATATAAACTAGCAGATGAAAAAAGTATGATAAACTAAAATATTTGTAAATAAGAAGAGATTTTTCTCACAAAAGACAAGCAAAGAAAGATGGATGAATTGTTGTAGGTTGCTTAAACACTTCTGTTAGATCTGGGGTCAATAAATCTAGTCCATTGTGTATAGGCTTAGAACTTTAATCAATATTTGTAATGAATACTTATAATTCATTCTTATGTATGCATTAAATATATAGGTTAATCCATATATGTGTGTTGATTTATGTATGTTTGCAGGTAAAACAGTATAATTTGTGAATTACTAACATTGACCAGGTGTAAGAAACATCTATGGATGAACATGTTGTTCGTCCATAGATATGTTTCTTACAAGTAAAATACATCCGAAGATCTTCTACGAATGAACAATCAGCTCTGAGGCTGGAAGTGAAGATACTGTCGGAAGAACAATGTAGCTTCGGAAGAACAAAGTATCTGCGGAAGAACAAGATTGCTTAGGAAGAACAAAGTAGCTTTGGAAGAACAAGATTCCCCCAGAAGAACAAACATCTACGGAAGACCATATTCGTGCGGAGTCCAAACACTTGTTTAATAATACAAGTGTTACAAGTCAACATGTCAACAAGACAGCTGTTTGAATCCTAACAGATTTGGTGTTTCCTTAATAGAAACACACGTGCCTGTATATATGGATCCTAGGTTTCACATCAAGCAGATGACTTGAACGGCAAGCACCCAAGCATCAACACAACAAACCAAACATCACAACAAATCACACAAACACAAACCCTAGTAGTTGTCACATCATTAATACATTCAAATCAAATCAATATTATTCATTCATTGTTTATTCATGTGTAATCATTAACATGTTTTAATGAAATACATTTGAATTATATCTTTATTTGATTATTAAATGTGTTCTATTCATTGTATTCATCTTAAGTATTAATCATTATTGTTGATAATTATTTATTACAATTAAACAAAGTTAATGTTGATTTTGCAAACACTAACTTTTTGACGTCCAATTAGCACTGATAATTCCTGATTGCGATCCTTGGATTCACAAGCGGTATCAGAGCCAAGGGGTCATTTATTTAAATCGATTGATCTATGAGTTGCTGGATTCTTTATGCCCAAGACACATAGAATATTGATGTGATTAGTAAGTTATGATTCAAGTCGGGTCATACCTAATAACAAGCTTAGCAAACACCAATTAATATTTAATTGATGATATGATCATGCAATTAAATAATTACACCAATTTAGAGAATGGGGTTTTCAAATAAGTTGCATATGAGATTGAACGACCTATATGGATATTTTGTTTATGGATACTATTTGTAATGTTGTTTAATTTAGTTAAATAACATCAAATAATAAAAGTGTGTATGTGTTATATAATTAAAAGGTTAATTATATATCCATGTTTTAAAAAACAACTAGTTTATAAAAATGGAGTTGGGTTTTGGGGGGAAAACTCCATCTCATGAAAACCAAGCGACCGCCCTTTTATGGGAGGGTGTCTTGTTTTGTTTTGTGACTATGTACTCCAAGAACAACACACACACACTTAATCCTCCCATCTCTCACACATATGCAAGAACCAAAAGAGGAAAGCACTCTCTAATCTTGAAGTGGATCTCGGCTGAAAAGGGTTTTCAGCAGCCTTTGATCTCAGCTGAAAAGTGTTTTCAGCAGCCCTTCTTGGTCGTTTTTGGTGGTGAAATCCTAGCAACAAAGGTCTTTGCTTGATGCTTGTGGGTATGGATGCTTGAGGACATCTTTCCTTGGTGTTTTGGTCATTCAAGAACATCATCTTCTTCACCAAAATCGTTTTTCTGCAGCTTTACAAAAGGTAGTATATATGGCTTGTTTTGGGTTGTTATTTCTTGTTGATAGCTAGTTCATACACATATAATTGATCCTATGTTCGTGGGTTTGTTGATGATATGTTATTAGCCTTAATTTTTCAGATTACTAATGATAATATTAAGGTTTTAATCCACTGCGTTTTCAAGTTTAATGGTTAAACTACTTTGTTTTGGTTCAACAAACCCAACATTGACATCTAGAGCCAGATATGTGAATGACTAGTTTCATTTATCCTTGTAAAATTGCTTTTATGGGGGCTTTAACAACCTATAGGGGCTGTTTTGTGGTGATGTTATAAATCCCCAACCTTTCAAGGTTATATTTAACATGCTTGTGATTAAACCTTGAAAGAAAGATATCAAATGGTTGATTGTGTTTGATTTGACAAAACACCCAAAATTCTTGGTTTATGTTTGCTGAAAATTTAGGGTCATATGGGGATGTATTTGGTTCTTGTATGATGATTCATATTGGTGCATAACCTAGCCTTAAACTTGTGTTGATTTGGTTTTGAATGGACGTTTGTTTTGGTTGATTTCATTCATAATGGGTTGTAATATTATTCTTTTGTGTTTTGTATTTGGATGTAATTTATTTACTCATTCAATGGCAATGTAATAGATAGATTAGGTGCGCTTTCTTTTATTAGAAAATTTGTATTAGGATATAATTTTGTGAAAGAAGATGCACAAGATGGAAGCAGAAAAGGAAGACACAAGAGAAGGACTTGAAGTATTTGGATGCAAGTTCAAGTGGGGGTCTTTGGAGATCTCATGTTTTGTGTTGTGTTCAACCCTTAGAAAGACCAAATGATAACACTTGTGATGGCAAAATAAGTGTTGTCAACATAGTGGCTATGGTTATGCACATGTGGTTGTTTTATATATGCTTGTTTGATTATTCATTTTATGTTGATTGTTTTATATGTGGATATGCTAAACAATCTAAATAAACTATGATAACAAGCTGAATTTTTTGGTTCCTAATCATTAAGTGACTAATAAAAGGTTATTAAAAGGATTAATGATTTAAAAATAAAAGAGATTTTATTAAAAGAGAACCATAGGGTACCATGTATATGAAAGCATGCGAATACAAGGTACATAGAGTTTTCATAACTACAATTAATGGAAACTTAAATCCCTTTGTAAACAAGTTAAACACCATCCTTTTACACGACACTCGAATCACTTGAGAACTGCTTGTGGGATAAAGGTCACCTAACCACTTTTAAGGAACTTGTGTGTTTGAGGTGAGCTTAACATACTTGTGGGATAAATGTTACCTAACCACTTGTATGTTTAAACTCACACGTGTGTGTAAGTAGGACGACTTGAATTGGAAACCATGTGCATAGGGTAATCGAAGCATGGCGTACAATGGTGTTGATGGGATTTTACATGCCGACTAAACATAAGATGTTTAACCGATCCCATAAGGCTACAAGTTGCAATAGGTTGCAATTGTCAAATGTTGAATACCTTGTTAATTTAAATAATGGGATAAAAGTCCCCTAACCATCATTTTAATGTAACGTTGGATTCTAGATTTTAATTATTAATTTTCCATGAGACGTGTAAAGGGTATTAATAATTAAAATACAATTTTCAGAAATACTAAAACGAACTTTATAATTTTGTAGAAATGGACGCAAACAATAACGCTACCACCCAGACCGTCCCTACCCTATCACTAAGAACAATCTTAGAAAGGGATCGTCTTAACCATAATAACTTTATGGAATGGTATCGAAACTTGAGAATTGTTCTCAAGCAAGAGAAAATGGCCTATGTCCTTGATCCTATTCCTGACTAACCCGACCCTGAGGATGTTGAGGTCTATGACGATTGGCTTCAATACACTGAGGATTTCATACAGTTTCCTGCCTCATGTTGGGAACTATGATTCCCGAACTCCAAAAGGATTTGGAGCATCTTGGGGTATATGACATAATTACCCAATTGAAGGAAATGTTCCTTGAACAAGCTAGGGTAGAGTGCTTCGAAACGGTTCGAGCGCTTGATACGTGTCGCATGGAAGAGACCCAATCGCTATCATCTTATGTACTTAAGATGAAAAGCCACGTTGATCGCCTTGAGAGGCTTAATTTTCCTATTTCAAAGGAGTTTGCCACGGATTTGATCCTTAATGGCCTGACTAAAAGGTTTGAGATGTTCATAATGAATTACAATATGAACGGATGGGACAAGAGTATTGGTGAGCTTCACGCAATGCTCAAAACAGCCAAGGCAGGAATGGGTAGAACGGTTCTACCTGTTCTCTCGATCAATGAGGAAGGCAATAAGAAAAGGCCATTTCTCGATCCCAAGGCAAATGTTGTCAAAGGAAATGGGTACATCAATGGAAAGGGGAAAGGAAGGCTAAAGCGGAACCTCTAATGCCTAAGCTTAACAAGCCTAAGGTAACGGAGAACGATCCATGCTTTGAGTGTGGAGAGATAGGACATTGGAAAAGGAATTATCCAACCTATCTCAAAGAGTTGAGAAAAAAGAGTGATGCTAGGCAAACCTCAGGTAGAAGTTTCATAATTCACATTGATTTAAATGTTATTTTTCAAACACATGGGTATTGGATACCGGATGTGGAACTCACATATGCAATTTGTTGTAGAGGTTCAAAAGAAATGTGCGCTTCAAGAAGGGAGACACAAGTCTCTACATGGGCAACGGAGCAAAAGTTGATGTCGAAGCCCAAACAGGCAATATTTTGAAACTTTCAAATAGTTTGGAAGTTATTCCTAAGAACATTTTGTATGCTCCTTGTTTGACTAGGAACATAATTTTCATTTCCCTTTTAAAACAATGTGGTTATGAATTAAAGTTTGTTAACAATGGTATTTATGTTTGTATGGATGATGTATTTTATTTCAAGGCTATGCTTTTTAATGGAATTTATGAATTGGTTCATAATGATTCATGCTATAATAGCTCATTATACCAAACAAGCACCAAAAAACTTAAAATGGGTTTAAGTGATTCTTATCTTTCGCATTGTCGTCTTGGTCACATAAACAAGAATCGGATTCAAACACCTCAAAAGAATGGTCCTTTGAAAAACAAATGAAAATGTTCCATTCGATAAGTGTTAATCCTGTTTACAAGGTAAGATGACCAAGTCGCCCTTTAGTGGCACTAACGAGAGGGCAAAAGACTTATTGGGTATCATACATTCGGATGTATGTGGCCCTTTAAAGACAATGACTAGAAATGGTGAAAGATACTTCATTACCTTTACCGATGATTATAGTCGCTATGGTTATGTGTACGTGATGACACACAAACATGAAGCTTTTGAAATGTTCAAAACCTTCAAGAATGAAGTAGAAAATCAACTCAATAAAACTATCAAAATTCTTCGTTCAGATAGAGAAGGTGAATGCCTCAGTGATGCTTTTCAGTACCATTTAAGAAGTTGTGGGATCGTCTCACAACTTACTCCACCTAGAACACCACAACATAATGGTGTGTCTGAAAGGAGAAATCGAACCCTATTGGATACGGTTCAATCTAAGCTGGCTATAAGCTAAATACCTCTATCATTTTGGGGTTTCGTAATGCTCGTATTTTGAATATGGTCCTGACTAAGATAGTGGATTCACTAAGTGTATATTTGTTGGATATCCCAAAGATTGTATAGGATACTACTTCTTTGATCCAACAGAGCAAGAGTAATTATTGCTTGAAAGGCTGAGTTCTTGGAAACTGAGTTCCTTATGGAAGGAATAACGTATAGAATAGTGGAATTTGATGGGGATCAAGATCCACAAGCCGATACACGTTGGTTAACACTAGCAATCAATAAGAAGTTGTTGATGATGATCAAGAGGTTGATCAATACACACAAAACATTCATAGATCTGGTAGAGATTGCATTCCACCTGAAAGATATGGATTTTTCATGAATGGGTGCCATGTGGTTGACTCCAATAAGTCAACTACATACCATGAAGCAATGTCCAATTCGGATTATGACAAATGGTTGGATGCCATGAACGTTGAGATGCGATCCACGTATGACAATCATGTTTAGGAATTGGTTGACCCTCCACTTAACTCCAAACCAGTTGGATGCAAGTCGGTTTCAAGAAGAAAATGGATATACATGGAAACTTGGATACTTACAAAGCAAGACTTGTAGCAAAAGGTTTCACTCAAAATCAGGGGTTGATTATGATGAGATTTTCTCGCCTGTGGCAATGCTAAAGTCAATTAGGATATTATTTTCCAAAGCTGCATATTATGACTATGAGATTTGGCAAATGGATGTCAAAACCACTTTTCTTAATGGACATCTCGAAGAGACAGTTCATATGGTTCAGCTTGATGGTTTTGTCGGTCCATAACATCCTAAAAGTATGCAAGTTAAAGAGGTCAATCTATGGATTGAATCAAGCATCGAGAAGTTCGAATCAACGTTTTGATGAAGAGATTAAGAAATTGGGTTTCATCAAGAACGCTGACGAGGCTCGTCTATATGAGAAGGCTAGTGGGAGCATGATAACATTCTTAGTATTGTATGTTGATGACATACTACCTTTTGGGAATGATATTCCAACCATGGAAGGTGTCAAAACAAGGCTTGGAAGTTGTTCTTCCATAAAATCTCGGTGAAGTTTCCTATATTTTAGTAATATAGATCTATAGGGATAGATCGAGGCGGTTAATAGATTTAAATCAAAGTGCATATATTAATAATGTCTTGAAAATGTTCAAGATGGAAAAACTCTGAGAAAGGTATGGTACCTATTCAAAGGGGGACAATATTGAGTACATCTCAATGTCCAAGCTCAAAGGATGAGCAAGATTGAATGAAGGACATCCCATATACATCTATAGGATCCATTATATGTGAGATGATATGCACTAGATCGGACGTGTCATGTGCGTTAATCATGACGAGCAGAAATCAATAGAATCCAGGTAATAGCCATTGGATGGCTGTTAAAAGTATTGAAATACCTTAGGACGACTAAGGAAATTTTTCTAATATACGGATCTGATGAAGAGGAACTCGTTGTAAAGGGTTACATGGATGCGAGTTTGCAAACCGTTCAAGATGATTCTCGATCACAATCGGGGTATGTCTTCATTATGAATGGGTAGCATGTCCACTACAAAATCCAAATACATAGCCGCGTCATTAGCAGCTCAGGAAGCTACACGGATAAAAAATTTATCGCCGACCTAGGGTGGTCTCTACCATTCAAGACCCCTAGAAATCCTTTTGTAATAACAAGGGCACGATTACATAAATCAGCTACCCTGTGTATTTCAAAAGGCTAGGCACATTGAGAGGAAATTCAATTACATAAGGGATGATGTTGAAAAAGGAAGGATGTGTATTCGTAAAGTTCACACCGATGAATACATTGCAGAACCACTCACGAAGCCCCTTGAAAGGGCAAAGCATGAAAGTCATACTTGTGCCTTAGGACTTTGATATTTTAGTGACTGGAATTGATTTGTTTAGTATTAAAGATTGGAAACAATGTAATATTTAACTCTTTATATACTTGTGATATTTTGAGTTATATTCATTTTAGCATGTATACATCCATGAATATGTTTATCATTCTAAATATTCATAGTCGGTCATGTTTGTGGGAACAAATATGAACGTAAGACTATTATGAACATGGATTGGTGGATATTCATATGGAATGAATATAGAGCACTTGGTTGCTGCCAAGGTTCATAGATATTTGTGGGATACAAATATTGGACTCACCCGCATCTCAATTTTACTACATGGAATCTTCTAGATTGATCATAAGTAAATTTGAGTAAGGACGAATATCATTTGGTATCCTCCGACCTGAGATACATATTGGGTTTTGATATCCACCAACTGTTATACTTTGAGCTAGTTCTTCACTGCTCTGAAATAATGGGCAGTACAAAAGGCTATGTTTAGGTGTGACACGAGGTGATTGTGAAAAATGTATGTAGTCAAGATGGAATTTGTTCCTCTTATTCGTTCAGAGCAAGATGTCTAATGCCTCATTAAGTTAAAAATCAACAAGGAATGATCATTCTATGTCCTTGGATTTAACATGACATCTGTAAAAAAATGATAAATGACTCATTCACCTAAATCATTTCAAGTTGGATACATGAAGGGGATGATGTTATTGAATGGCTTTCAGTCATGTATATTAAGGGTAGTAAACCGTTGTTAGGCACTATTTACTGCTTGCATCAATCTTCTATGAATCTTGTGCAAGTGGGAGATTGTTGGATTTTTTATGCCCAAGACACATAGAATATTGATGTGGTTAGTACGTTATGATCCAAGTCGGGTCATACCCAATAACAAGCTTAGCAAACACCAATTAATATTTAATTGATGATATTATCATGCAATTAAATAATTACACCAATTTACAAAATGGGTTTTCTAAATAAGTTGCATATGAGATTGAACAACCTATATGGATATTTTGTTCATGGATACTATTTGTAATGTTGTTCAATTCAGTTAAATAACATAAAATAATAAAAGTGTGTATGTGTATATAATTAAAAGGTTAATTATATATCTACGTTTTATAAACAACTTGTTTATAAAAATTGGAGTTGGGTTTTGGGGGGAAAACCCCATCTCATGAAAACCAAGCGGCCGCCCCTTTATGGGAGGGTCTCTTGTTTTGTTTTGTGACTATATACTCGTGGAACAACACACACACACACACTTAATCCTCTCATCTCTCACACATATGCAAGAACCAAAAGGGGAAAACACTTTCTTATCTTGAAGTGAATCTCGGCTGAAAAGGGTTTTCAGCAGCCTTTGGATCTCGACTGAAAAGTATTTTCAGCAGCCCTTCTTGGTCATTTTTGGTGGTGAAATCCTAGCAACAAAGGTGCTTGCTTGATGCTTGTGGGTATGGATGCTTGTGGACAACTTTCCTTGGTGTTTTAGACATTCAAGAACATCATCTTCTTCACCAAAATCGTTTTTCTACAGCTTTACTAAAGGTACTATGTATGGCTTGTTTTGGGTTGTTATTTCTTGTTGATAGCTAGTTCAAACGAATATAATTGATCCTATGTTCTTGGGTTTGTTGATGATATGTTATTAGCCTTAATTTTTCAGATTACTAATGATAATATTAAGGTTTTAATCCACTGTGTTTTCAATTTTAAATGGTTAAACTACATTGTTTTGGTTCAACAAACCCAACATGAGCATTAATTGTGTTTATTGTTTGTTGGATTCAGTAGATTGTTAGTTTTCTTACTGATTAGATGTACTGGCTTTGAGCAAATCATTTTTGTGTGAATTAATTAAATCTGTAAATTGTCGTTTAGCAAGTACTATTACATTGATTGATTAACTTGGATCAATATTCAAATCAATTGAATAGTAGATCTTGGTTATTGATCATCATCATAAATTGTTCATATTTAATTGAACAAATACAGTAACAAAAAACCTTGAGTTGACATTTAACTATCATTCAAACGATTGACTGATTGGTGTCTACAACTGCTTAATTACTATAAATTATGTTTTGCCACTATAGTTGTTTATTTAAAGGATACTCTGTAATAGTTAAAATCTTAGATCTTAACTAATCATGAGTAATTTGGTGGATCATCATACCAACCCCCAAAGTTAGAAACAAAAACAGACTTTAAATCCAAGAAAATCAAGTTCAGGAATTATGTTATTTTTACAGATTCTAACTTATGGGTTTCAATAACTGAAGGTCCTTATATTCCACCCACTCTTGGGTCGGATTATAATGACAATAATCAACCCATAAGTATAAAAGATCTGTCACCTCATGATGTTAAGAAGGTTAAAGTTGATATTAAAGCATACAAGTTGCTTAGTATGGCTTTACCTGAAGAAATACTAATCAGGTGTGAGAATTAAAAAACATCAAATTCCCTGTGAAAGATTCTACATACACTCTGTGAAGGGAGTGATGTAATCCGAAGCATTAGGAAGGACACTCTTCGTTCACAATATGAAAATTTTCATTATATTGAGGGTGAATCAATTCTTCAACAACTCAATAGATTTATGCAACTTGTTACACACATGAATATCTTGGAGTTTGAATGCACAAATAAGGAATTAAACAAGAAGAATGCTCCATAGTTTACGAGAAAGTTGGAAGCAAACTACAGCCATGTTGAAGAACACCATGGACCTTAAAGCAACTGGTTTAGATACACTAGTAGCTAAAGTTGAGACTCTTGAAATGGATGAGAAATCAAGAAACAAGAGTGTGAGAACTCATGTTTCACCATATCACTTTAAAGAAACAAAAAGTGCTCGAAGTGCATTTATTTCCACCAATGATGGTGATAAATCTTGTACTTTGAGTGAAGATGAGAAGGAAGTTAGTTTCTATGCGTCAAAGCCTTCTACGAAATCTTCTCAAAATAGTCAGGAATAGAGAAAGGCAGAACTGATGATCAAAGAGACACATCATTAGCAAAGCCTTCATCAAATAACAACCAAATAGAGTCCATCACTGTCTGACTCTGAAGAGCAAAAAGCAACTTTTGCAGCTTCCAGTTAAAGTTTTCAAGCTTACCTGGGAAGCTCATTAACCTTTGCCAACATTTGCCAACAAGACTTGGAAGAACTACCTTCAAATGTAGTGGAGGAGATGGATCTACAATGGCAAATGGAAATAATTTCTAATAGAGCCAAACAATATCTCAGAAAAACAAGAATTAGGTTGCTACAAGTAAATCATCACAAATTGGTGTTGATAAGTCAAAGGTAAGATGCTTCAAGTGCAACCTCTATGGACACTTTTCTAGAGAATGCAATCAACAATCAAATCCTGATTTGACTCAACATCAACTACATTAGTCTCACTAGCAATCATCATCTCAAAGATCTTCAACGAAACCATAACTTACCAACTCATCCCTACCAACCACTAATACATCAGCAGGAACAAGTAACTCAAAAGAATCTGGGCTAATCATTCTTCAAGATGGAACATGTGACTAGAGTATGTATGAGAGGAAATTCTGTTGGGTTTTGTCACATCTATACCAAAGCTAGTTTAACTATTTAAACTATAAAAACGAAGTGGAAAATAGGTTTTAACATGTTGTTTATAATCTCAAAATTTCACCATTTGAAAGCACAAACAAAACCCAAGTATAAGGATCATATATATATGTGAAATAGTATGCTATCAAAACCAAAACAACAACCATATGGTGTACAAACAAACAACCTTTCTTGCACAAGTTATTGAAGGTGGAAGTGCTGAAGAAGATGATGTTCTTGAATGTCTAGCCTCCAAAAGAGAAGACCTCAAGCTTGTATACCCACAAGCTTTAGCAAAAACCTAACTTGTTAGGTAGTAGAGCACCAAGAAGATGATGTTCTTGAATGTCTAGCAATTCCCTTTTGCACAATCTGAAATTTCAGCCAAGAACTCCTTGAAGAGCAGCCAAAACCCGAAATTTCAGCTCCCTTTTAGCCTTCTTGAATTCGAAATTTTCAGCTGGTTGGGAGAGTTTTTCTTGAGTGTGTGTAGGAGAAAGTGTATTGTGTGGAAGAGAGCCAAGAGTTAGTCCTTAAGTCTTTCAAAAGACAAGACAAAACAAGACCAAAGGTGGCCTTTTAGGAGGCCGAAAATGTCTCACCAAAGTGGGTTTCCCCCCTCCCCCATTTTAATCTTTTATAAAATGCTCTCTTTTTAAAACCTAAGTTTATAAAATTAAAACCAATTATAATTTTATAACATCAACACACTTTTATTTGTAATTATTTAACCAATTTAAATAGCAAACAATTAATCTCTCATGATCAATTATCCATATAATGTTGTTCTTTTACAAAAGCAAAGTTTTTGAAAACCAATTTTCTAAATTGGTGTCAATATTTACTTTTTTGATCTTATCAACAAATAAATATTTATTGGTGTTTGTTTAGCTTGTTATGGGTATGACCCGACTTGGATCATAACGTACTAACCACATCAATCTTGTATGTGTCTTGGGCATATAAGGTCTAACAATCTCCAACTTGCACAAGATTCATAGAAGATTGATGCAAGCAGTAAATACCGCCTAACAACGGTTTACTACCCTTAATACGTATGACTAAGTGCCATTCAATAACATCATCTTCTTCAAGTACCATACTTGAAATGTTTTAGGTGAATCAATCATCTATCCTTTTGTCATAGATGTCATGTTAAATCCTAGAGGTAGAGAGTGATCATCCTCTATTGATTTAACTTTATCAGGCCTTAGACATCTTACTCTCAATGAATAAGAGGGACAAATCCCATCTTGACTACATACGTCTCTCATAATTACCTTATATCAAACCTGAACTCAGACTTATGTACTGTCATGTTTCAGAACAGCGAAGAACTAAGTCAAAGTATAATATTTGGTAAATATCAAGACCCAATATGTATCTCATGTCAGAGGATACCAAATGATGTCTTCCTTTACTCAAAATTACTAATGATCAATTAGGAAGATTCCATGTAGTAATATTTGAGATGCAGGTCAGTCCAATATTTGCATCCCACAACTATCTATGAACTTTGGTGGCAACCTTTTGCTCCATATTCATCCATATGAATATCTACCAATCCAGGTTCATAATAGTTTTACCTTCATACTTGTTCCCACAAGAATGAACAAGTACGGATGTTTTGAGTAAATAATTTACTCATGGATTTTAAACATGCAAAATAGGAATATTTGTTGAATCATTATAACCAAATAATTCATTCAAGCAATAAAGGGTTAAAATATCTCAATACAGAAATAAAAGATCAAATCCAGTCACTAGAATATTGAAGTCCCATGGCACAAGCATGACCTTCATGCTTTGCCTTTTCAAGGAGCTTTGTGAGTGGATCCGCAATGTTTTGATCTGTGTGAACTTTGCGAATACATATCTTTACCTTTTCAACTTCATCCCTTATGTAGTTGAACCTTCGTTCAATGTGCCTAGTCTTATGATGTGCACGGGGTTCCTTGATTTGAGCAATCGCACCCTCGTTACCACAAAGAATTTCTAGGGGGTTCTAAATGGAAGGGACCACTTCTAGATGGGCAATGAACTTCTTTAACCATGCAGCTTCTTGAGCTGCTAATGAAGCGGCAAAGTATTCTGACTCTGTAGTTGATAACGCCACCACATCTTGCTTAGACCTCTTCCAATAGATTGCTCCTCCATTCAAGATGAAAATGTACCCTGATTGTGATCATGAATCATCCCGATCAGTTTGGAAACTTGCATCCATGTAACCCTTTACTACAAGTTCCTTCTCACCAGATCCATAGATTAGGAACATATCTTTAGTCCTACTTAGGTACTGAAGAATGTTCTTAACATCCATCCAATGTCTGTTTCGAGGATATTGTTGGTATCATCTTGTCATGCTCAAAGCGCATGACACGTCTAGTCTAGTGCATATCATTGCATACATGATGGATCCTATAGCAGACTCATACGTGATTCCCTTCATTTGGTCTTGCTCATCCTTTGAGCTTGGAAATTGAGTCTTACTCAATACTGTTCCTCTTTGAATAGGTACGGTACCTTTCTTAGAGTTTTCCATGTTGAACCTTTTCGAGATCTTATCAATGTATGCACTTTGATTCAAACCTATCAACAGCCTATGGAGAAACAACTTCCAAGCTAGGCTTTTACACCCTCCATGGTTGGAATGTCATTTCCAAATAGTAGGATATCATCGACATACAATACTAGGAAAATGGTGATTCTCCCACTAGCCTCTTATACACACATGCTTTATTAGCATTTTTGATGAATCCAATTTGATTATCTCTTCATCAAAATGGTGATTCCAACTCCTTGATGCTTGCTTCAATCCATAGATTGATTTCTTTAACTTGCATACTTTCTTAGGATGTTTTGAGTCGACAAAACCTTTAGACTGAACCATATAGACATCTTCCTCAAGATATCTATTTAGAAAAGCGGTTTTGATATCCATTAGCCAAATCTCATAATCATAATGAGCAGCTATGATAAATAATATCCTAATAGACTTTAGCATTGCAACAGGTGAGAAAGTCTCATCATAATCAACCCCTTGAGTTTGAGTGAAACCTTTTGCTACAAGTCCTTTATAAGTATCCAAGTTTTCATGAATATCAGGTATCTTTTTGAAAACCCACTTACTTCCAACTATCTTGGAGTTAAGAGGTGGTTCAACCAAGTCCCACACTTGGTTGTCATACATGGATTGCATCTCAATGTTCATTGCTTCAAACCATTTGTCACAATCCAAATTGGATATTGCATCATGATAAGTGGTTGGTTCATCAGAATCTACCACATAGCATCCATCTACGAAAAACCCATATCTTTCAGATGGATTACTAATTCTACCAAATCTGCGAACGTTTTGTGTACATTGATCGACCACTTGATCATTCTCATCATCCTCATATTTAGTGCTAGTATCAACCAAACGTGTATGGGTTTATGGTTCTTGATCCTCCTCAAGATCCACAGTTCTACTGCTAGTTCCTTCCGTTAGGAACTTAGCTTCTAAGAACTCAGCCTTCTTGGCAACAAACTCCTTTTGTTCCAATGGATTATAGAAATAATATCCCATAGAATCTCTGGGATATCCAATGAAGCTACACTTAGGGGAACGGCTTTCTAGCTTGTTTGAGCTGGGAGTCTTAACATAAGCCTCATAACCCCATACAAATATGACAGTGATGAAACCCTTCCATGCCATATTTCAAAATGTGTCGTTTCCACTTTCTTGGTTGGGGCCAAATTCAAGATACGGGCCACAAAGAGCAAAGCGAAACCCCTAAATGATAGAGGTAGTGAGCTTCTAGCCATCGTAGATCAAACCATATACAATAGGTTTGATTTCTCCTCTCGTACATGCCATTATGTTGTGGCGTTCC
Organism: Flaveria trinervia; assembly: GCA_025506515.1. Lineage (NCBI taxonomy): Eukaryota > Viridiplantae > Streptophyta > Magnoliopsida > Asterales > Asteraceae > Flaveria > Flaveria trinervia. The sequence goes on along the minus strand of CM046455.1, from coordinate 22,161,565 downwards.
AGGTGGAGATAGTTGTGAGACAATACCCCAACTTCAAGATGATCTCTAAAAGAATCACTTAGGTATTCACCTCCTCTATCAGCATGGAGAATTTTTTTTCTTGTTGAATTGATTTTCTACTTCATTTTGGAAGATTTTAAACATTTCAAAAGCTTTATCTTTCTGTCTTAACAAGTACACATGACCATATTGACTATAGTCGTCAGTAAAGGTAATGAAGTATCTTTCATGGTACCTATTCATTGGCTTAAAAGGACCACATACATCCAAATGTATGATGCCTAATAAATCTTTTGCCCTTTCGGACATGCCACTAAAAGTTGCCTTCGTCATTTACCTTGTAAACAAGATTCACATACATCGAATGAATCATCTTCATTTGCTTTTAAAAGACTGTTCTTTTGAAGTGTTTGTATGCACTTCTTGTTTATATGACCAAGACAACAATGCCAAAGATAGGTATCACTAAAATCCAATTGAGTTTCTTAGTGGTGGTTTGGTACATTGAGCTATCATATAATATGTTTTCATGAACCAATTCATAAATACCATTAACAGGAATAGCTTTAAAATAAAATGTGTCATTTAAAGAAACATGAATTTCATTTTCAATAAATGTCAAAACATAACCATATTTCCTTAATTGGGCAACAAGAAATAATGTTTCTAGTCAAACTAGGAACATACAAAATATTGTTCAAAATTGCTTCCAAACCATTTGGAAGCTTCAAGATGTAGTCCCCTTGGCCATCAACTTGAACCTTTGCCCCATTCCCCATGTAGAGGCTAACATCCCCTTTCTTGAAATCCTTACTTCTTTTGAACCCCTGTAATAAGTTGCAAATGTGAGTTCCACATCCGGTATCCATTACCCATGTGTTAGAGGATATTAAATTTAGATCAATATGAATCATGAAAATTGTACCTGAGGTTTGCCCGACATCCCTCTTTGCTTGCAACTCTTTGAGATAGACTGGGCAATTTCTTGCTCAATGTCCAATCTCCCCACACTTAAAGCATGTGATCTATTGGTTAGCACTCCCCAATAGATGTTGAACCATCATAACAAGTTGTGTCTGATTCTGTGATAAGCCTTCAGCTTATCAGACATATTAGTGCTTGAGATTGATGGATTCCTATGTTGTACCATCTCCCTTTGAGCAACCTCAGCTGTTGCCTGATTAACCCCTTCCTTTTTGGATTTCTTTTTGGATTTTGGGGTTACAGGTTTTGATGTTGCTGGTACAAACTTGGTTTCAAACTCAGTTTTCATTTTATCCATTTTCTTTTTAATGTTCTCATTCTGTTTGAGTTTGGAGTCCTTTTTATACCAGCAATCATCAGTAAGATGATTGAATAAGCCACATATTTCATATGGCTTTTCTTCATCTTAAGTTGATCATCTGCTGAAGAAGATGAAACTACTGAAGACTTATTCTTCAGCAGTTTGCAATCAGTACTAGCAGTTTTCTTCCTTGCAGTACATGCTTTCTTGATATCTTCTTCAGTAGTTTTCCCACCCTTTCTACTGGCAGTTTCCTTCCCTTTAGTACATGCAGTAGTTTGGGTTTGTTCTCAGGTGTTATGACTTGCTCTTTAGT